>JAEQBH010005814.1:0-327994 GCA_016808115.1 Tetrastigma voinierianum
AGACACAGGAGCAAGATCATAGGGATTATGCTTATATGGAAAAGATGTGAGAATGGGTTTGGATTCTATTGTTATTGGTATATATGTATACACATATATATTTGGTTAAAATATAAGTTTGAGATACATATTTTAAGTATAAGAATAGTTACATTTTGATCTTTTTATGTATAATAAGAGTTACACTTTTAAGCATATATATATATTGTGTATAAAATTGCATTCAATGATGAAATAAATTTTCTTTGTTTAGAATTAAATAAATGTTTAATGTGTAAATTAAATATATATTTATGTTTTTGTGTACAATCTTAATAGGTTAGGGAAGTAAAGAGTTTTCCAATCTTTGTAAGCTTTTACTGCTGAAATTTTATACTGAGTAATTTAATGCTTGCTCATTTCAAGACTATTTTCATTACCTTCCTAAAGATTCCTTGAGTGAATCCAGGGTGGATTTGTTTTCACTATGACCTAAAATCATGTTTTTGGTAATAAAATAAGATAGGGATTATGTTGTTAACATTATTAATGAATATCATAGAGTGGTAATCCTGTAATAACAAAAGAAAAAAAAAAGGAAAAAGAATAAAGTAAGTTAGTTTGAAATAACACTTAACACTAGCGTAAATAAATATCATGTATATTTCACAGCAGATGAAAATCATTATTAGTAGAAAGTTAAAGTGGAAGTAATCAAAGGAAATATAGTATGTTAATTTATATCTATCAGTTTATTTCTGCATGAATCATGAATGAGCTATAATTTTCTCCTTCATAATGATCATAGAGTAAAGAACTATGACATTAAGATGGATTCCATTATTTTAGAATTATAAAAATTATTAAAAATCAGGGGAAAAAATAAACACTTGTAGTGGAAAGGAAATGGCAGCAAAAATTTCGGTAAAATGGGGATTTTATGAACGAAAAGATTAGAAAAAATGCTATAATAATTTATCAAACTCATGGAAAAGAAATCAATTGATACCCCTTCATTCATGTACTGAAAACGTAGAAATCATGTTCTTTGATCAAAATTAATAACAAGGTTATTACTTTTCATGCAGATTCCTTTATTAGTTTTACGCTTTCACCGAAAATCAGTTCAACAGAACTTCCGACTATTTCATGCAAAGTCGTTCTCATCTCTATTAATTTCGATAACTTAACAACAATTCATAGTCAATGATAATGGACATTACACATTTGCAGGAAAGCCAACCTTCCCACAAAAAAAATAATATTTTAATTTAAATATGTCCAGCAATTCACATTCAGCTCAATTAATCTATATATTAAATTTTAATAATTATAATAGAAATTATCTAGTCACATAGTGTAGATCAAGCTCGAAGGCCGGATTTGTTTTCACTATGACCCTAAATCAAGTTTTGAAGTGGTAATAAAGATAAGATAAAGATGATAACTAACTAACAATTTGAGAATATGATGCTGAAAATATATATTAAAATATATACGGATAGAAAATATACATAATAATTCATTTTACGCATAAAATATACTAACCTCCAAACACAACCATTAATAAATCAGATCTGAACTCTTTTGAGACAAAGAACACCTTAAAAGTAGTGCCTATGGATACACTACTCAAACCTCTCTTATTTCTGAGAAACCCTGATCACTAAATACAACATACATGTTTTGCATCTAGGCCTTTTATAGTTTGTGCAAGTCGCAATGGGTTTTTCGAGAGAGTTAGTCCTCTAGTCCGATGGGCCAACCAGGTCTTGCAGGGTGTGAGCCAGGAACCCTACTATAAAGTAGTAAACAAGCCATTCCCATTAATGGCATAAAATTAGCCTTATCAAGTGATAACGATTATATACTAAGTCCATAAAATTATTTATCTATTCCTACTTGGTGCATAATCATCAATACATATAAATATCATACAAAAATAAACTACTGAAGTCTCCCAAACCAAAATACCATTTCATCTAAATAACCATTTAGCATGAGTAACAACATACTAGACTAGGTGTGAAGTTCTCTGATTAAAATCTCCCAAACATGATGCCATTTCAACCGAGTGCCGCTTTGTGCCATAAACTGTTGGGTCGGGTAGTAGGGTTGCAAATACGTCCAATTCCCCAACACACAATACCATTTCATCATTTGTGTGTATCGACAAGATACAACAATATACAAAACCAGAGTACTAGAGTTCATCACTAACACATGTGGATCAACATGCATATATAAAGACTAAAGTCTTAAACAAACATGAATATAAGGGGCATGTATTTGTAATAAATCATCTCATAAATAATCTTGATCAGATAATAGTATCAAAAATACTCAAAGAAATAAATAATATAACATGGATGTGCCATAATACATAATAAACTCTCATTGACCCACAGCGACCTCAAATTTGTCTAACAAATCTATCACAGGAAACATGCTCCTCAAATATGCCTATTGATAAGGCCTTGGTCAGTGGATTTGCCACCATGTTGTAAGTTGGCTTGTGAACAACCGTAATGAGGCCCTCTTCAACTTTCTCCTTTACCATAACATACTTTACATCAATGTACCTTGCACTCAGGGAACCTTTCAAATTATTAGAGAAAGACACTGTATGGTATTGTCATGACCACATATAATAGGCTTCTGATGAGATAAACTACTCTGATCACAATAAGTCTGAAGCCAAGGCGCAATGAATTGCCTCATAACACGCCACATATTCTGCCTCCATAGTCTAGGATACTGTCACAAATTGCTTGGCACTCCACGAGCCACGACTCCTCCTTGCCGCGCAAATATATCCAGTGGTAGATTTCTGTCATCGACCTTTAAACATAATCACTATAACCAACTACATCAAGGGAGTTGGTGCATCGATATGTCAACATATGATCTTTAGTACAATTCAAAAGGAGTCTTAGGAATAGATTTACTAGGGACTTGATTCAAAATATAAGTTGTCGTCCTCAAGGCCTCTCCCCACAAGTAATCTGGCAAGCTAGATTTTGCTGACCTGAACACACCATATTTAAGCAGTGTGATTTTCTCCTTTCGGCTATGCCATTCTATTAAGGGCATTGAGCATTGTATTTAGCATCAATGCCCACTCTATAAATAAATTACGAATGGCCCCGAGTTCCTTCAGGTCTCATCATCTGCTACTATAAAACTCACCACCTATGTGAGGACCTTACAACTTTTTACCTTCTGTTCTTTTGAAGCTCCATCTTTTACCTTAAACTCCTTAAAGGCAGCAAAGTCGAGCTTCTCTCACGGATGGCGCTCAACGCCTTCACTTAATGAAAATCATCGATTGAAGATAATAAAAATACCTAAAACCACCAGCGATCGGTGTAGAAAAGTCAACAACCTCGATTAATGTATTAGCTCCAAAACATCTCACACCTTACTTTATCTTATATTTCGTACTTTGTAAGTTAGCTTCCCTTTACACATTCTACAGTCAACAGTGATGGAAGTCAGTTCAGGAAGTATTTTATCTTCGCCGCCTCCATTATAGTGGAAATAATACAATGTTTATGTATGGGTTGAGTTATCAGATATGTATTTCTTGAAAAACCAAACGCGATGATGAACAGGGGACGATTAGTTGTTCTTCAAAACGGATCAGAATGCATATAGTTTTGCGTTGGGTTTCTGAATAACTGTTCTGTCTTGCTGCGTTTCGCCTTCCGACATTCTCGAAAGCTATGATATATTATCGAAAGATCGTGACCGATGACCGGTTATTCGATGAGTTTATGGGGAAGCTGTTGGCAATATTAGTGACGTCATCTGGTATTAAAGCGGCCGGTCGTTCTGTAATATCGCCGCGAAACGTCTCCGGCGCTCGCATTCAAAGTTGAAGTTGCCGTTGACGTGTGTCGGCGCCGACGGTCAGTGGCGGACGTCGTCGCTGCCGGTTTGGCGGGACGTTAGATAATAACGATTAAGTGGTTGAACCGTTGCGCGGCGATCTTCATTCCGTTCGACGTCTCTGGTGTGCGGACGGGCGCGGCGACGTGCGTTCGTTCAATGCCGTTAACTCTCGATGATAGATGCGCGTCGACCGAAAACTCGGAAAATTCGCGTTCGCGATCATGTGTTGTATTGGGGAAGAACTTCGCGGAAACATCGTGGCGTGGCGGACAGTATCCGTAATGCGAATCGACCATTGACAGTGTCATCTGTCATCATCGTGACAAAGGGTAGCTGGATGGGTTCATGATTTGATAAATAACAGTGTTAAATCGTTCGTGAATCTCAGATAATCAGAGACTGTTATGGTTGACTCAGGTGACTATGGTGATGTAGTCGTAATATTTGACGTTGTGACGAGACATCATAACGTTGTTCTTGACTATGTTGTGAGTTCTTGACCGCATGGTGCGACAAATATAAAACTCAGTTCATTTAGAACAGATTTGACTTCATGAATGAACTCTGCGAAACGACAGTTATTTTCTATATTTATATAATTATATTAAATTACAAGTGTATATAATAAAAAAATTTATAGTTTTTATATTCTTATATTCAGTAAATATGTTAGTTTGGAATTATAAAGACGTAAAACAACAAAAAGAAGATAAAGCGTTTCAGATATCAGATGGGATCTCAGTATGATTGTTTAGTTGAATGCGTTTTGTCTTGACTGCGTTTTCTTGATATTTGATCTCCGTATTGTGTTTATGTTATTGTTAAAGATTAAGGCGAACTAACGATAGTTTATCTTTAGTTCAAATATTAGTTCTCTTCTTGAAAAATCGGGTTCTTATGCGCTGTGGTAAAAAACCTCAACGAACAAACGACTTTCAGTGGATTGGATCGTGGTGTGAATCAGTTGTTGTTTTTAACGTGTTATTGACCATTCTGCGTGGAATATTCGTTTGTGGGTTGTGTTTATTAACCGTTCAATCCGAAGAAAGACGTGGTTGATCGGGTTTTGTCGGGACGTAATATGGGATTCTATGTTGGCGAATATGAAAGTTTGTTGGATGATATTGATTGGGTTGCCGCCATGTTATGATCAATGGAAAACCAAAAAACGTGATGGGGCGTCGACCATTCTTATGTCTAATATTAACAAATCTCTGCGGGTTTTGGATGGAAGATGATTACATATGAGAGGGTTTGGCAAAATCAAGGAAGTTGATGATTAACAATCGGAGTTGAAAGAATATAAATCAAATCATGTTCTGTTGGGCTGTCAGATAGTTTCAACTCATTGGGTTTCAGTCCATGTTGTTTCAACATTTGGACAGATAGGATCAGAAGCCAAATTAATGAATCACATTAATGTTATATTAGCGAAGATATTCTGGTAAGAGTGGATGGAACTGACTGGAGGAAACGAGTTTCTTCTTACATTACCTGGTGTTATCGATCTGTCAGAAAGAACATATCAAATGTTGCTGTTTCGTTGGATGACGAAGAAGAAAAGGAAACGGTTGAACGGGGTAGATGAAACGCCGATGCTGTATCAGAAGGATAATGGAACAGAAAAATATCAGTTATGGACTGAGAGATGAAGGCGGAGCTGAGTGTTGAGATGTAAGACTATGAGACGATTAAATCAGAAGAGGTGCAGTGGAAATCAAATAAGACGTTTAGGATCAAGAGTCGACTGTATCAAAGTGTGGGAGGACAGAGTTTGTTCAAATGTTCTGTTCTTTCTTGAAAGTGGAGATAGAAACGTTGAAGTAGGTGGGAGGGACTCATGTTTAATCAAGTGTTGTTGATAAATGATCATGATTAATGATGTTCTCAGTTCTAAGATGTTAATGTCTTGTTAAGTAAGACATCAGAGTGGGACGTGAAGCGTGTTGGTGAGTGAGTAGAATGATGTGTCAGATCATCTTCAGTTGATTATATGATTGAGGTCAGTGGGACATGTTATCTCTAATCTGATATTATTAGATCTTGATCAGATAAGATGGAGGAGGGTTGATATTGGAGAAGTGGAGATGCCACCTGGAACCATGACTCTTCGTTATCATCTTGAACCTCAGCCGATCTTGACTGAGTTCTAGAAGATCAAGACCACATTAACAGTTCTCAGCTAGTAGAAATAAATACATGTGTGAGTCTGCGTTCTTTTCTTATTTCTGTGGACTAATATAATCTTATCAATCTTTATGTTAACAATTGTTTTGCTTCAAAGAGATGAATTGTTTGAAGAGGTTTGATCTATGTTTGTTTAATCTTGTGTTAAGACTTGATGTTATCTAAATTCTCTTCGGGACTGTTGCGAAGAAATCTCAAATGATCTTCATTCATGTTCTTCTCAAACTCCATTATTGTCAGTGGGGTGGGCGGGACAGTTCTTGGGACGACAGAGGTGTTATTAATATTGTTGGGTTGCTTTGTTGACATGTTGACACTCTTTATCTTTGTTCTGTAAGATAAATAAAATATTTTAAATAGACGTTGGATTGGAAGCGACGGGCGAATCTTGACTGGCGACGACTTATTAATGAGCTGGGATTTCGACTCGACAGATCTTGAAAAATATTTCAGATGAAAGTGGACTGTTGTTTATTCAAATTCATATTGTTTGTTAAATAATCTGAATGAAGGATGATTTTAGACTGGAAGAAGATTATTTGAATGATGTTATTCTATGGGATCATTGACTGTTTCATATCAAACAACAGTTGAACTGTTGCGATAAAGTTTTGAGTTCTTATGTTAATGATGATGAGTTCGTGATTGATGTTCAAACTTGAGTACCGAGAGACATGTTGTCAGACTCATTCGTTGTCAGATCAGAGATCTTGAGCTAAGTTATTGATAACCACCAAAGAAACTGATCAGTGAAGTGATTGGATCTTAAATCAAATCGATTCTGTTTCCGTGAAATCGATCTTCAGACATTTGTTGTTTGTTGATTATGAAATTCTATGATCAGAGATCAAATCTTCAGATCGTGGTGATGGGAGATCAATGATTATCATGTCTTGGGAGTGACTCTATTCAGTTCAGTCGAATTTCTTCGATTGTGGGCGACTTCTTAAATAACATAAAATCAACCGATCAGATGTGATTGATTGTTTGCGTTTGATAAGATAAGGAAAATTTTCTTAAACGTACTCGTTAACAGCAGCGTATTCTTGTTGATGTATCGATAAGATAAGAAGGCGATCGGTTTCAAATAAAATGAGACAATGTTAATGTGGAGATAGACAGATGAACCCCTGGTTGGGCGATCACGGTTTCGTTGGAGACTATTTGTTCTGTCAAAGTCGACATCCATTTAAGTAGGATATCGCGCTGACCGAAACTTCGTCATGTTCTCTGTCATCGTCCGCCTGACGCTGATCGATACTCAATTACTCATAAAGTTCTTCAGACCGGACCTCTTGCGTCTCGTGGTTTGGGGTTGTTTGATGGATCCTTAGCCAGGTGTTCTGTTCAGGTGATGTCGTTCGTATAACCGTCTTCTTCATTTCAATATTAAGTGGGGACATCATCTTGTGAATCAATGGAGCATTAATGGGTATCTGTTTGGCGGGAAGCGGCCTCTAATTGTTTGAGACAGACTGTAATATATCAGTGAAATATTCATCTGACATTGTTTCTCATTATTCTTAGTGAGTAGCAGGGATCAGCGGAAAAACTTGGGATGCGCGTACCATGTTGCAGATCATTCAAATATGTGAGCATCAATGTGAATTGGCTCAAATCTTGGATTCGGATCATCGTTGAATAAATGTGTTATCCGTTTTGTTAACAATTCAAATCTTATGATAAATCGGTTTAGTTCAGGATAAGGTTATGATATCATCGATATACCGGTTACATTATAGGAAGATGTTATGTTGTTGTTTTGTTGAATAATTGAAAAATGTCTTATCTTACTCATTCGTTGACATAACATGTTAATCTGGTGGTTTAATCATCATGTGTTAAACGTAAATATCTTTGATATTAATTAAAGTGAACAGTGTTTTGGGTTAGTTGGAGTGGACTGTTGAAGTGGCGTTAGATGGGGACGGGACCGTTTGTTTGATAAATCAATAATATTAATTAGTAAATATTAATAATATATCAGTTTGTTCTCTATATCAAATCAGATTGAAGCGAGTGTTTGTTAAACTTTGGATCTTGATTCAGTTATTTGTTCGTTAATTTATTAATTTAATGAATCTTATAAATCAAATCAAAGATCTAAGGTGTGGAAGCTTGACTCTGTTGTGTTATGTGCAGTATGTTATGTGGCTGATCTATATCTATCTTTCTCTCTCTCTCTCTCTATCTGTCTCTATATGATTGGTTGTTCATCATTGACTTGGGCGATCATCTGATGTTGAGATTTTGTTGGAAGTGCGAAATGGAAGTTATAAGTCTGGTTTCTAATGTTGTGACGTAGTAGACATCATCTCGTTTCGACGGTTGATCGAAGGGCGTGGTTCGATCGGTGCGGAATCATTATTAATATTCGTGTTGAGATCGGAGTGTTATGGGCGATAATAATTGAAATATCGACTTGGTTCGTTGACGAGATGGAGATAAAGATCGTCTGTTGTCGTTCCGTCAACATCGTTCGTTGTGCGTTCTTGATCTTTGACTGATCAAATCGACAATAAAGTGATAGTGGTTTCTCGATACCGATGGCTTTGGTTGACGATCACGTTGCTTATCCGCGTAACCGTTTAACATCATTCAAAAATTGTATAATACTCGGCGCGGGAGGGATGGTGAAATGTGCTAAATAATCATGTCGTTGATGAAGAACGATCATTGAGACCATGTTATATTCGATGGCGGCTTTCGTTTGTTGCGAGAAGCTGCTGACCCCGTGCGATGTAGGTGTTGCCATCTTCCTCTCCTTCCACTAATCTCTATCTCAAATGGTGTGATAGTTGGATGGGACCGCGTGGACTGAAGACTATCAAAGATGTCGGCGGGATGAATGCATCTGTTGCGGAGGTGAACGTTGATGGGACTTTGGGGGTTGAGACATTCGATTCATTATTTGAGAGATCTCAGATGTGATAAGACCTTTCTAAACTCAATATTATGTTATCATCATCGACGGACATATAGATCATCAACTGTTAGATGTGTATTGTTCTCATTCGAAGACGTGTTCATTCAAATGACAGTTCATGAAAGTGTTGATCATGTTGCATCTCTGTTCGATCAGTTCAGACATTGACAGCGTGAGGTGTCAGGTAGATATTTACTGGTGAGGGATATCAGATCAGATGATTGAGATGATTGACCGACAGTGAAATCTGTCCAGTGTCTTGGTATCAGTTGTGGAGCCAAGTTTTGACGCAGATCATTTCTGTTTAGCAACTCTTGTGAGTAGATAAGATCATGACTGAGGTGGTTCATTCCGTTGTTATTAAGTGTCAGACCTTATTAAGGGAGACTTTGAGTTTGTTAATGGGAAAATCATCAATAATCTGTGTTCAAGTAGACAGTTGATCTGACAGGGTTATCAGTTCAGCATTCTGTACCATTCTTTGTAACAGTTCTGTTGATGGATCAGTGGAGAAAGATCTCTGAGAAAAATGAACGCGACAGTATCACCGAAACGCTGTTTGGCATTCTTAATAAAGGGATGGGGGTTTGTTCGTTGGATGATCCTTCGTTATAATCTGATAACGTTGGCGGAAGAAGCGTGTTTATATCGTCGATTATCATCAATCTTGTGGTATCAAATCAATCCGCGTGGATCCGGAACGTTGAATCAGACGGAGTCGAGTGTGGTGTTGACATCTGTTTCGTTGAGATCATCTTTGTTGCGAGTCGGTGCAGATGTCAATGCGCAACTTTCGGCATCGATGTCTTCTCTCTCTTGAAATATCGTTTGACCGTGTTGACTACAGACCGAGGGAATTAACTTCCATTTGCTCTTATGACTTAACTGTTATTACTAAGTAAACTAAATCATTCGTTGGCTTTCAGATCAACGTTGAATATTTCTTCATAAGTGTCATATGAGTTCTCTTATCAGATATTTGGAAGATGGGTTGAGAGGAGATATTGACTCTTTGTTCACATCGGGATGGAGCTGTTCTTGATTGAGATGATCAGATAACATTCACCTGAGCTCATGACCAGTGCATACTAACTCATGTCTCTTGTTGTGTTTGATTTGGAGGGACTTCAGCATTATCTGTTTGTAGTATTCCACCTTAGATGTTCATGGATATTACAAACAAGATATCAGTTGCATTTGACCACAGATCTCAACATATTGATGTTTCATGTTGAATTGGAAAAATTGCTTCAGATGGGGGACAGAAAGGTTTAAATTACTGAAGACCTGACTCAGAGGTTTGCAGAGGAGGGACTTGAGAAGATAATAAGTAAATCTTGAGGAAGTGAAATAAATAGAGCTCAAATGAAATCAAATGACAGTAAATCAAATCTCGATATCTTGTTGTTCATGTTGGTGAACGGATTGGTGTTAACGTTTTCAAATATATCACAAATCAGTTGGGACGTGTTGAAGTCGACGCGAAGATCATGATGTTTGTTGACTGATCAGAGTTGATACCGCGCATCTCTTCATCTGTATGTCGACAATATTTATTTGTTTGACGACGAGAAAAATGTTGGACTTTGCCTCATCTCTCTTAATCGTTAATGTGATGGATCTTTGCCAATCTTGCTGTGGGATGGCGGCAGTGAGGAGCCCCGGAAAAGCCTTGGTAGCAGATGTGATGCTTTGGATAAACAGAGATCTTGGGGTTGACGGAAACAGGTAACGGAGACGATTATGAGGTGGTATTGAGATTGGTGTTGAATAAGAAAATCGTAAGACATGATTATTAATAAATAAACTCTGTTCATATCATATAAAAGTAACATCAGTTCAACAATGTATGAGATTTGAGTTCATATAATCGGTAAACTCTTGTGACATCAGGATTGAGATCTGAGAGTGAAAAGACGGACGGATGATGAGTGGGGAGGAGGGCTTTAGACAGCTGTCGAGGTCGAGATCTTTTTCATTCAAATTGACCAGAAAAGTGATTTAGATCTTGAATACTGCGCATATCATCACTGTAACAAGTCATATCATCTGAGTATTTTGAAGGAGGAGATGTTAATACCATGACCAGACGGAGATAATGAGGGTTGACAGTCAGAGGGCAGAGAAGGCAGTGACAGGAGATAGTAGAGGCCCAGACTTTACTGGAGCTTTAGTAACTTGGGGACTTTTGTTTGAATATAAGTGTGGCGCAATGGGGTGGACATACTAATGGGGGAACCCTGGGGTGAGAATAATAACCAAGGAAGCTTCATATAGACTTGCTTTGGGGTTCACTAATTAAAATGATTTTGACATCCATATGAAAGAGTGACCATTTTTGAGCCGTAGAAACGACAATGATCCACGCATGACCTTAAGAAAGTTTAGTCATGAGGAAAAAATCTCATCCTAATCAATCCCATATTCAAAGTGGACACACAACGACAGCGAACCTTGTAGTGATCGATTGCCATCGATGTGTGATCTTATAAGCCAATTTACAACCGGTGGCAGTTGCCGGAGGTGACTGAATCATGATCCGATCTTATGTGGTGAACCAGACTCAACTGCCATAGCTTACGCCGCAAAAGGGTTAAGCCTCATGAAAAAGTGTGAGGTTTTCTGGAAAGTGGCCAGCAAATGGAGATTCTGAAGGGTGGAGGAGAGTAGTTACAGTGGGATGGCGAAGTGCGCCGATCAGAAGGACCGAAGAAGGATCCGCCATTTGGGTCGATGCTCCGGTGGAGCACGTCGATGATCGGTGCGGGCATGAGAAGAAACATCATAAATATGAGGGGGAGACTCAGAGACCAGGAGGAGGGGTGGGTTTGGACGTTGGGGTGGAATAACCTCAAAGGGGACTATAGGGAGAGGGGACCGATAGGGAATGGAAACGGGAACATGGGGTAGTTAGTGAACATTTTGTGTTTCCCAAAAGACCGTGTGAAACATAAACAACTAGATGGGAGCGGAATGAGTTTATTCTTTCATGATCTTGAATAGACAAAATAGACACATCAAGACTCTTCGTAAGTCATAGGAGGAGAAGAACCAAACAGCAGGCAGGGTTGGGACAGGTGGGGAGAGGACATGGGTTGTTAGGTGCGGTGAGAAACTTGGCCCGAGTAGATGTAAGGCATTCTAGTGGTGCATGGAGACAACATTGTCAAAGAATATCTGTGAGTTTTGGCTGGTATTATGTTTTCTAGGGTCTGCCTGAGTGGGATGAGGAACAATGCCAATTGGATAGTAGATGAGAAGTGATTAAGCATTTGTATGTTCTTGAGATTATCAGATCTAAAGAAACTTTGATGGGTTTAGAAAGGCGTGTTTCAATCATTTTGATAAGTCATGACAAACAATGGTGAGGCTGTGGAATAGTTTTGAGAGATAAATCCAAGTATATCTGGAAAAATCATCCATAAAAATAACAAAATAACGTGACTCACCCTGAGTAGTAATGGGAGAGGGACCCCATACATCATAATGAATAAGATCAAAGGGAGATAGAGCATGTTTATTTGGTATTAAATGGTAAAAGCGTTTGTTTGCTGAAATTGACCAAGACGCCACAATCAGAATTCTTATTTGAAACTAAGACACAACAAACCTAGGACTGGTTTGTTAACCTGAGATGAATTTTCTTGCATGACCAGCGAGAATGCCGCAAAGCAAGAGAGGAGGTGCTCTTTGTTTTAGGCGTAGAGAGTGAGAGGGACGTTAGATAAAGAAAGATGAGCCTCAAACTGACCTTCCCACCTTACGGGCGGTCAACGATCCATCTGTGCGAGTCCCTGCACAGCCACACCGGTGAAGAAAGGTTAGAGAAAAACCAAGTTCGATTAGTTTACTTGATAGATAGAAGATTATGAGTGAGTTAGAGGGGAGTCTGAAGTGCAAACATTAGAAGCAGAGACGAGGCTAGTGTAGAGACATTGCCAAAGATTAAGAAGATTATGGGAACATTTTGATTATATGTAATTTGGAGAAGAAGTGAAAGTGTGTGAAGAGACAACATCGAAGGAGAAGGGAATCATATGATTACAACAAGCTGGAATCAAGAAGAAGCCACGTAGGAGAATTTTGTATGTAGAAAGGCGTTATTTGGATGCTTTGGAAGATGGAAGATGAAGATACTTCTGATTAACCATATTGTGATCTACTGAGAGATGGCAAAATTAGACTTGGAATGAGAGTTATAGGCGATAATTCAATTTGGGTGGCAGTGTGTTCAAAGAATCTGCTACCCAGGAGTGTAATAGGTTTTAAATGAGCTGACCCATTGTTCTTATGACTGGAGATAAGAAGGAACTGTTATTATTTATGTGAGTACGAGCATTCATTCCTTTGCCTTTGGAAACATAGGTAGATGAGCGGCGGGGAAAATGGGAGTATGATTTGAGCAGTTTGGGTAGCAAGAACCATGATCACGGATAGAAATGGGACCCGATCCCGAAGGCGTGTCTCACATCATCAACTAACATGAATAGCTTGTGTTGGTAAAGGATCTGATCTTGGGGAATGTTACGGGTGGTTCAAACTCATCCACGAATCCCCATTAGAAGTGAAGCGATGCGTGCTACGAGGCGTAGCGAAGGGTGCCTTAAGGTTCATTTTAGCATCCCGATTATGGAGGATGGCATCCTTTATAACCTGCCCTACATCAAAAGGGGTGTCTTGGAGGATGGCGTAAGTAGGAGCCGTTTGGGCATCACTTCACCTGTTTGTCATGTCGAGAATGGGACGTGATGTGATGAAGTGATGCGAGCAGGATGTAGGCCGTGTTTGGCTGGAAGTGCACAGCATGCCCATCACTATTAAGCCCATTGGCCCCGGCATTTGGTTAGCCACCACTGTAACGGAGTAGTCGGGCTGCGCATGGAGCCTATCAAAGGAGCTCGAGAGGAGAGGCCCCAGGTGGAGTTATAATATTGGTTGATGAACCAGGCTGAAGTCTACCAACGCAGCCTGAACCTTTTTGGAGGAGGGCCAGCAGTTATCGTGCACCACACTGCATTAGCCGTGAGGTGAGGGTTGACATAAGCGCCCACCATCCCACTTGGCCGTAATGGTTTTGCGGAATAAGTCCTCGAGTGAAGGTGAAACCCTTTCATAATGAGCGATCAATTTTGAAATGAAATTTGAACTTTTGGCGTGATACTCTTGTTGATAAACTTGTCATGATCATAGGTACGGGCGGGCTCCTCACTAGCCCGCCCTCGCTTGGCGGTCATCTTTTGGCACTTACTCGACATGGGTGCGTATGGGTGGGCTGAGAGGGTGGCCAAAGAGGTGGTGAACTAGATGTGAGTGCATGGGCCTAGCCACCAGTGAAGACAGTGGGAATGAATGGCTCGCATGAAGCCACCTAAGCCTACTGAGGCAATTGAACCCGGCACCTAGTGCCTGAGTGGGACGGGGGCTGCGGGATGCTACTAAGGGGATATAGCCTAAACGGTCAAGGTCCCTTCTAACTCTACCCAAATGCAAAGAGTAAGAAAGAACGGCTCCAACAGAAGGAATCTGAGCCTTCGTGGACCGTGGGATCTTGGATCCTTCGGGGCACCCAGACCAGGTAGTCTGATGGGAGGTGGGCTAGAGATGGGCGCAAGGCCATGGGAGGTTCATGAGTGGTTGGGACAAATGGAGAGGGCTCGTTGGGGTGGCGGGCGAAGGTTGAGCTCAAACTTAGGGTTTTGTGGGAAGAGGCGAGGGTTTGGACATAAAGCGAGACCCAGCATTCGGATGTTGGGGCTGGCGTCTGCGTTCTAGAGAGGGTTTATTAGCGTCATGACGTTAGGATCCAACGTCGCGACGTTCTAGGGAGTCTATAAATCCAACGTCGCGACGTTGATCTGACACTGCTCCGCGATGTTCCCGAGTGATGCCAACTGATATGTCGCGGCGTTTAGAGGCCATATTAACTGTTTTAAAATTAGATTAAAATAGGATAGCCAGTGACGTGGAGATCAACGTCGGCATGACGTGACAAGAGCGTTTTCTATTCGAATTGGCGTGGGCGTGTGAAAAGAATCGACAAATTTTCAAAAAATTTCTAAGTTTGAAAACCCCCTGGATAGAGGTAAAAGCGCCGCACTTTTGAAATGATCTTCCCAGATTATCTCGAAGCTTCATTACTCTCTCGGTGCGAAAGCGAGACAATCAAAGTAAGCCGGATTACCAAGAAAGTAAGTGAAATATCACAAAACTAAAAACATGAAAATTTAGACTATGGAATAAGATTTGAAAAGCTTGAGTTGCCTCGATGGCATTTTAATGTCGTTAGGCAGCGACTGCGTCGCCATATTCGTTTAGAAGAGCTAGGAATCAGGCGTCTAATCACCAAACCACGCTCAGGAGTGGATGAAATGTTTTGTCAGTGCGACCTGGTGGTATTATTTGTGAATCAATCGATTTATCTCGGAAGGTTTTCGTGTCACCTTGCAAGATCTCCGTGTGGTGAAGTTCTGAGATATCTTCATTTGGATCATCATCTGGATGCTTCATGGGCTAGAATACATGGAAAGTGACCTCATCTCCTTGGACTCTCAATTTAAGTTCACCTTCTTGCACATTTAGCCTTTCCGCAGCGAGAAAGTGCACCGTGCTGATGAGAGCCGGTCATCTTCCACCATGTCTAAGATAATGAGTTCTTTGGCAGGATGGATTACCCACTTTTACTAGGACATTTTCAATTATACCCGAGGGGGTGTGGTAGGACCTGTCAATGATTCTGTAGTTTGGTTGATTTGGTTTCTTGACCTTAGCAAACATTGAGGCATCAGTTGGATTCTTGCTCCCAGAGTCACATGTGACTTCCCAATGCTCGGGTTCTATGAAGCGGGTTGTAGCCCTTTGGATCTTGAGTTTTGGGGTCATAACCGTTTATTCAGATTAAAGTGTGAGGTGTTGTTGGAAAGCTCAGCTTTGAATTTAGAATGCAACCATGGTGGATTTGGAATATTTAATTGTCCAGATGATACAGAAAATAAATTCATCAGTTAACTCTCTCTTTTGAAATATTTTTATCTTTTCTTACTAAATCACTTGATTTCCATCAAGAATCCAAGAAACCAACTTGAAAGGAAATATTATGGAGTTTTGTGGTGGATGCAAAATATAAAATATAGTATGTGAAATGGACTCAAGAAACATAGATGAGTTTAAACTCATCGTGCTATCAAATTAAGGATGTAAATCACGATTGATGGGGAAAGAAGTATTATAATAAAATTTTGAATCTTCACTCAATGAAGAAGTAACCACATGAACACTTATGCTGAGGTGTTGACACAAACTAGAAACATTAGTTGAATGGAATAAAGTCAGCCCGGGTTTGGAACTTGGATTGGGCTCTAAACAGTACTAATGAATTCAAGATGAGAAGGTGGAGATGTGGTCAAATACATTGTGAGTAGTTGAAGCGATAACCAAAATTTTGAGTACAAGACAAACTCACGAAGTTGAGATGAAGTAGAACTTGGTGAGGGATTTGTCTGAGATAATCAATTAAGTGAATATATGTTGTCCATATATATAGCGGCATGAATGGCAAACAAGACTATGTGTCAGGTTTGCACAAGCGAGACTTTATTGTTTTTCTCTAGATATTGCGGCTCTTTGGAGTTGAAAGAACAGTCACATATGCTGAAGCTAAGGCTAACAAGAGATTGGATTAGTTGAAGGGAGAGACCATGGATGAAGAGATCCAGGTCCACTAAACAAAATGAGACATGTATACTTGTTCCCTAGACTAAGAGTAAAAAGAGTGATTCGTTGCATTAGGTTTGTAAGTGGAACGAGAAGAGTTCTCAAGGTGGAGAAGGCAAGATCTAAGGCAGACTAGTTGCCAAGTTCCTCACAAGTTGAGGGCATTGACTACCATGATATTTATTCACCAGTTGTAAAGCATACTTCCATAAGGCTAATTCTTTTACTATTTTTACATTAGAATCTTAATTGAACAATAGATGGCGCACCTTTCACATGTAGTTTAAACTGAATGTTCTGGTAGGCAGCTTGAAGGAGTATGTTTGCAAGGAGATGAAGACAAAATTATGTCTTTTGAAAAAAAATCCTTATAAGAGTTTGAAACAATCTCTTAGAATGTGAGTATTTATAGTTGATATTTTCATGTTAGGTGGATTTAATGAAGCAAACATAATTTGTGTTTACTTCTCTAAATTTGAAGGATAAAAACTCTCATTTATTTTGTTGATCTATGTTGATGATATGCTTATAAAAAGCAGAATTAATATGAAATTCTAAAGTTAAGGAAAAACTCAATTCAGAGTTTGAAAAGAAAGAACTTGGTTATAGAGATTATAGAATGGATCATTAGTAGGTCTTTTAACTTTCTTAGAGTGAGTTATGTTGGAAAATTGTGGATTTGTTGAGTATGCAAAAGAAAAATCTGTGTCTACTCTTATTGGTGCACAGTTCAAGTTAACTTCCATCAAGAGTGGTGCAGAAGGAAGAATCGAATTACATGAAGGGTGTCCCATATTCAAACATGATAGGTAGCATCTTCTGTATATGGTTGCCTCAGATGGATCAGCGGCTTATGGGATTAGTTTGGTGAGTCATTTTATGACAGGCCCCTGGAAGTCCACTAACATGCTGTCAAATGGTTGCTCAGGTATTTTAAAAGGACTGCTAAGCTGAAACTGATGTATAAAGCTGATGGCAAATAAGAGATTTACGAGTTTTTGGTTACTATGATTTAGGATTTTAGGTGATTTAGATGAAGGTCTCGTGATTTATGTTTTCCTAATTGGTGAGTAACACCATTAGTTGGAAGTCACTTTGCAAAGAGTTGTGGTTCGTTCCTTCCAGCAGAAGCTGAATATATTGCTTTGACCGAGGCTACGAAAGAAGCATGGTTGAAGGGGAATGCTTGATGAGATTAGTTATGAGCGGGCTGTGTGGATGTATTTGTAAGGCATCAAAGTGATGTTACCTAACAAAATAGCATGTACCATGAAGACAAAACATATTGATAGAAGAATGAACAGTTCGATAATCTAGTGATATTAAATCAATTAATCACCATAAGGTATTCAGTACCAAGTTGTAAATAATATTGCTGGGATTTTCAAGAAGTTTATGATGGCTGAACTTGCGACTGGGTGTTCTCATGGTGAGATCTCGAAAGGAGTGATCTCCAAAGGTGGAGATTTGTGAAAGAAGTGATCTAATTTTGTAACTGTTTTTGTTATAGTCATATCATGGTTGAGTTAGTGACCTTTTGTAGTTTGAGAGGAGTAATGTAGATAAGGTGTTTGCTTCATTTGCTTGATTGAGTTCTTATGCATGATGCCATCAGAAGGTTGTAGAAAATAACAGAGATTTTTATTTTTTAGACTCTCTTTTGTGTGTGAAGTCATATGATTGTTTCTTGTTTCTTTTCTTGAGTCTGTTCTTGTTTCCTTATAAGCATTGAATAAAATAGCCTGGAACTTTTTGTGTAACTTCTTCCCGTGCATCTTGTTCCTTTTTCTTCTCTGAGTTCTGTATGTTTGAATTGGTCTCAAATAATAGGAGAATTCCTCTGTGTAAAAAATAGAGAAAAATGAAAACAACAATAAAGTTTAAAGGTGATATATTTTATTATTCTTTGTTATTTCAAACTTATTTTATTTTGCTAATATAATAGGTTAATAATTTAAAATTATTTTTTTTAATATGTTTAAGATGTGATTTTAAGCATATAAAATAAGCAACAATTAATAAATATATTTAAAAAACAAAAAATTTAATACTCAATACTATTAAGCCCATTAAGTAAAAAAAATCAAATATTGACTAAGACCTACTAAAAGGAAAAAGAAAACATAGACAAACACATTTTTTTAATGGACGAATTTAATGAATGAATGAATCTTTTAAATATACAAAAAATAAAAATTTGTTTAAAAGTCATCAAATGCTCTTGAATTTGTGAATTTAACATTTCCCATGTTTTGTTTTGAAAAATAATCCATTTTGGACAAAAATATCTTTTTCTATTTCATGTATTTACATTATCTCTTAAAAAAAAGGGTTATTTTTGTATTAAAAAAAATAAATAAAAAAAACAAGAAGAGTATATTTATGAAAATCCATTAAAATTAGAAGGATTGAATTTCAAATTTTGGGTTTAAAAGTTCGTTAATCAAATAACACTATTGTAGAATGGATGGATGAAATGGCCGAATAAATACTTTAAATAATCATTGATATTTATATAAAAAAAATAGGTTATTTTTCAAAAAAAAAAAAAAAAGCTAGTAAAGTTTTTTTTCTTAAAATATTATTTATTTTTCCTAATATTTTCTTTCCTTTTCACTTTCTTCTTCCTTCAAATGAGATTTTAGAAATATAAAAAAATCTGGATAACAATTTTCTCAACTCCAAGGTAATTCAATTTTTTTCAAGTATAACAATATACTTTTAATCATTAATTCATATCTATAATATTTTTTTATATTTTTATAATCACTTAAAAACAATTAACTTATAGGTTTTATTAAGCACAAAATGTTTATATCAGATTATTCATTAATTCAAATCCTCTTGTAAATATTTAATTTTTTCATAAACATTTTATAAACTATATTCATTAACTCAAATCATTTTTAATATTGTTAATTTTTTTAAATAGAAGGAAGAAAATCTATATAATTTCAAACCCCTAGGAAAAAAAATCAAAGAATAAAATTCAAAGGAAGAACGTAATTGAATTTTGCATTGGATGTGACATAGGCGCGATGCGTGTTGTGTATGTGAGATTTTGTCGCATTTTGCGTAGCAATTGTTGTTGTGTTACTTGTCTTTGTTGTAGAGTTTTATTGTCGTATGGTACATCCGGCTTGCATGGGGATAAGTCTGGCAATTGTGATATGACTTAACAAAAAAATACAAAAGATAACATTTTCTCAAATACAAGAGGGAAATAAAATATATATCACAGAATTAAAACCAAGTTTAAGCAGGAGTGGGTTGATCACCCTCTTGTGCTTCTTCTTCTATATTATTGGTATTGTTTTTGATGAAATTTGAACATGTCAAAATCAAAAGCTTAGTTAATCGATAATAAATACTTTATCGCTGCAGAAGCAGATCCAAATGCCAAGAAAAACCCTCTAAAAATATGACGTCGAGATTTGATATAAACAACCTTCTTCTTAAATAAAATAAAATAAAATTTTACTATATGTATAAAATAAAATATCTATATGTTGGAATCATTTTATTTATTTTTAAATAAAATGAGCAAATTTTCTATATATAAAACTTGCAAACTTACTTTTTCAAAGTTAATTTTAAATATTTTAAAAAATAGATTAGCAACTATTTCTCTCTCTTTTCTCTACTTTTAGAAACATAGATTAGGCAAAAGATAGCTACAAACTCACCTAGATTGCTGCTCACTGAAAATAAATCTAAATTTCAAATTTTTGCATAAAGCAAAACGCCTAAAAAGCTAAAAGTAAAAATATGAGAATTTAATAAATATTGCTTTTATACTTTAGGATAATATGTTTTATCTATAATGTACACCATCATTAAAATTTAGATGAAGAAAATTAAATAAAACTATTTGAAACTATAAATATTGTTCTATCTCAAATGAATTAGAGTAACAAATATAGTTTTCTTAATTTACATATATATCATCTCTATAGTAAAATTTACAAGAGCTTAAAACAAAAACTAAGGGCTTATTTGATTCTTGTTTTTAGCGGTTATTAGAATAGTTTTGAAAAAAATAAAATATTCTCTTAAAACTGTTTTCAGAACAATAAAAAAATGGAAACTAAACTTGTTTTGGTATTCCCTTATTTTTTAAAACAAAATAGTTTTTAAAAACAATATTAAAATTAAGTAGAATTCTAAATCATTTTAATGATATAGAATGAGGAACAAAAAAAATAATATAATATACGAAAAATATAAAGAAAAGAAATGCATCGAATAAAAAATCAAAACATGTGAATTTGATACCTGATTCCAATGAATGCCTGTTTTCACGTCCCTAGTATATTTATAAAGCTGGAGTTTTCTAATTCTAAAATATTTTAATTTTTCTAAGAATCAAATACTAATTTGAAAACAATCATAATCTTTGGAATTAAAAATATGAGAAATCAAATTAGTAGTTTAGCCATGTGGACAATCAAATTAGCAGTTAAAAATATTATTTTCTTAATTTGATTTTAGCCATTATAAGGATTCTAAATAAATTCTTTTTTAAACTTGAACATACTCCCAATAATTTGAATTTATATTTTAGGAGTTTAAAAAAATGGAATTCTATTTAAAAATAATCGAATCAACTTCTTAGAATTTATGTCAAATTAGCAGTTAATTCTTTTTCCTTTTCATGCTCAAATTCTGTATCTTCTTCTTAAATTTCAAAGAAAAATTCATCTATATTTTTATTTGTGTCTAATTCTTAATTTTATTTCTATTTTAGTATTCCATTGTTATTCAACTTCCTTATTTATATCAAAATTCGTTATCCTTAACTTCTTAAATTTCAAACCAGATAATTATTCTATATCCTTATTTGAGTCAAATTCTTTATTTTATTACCTATTTAAGTAAATATCATTCAAATTTTAAATATTTGTGCGATCCCAGTGAATATTAACTATCGCCTCTTCTAAGTGAGAGATACTTTTCAACCTCTTCTAAGTGATATATTTTACCTAGGGGTGGACAAAAGAACCAAAGAAACCAAAGCGATGAAAAACCAAATCGAATCGGTGAAAAATAGGTTAACGAATCAGCTTGATTTAGTTAAGTTTTTCATTTTACACAAATCTGAATTTCGATTTACAAAATAAAAGCAATGATTTCGGTCTGACCAAATATATATATATATATATATATATATATATATATATATAATAGGTTTTCTTAGCTTATGTGGTTATGATTTTCCCACTTCTATCCGTCAATTTTACTTTTGTCCTCCAAACTAAGCTTTTACTATTTTTCTTCAAACCAAGCATGGCTTTGATTTCTTTCGATTGGTTGTTTTTTTTTATTGAAGTTGTTAAAACATGTGCTTGATTAAAAAAGCTGTGATTAAATTATCTAATCTCATGCGTTTCATATATTATTTATAGATGTATTATAAATGCACAAGTGTCATGGGATTGCAAATGAATAGATTATGTATTATTTTTCTTTACATTTTTTATTGTATTTATAATAATTATTATAATTTGAACTTTAATATATGATTATGAAATTGCAAAGTTATTTTTAATTATGGTTCAACTAGAAAAATCGATATATGTTAACCTAATAAATGAATTAACTAGATATTTGGTTAACCACATATTAAAAGGTTAAGATTTTGGTTTATATAATTACAAACCAAAAATGAATGATTTAGTCTTTATTTTATGCCACAGTGCATTGTCGAACCATGCCCACCTTACTTGTACCACCACGTAGTGAGTATCTCCATATATATTTATAAAGGTGAAAGTTTTCTAATTCTAAAATATTTTAATTTTTTCTAGAATCAAATACTAATTAATTTGAAAACAATCACAATCTAAAAACTTATTCAATATTACAAGAATTCGTTTTATAATCCATTAGAAATTTGGAGATAAATATATTTTTAAAACTTATAAAAAATAATATTTCGAATTAAAAATATAGAAGAAATCAAATTAGTAAGTTTTTCAAAACTAATCACTTTTAATACAATGTAGTAAACTATCATTATCAGGACTTGAACCCCTCCGCATGTACGGCCCCCAAAACCGGGGTCCCATTGTGGCTCCCGTCAATCGCAGCGAGAAATACCTATGGGTATCGCCCTGGCTCGACCTGTAGATTGAGTCGGGGGGCGGGGCGCAAAGATATAGTCATGGGGAGTTGGGTATAGTCAAGTATGGGTGATGAAGGCTGGGTCATTCACTCAAATGGTAGTCTTTGATATAGGGGACGGGTTTTGGTTCCCAAGCTGACCGATTTGAGAGAGGAAATTCTCAAGAAGTTCTACTACTCTCGTTTTGCTGTGCATTCAGGTGGCACGAAGATGTACCATAATCTTCGTTGCTAGTATTACTGGAGCGGAATAAAGCAACACGTTGGAGATTTTGTTCGACGATGTCTCACGTGTCGGCAAATGAAATAGCATCGAGAAGCCCAGCGGGGTTACTCCGGCCGTTGGAGCGGTGAGTAAGTGGGAGCCGCGTCGATAGACTTTGTGACCCGCTTGCCTGGAGCATCGCGGAGGCCCGATGCGGTGTGGGTGATAGTGGACCTGTGAAGCCCCAATTCCCGGGGGTCCCGTTGACCACAGTCAACCTGCGAAATACTTGTGTCTCATATCATGAGACCTATACATGAGTAAAATGGCCACATTGGCCAATACATCCATACTCTCAGAAATGTATATTTTATCTGAGAGTTAATTTACAATTATCCCAAAAGCCAGGGTCTTTTACTGATTTTTACAAAATACATAACAAGGCCATATGGCCATTTCTTCGTCTCTAAGAACTGAGATCGTCCCATCGGTGAGCCTTCGGTACACAAATAATTTTCGACGAGGTGAGCTCCCGATAGTGGAATTATCTAAGTCGAGTTTACTCCCGCTAAGTGCACATGCAATAGCACACCAAACATTTAAACAAAACATATATGTTTCTACTCAAATGTCTACATGATATGGATGAGAATGTGACCCACCTCCCATGTCTCGAGCCTCATTGGCTCCTGCGCATGCCTAAAGCGAGTGAAAATATGTATTTTCAAACAAAAGGTTTGTTCTCGAAAACATGCCTGCGGGTTCGATAAATATATTGGACTACCCTCAGAGGTGAATTCTTTGGATCATTTTTACGAAGCAGTAATGGTTAACTCCAAGATGATTGTTGGACAACTCTCCAAGGCAATTCTTGGAAAATCTTCCCTTAGAATTCCTTTCACAAACATTTTATTTTTAACTACATGTAAATGCCTTTCACTTTATCCTTTCACAGGTTCCTCAGTGCATATGAAATGCAATATACCATTCACAACAATTCATGTTAATATATTAATCATGCATATACTAACTTGAATTTATCACAATCATCATACATGTTAATATATCAAGCATGCATAAATATATTAACGAGAGCAACATCAACACACCATGGATAATTATAATTGATACATATAATTCTCCTCATACCGCAACCCGTATTAATACATCCTCTGACATACATTACTTGCATGTCATACTCACCTTGCATGTTCATACAACTAATAACACACAACAGGTCACAATCTTGGACCCATCCAGAGGGTACCTCACGGCCCCTTCACAATCATGAACCAGTTTGGTTCCAATCATCCATACAACATCAAACAACCATAAAACCTAGAAACTTTCAGAGTTTCCAGTTCAAAAGCGTCCTACATATACGACAGCTTCTGTGACTGCCACATGCCATGCAATGGTCGGGTTAAAACAGACTATTCACTTTGACACAACCAAGCAACCTGCACACTCAGTGCAAAACATCAGTTACAGCAAGGTTATGATCACCCAATGCCCTCCATAGAACCTATCTAGAATCTTGACTCAATGGGCTTTCCATATAGTCCAAGACCACCCGAATTGGAATTCGGACGAAGAAGTTATGACCTTTCAAAGTTGGAGGTCACACATGAACAGGCAGCCCTACCCGGCTAGCCTACCCGACTGCCAGTGCCTTTCAGCTGAATCCGATTACCCAATTCCTCCAAAGAATATGGATAGAATCTGACTCAATGATATTCCATAGAGTCGAGTACGTAAAATAAGGATTCGGACCGAAGAAGTTATGACCTTCGAGTTGGAGGTCACACGACCTGGCGGTCCTACGGGACGGTCTACCTTACTTACCGAGCCTTTCAGCCAACTCTAGTACCCAATGTCTTCCATGTAAGCCGGTTGGAGGGAATCTTGACTCAAGGGATTTCCATAGGTCCAGAACACTGAATCAGAGTTTGGACGAAGAAGTTATGACCTTCCGAAGTTAGAGGTCACACATGACTAGGCAGTCCTACCCGGACAGTCTACCCTACTTGCCCGGGAGCCCTTTTCCGGCCAGATCCAGTACCCAATGCCTTCCATAGGCAAATGGATGGAATCTTGACTCACTGGGATTTCCATAGAGTCCAAGAACACCCAAATCAGAGTTCGGACGAAGAAGTTATGACCTTCCGAAGTTGGAGGTCACACACTAGGCAGTCCTACCCGGCTAGCCTACCCAACAAGCACTATCCAGCCGGAAATAACTGGACCGATTGCCCACTGTCCTCCACAGGAACATGGATGAAATGTTGACTCAATAGAATTTCCATAGATTCTAAGAACACCCAAATCAGAATTCGGACGAAGAAATTATGACCTTAGAGTTGGAGACACCACATGAATTGGCAGCCCTACCCGGCTAGCCTACCCAACCATAACTAACTGGCCGGAACTAACAAGACCGATTGCTCAATGTCCTCCACAAGGACATGACTGAAATCTTGACTCAATGGGATTTCCATCAAGAACACCCAAATCGGAATTCGGACGAAGAAGTTATGACCTTCCAAAGTTGGAGGTCCTGCGTGGATAAGCGACCAGGCTAGCCTACCCTGACCCGACACTAACCGTGGCACCCTAACCATCCCGATTGCCCAATGTACTCCACAGGGACATGAATGCAATCTTGAATCAATGGGATTTCCATAGAGTCCAAGAACACCCAAATCGGAATTCAGACGAAGAAGTTATGACCTTAGTTGGGAAATTCCACATGAATAAGCGACCACTACTGGCTAGCCTACCCAACCAGTACTAACCGGCCGGAACTAACCGTCCTGATTGCCCAATGTCCTCAACAGGGACATGGATGAAACCTTGACTCAATGGGATTTCCATATAGTCCAAGAACACCCAAAACGGAGTTCGGACGAAGAGAGATTATGACTTTCCGAAGTTGGAGGTCACACATGACTAGGCAGCCTTACCCGGCTAGCCTACCTTACCTGACCGAATGCCCCTTTTCGGCCAGGTACAGAACCCACTGCCCTCCAAAGGAATTGTTATGGAAAATTGACTCAATGGGATTTCCATAGAGTCCAAGAACACCCAAATCGGAGTTCGGACGAAGAAGTTATGACCTTCCGAAGTTGGAGGTCACACATGACTAGGCAGCCTTACCCGGCTAGCCTACCTTACCTGACCAAATGCCCCTTTCCGGCCAGATCCAGCACCCACTGCCCTCCAAAGACATCTGGATGGAAACTTGACTCAATGATACTTCCATAGAGTCCAAGAACACTCAAATCAGAGTTTGGACGAAGAAGTTATGACCTTCCGAAGTTGGAGGTCACACATGACTAGGCAGCCTTACCCGGCTAGCCTACCTTACCTGCCCGAATGCCCCTTTCCGTCCAGATCCAACACTCACTGCCCTCCAAAGGCATATGGTTGAAACTTGACTCAATGGAATTTCCATAGAGTCCAAGAACACTGAATCGGAGTTCGGACGAAGAAGTTATGACCTTCCAAATTTGGAGGTCATGCATGATCCTAACGAGGACGGAACCCATCAGGTGAACCCATCGGTGACCCATCGGCGCTGAACCCATCAGGGAACCCATCTAGGGGAACCATCGGATGACCCCATCAGGGGTGAACCCATGTCGGGGCCGGTATGACGGGCTGACCATGACTAGGCATTACGGTAAACGGACCATAACTTGGGCTAAAAGGTCGGGTTGAGAGTGAAAATACAACATCAAGTTCAGTGTGGATACAATTTAATTGAGGGACTCACTACCAAAATCCTTTATTCTTTTGGCAGTTCTAAGAAGTCCGGTTAATGTGTGCTACTGATATGGCGGCTTCCCATGGTTGAAACACAACGAAACATTCCCATAGGGTAAGACAACCAACAGCTTTATTCATTTTAACTCTAACACCTAAATGGCACACAAGGAAAATCACTTAGTCCCAAAAATTAGTCCCCGGACTGTCCGTAAACAGTCTCGGAATCTCGACACCTTTGTCCCAAAGTCTTGGGAGCCGGGTTCACACGGCGCTCACGGCCCTGCCTGACCCTTGCCCATTTTGAATGACCCTTAAGCAAGTTAAATCAAGTAGGAGAAAACCCACATACTCTTGGAGTTTTGTCAAAACTCCCCAACTCAGGTCTCTATCGCGACCCTTGCCATGAGGATGAACTCTTTCCTCTTACTCACTTTGGCAGTCGGTGGGTAGTGAGGAACTTTTAGAGAGAGGTGGAGTCTCTCTCTCTAAAACTCTCTCTTTTTCTTCATCTTTCTTTTCTGCTCTTTTCTTTTCTCCCATCCCATTGCTTGGTCCAAGATGGGCTAAGAGCTTGTCCTTTCACTTGCCACATGTCCAATTTCTCATTAGCTCTTACAATTTCCCTTATCCTCTTATCCATACCTGCGGATTTCCATGATGACATGATGTCACATGTCACCTATAACTCATTGTTTGACTTGCTCACAGCTTGACATGTGCCTCAATGTGAGCCACTCAACACGCCAAAATGTCACGTGTCACTCTTGGTGCTCGAGAAGAGCGTGAAATTCGGAGTTATCACGGAATTACGACGAAATTCTACCGCGATAACAGATTTGTGAGGTGATTATGGTGAAGTCTGTTGCGTCATCAAGATCTAAAAAAATCTAGATTTTTGACGAATTTTACCGTTCTACCATTGCTCCGAAAATTCGAGTTTTTTGAGTTTCTGAGGCAACTCACTATGTTGGCACATTTTACAGTGTGGATGACCTTACTTGGAGATTTGCCGATTGTACGTCAGAGATTGTAGTTACATAGGTCCAGTCTCTGTCGTGTCGAGCGGGGACCTGGGTTTCGGCACAATTTTGGAAGGGGGTTTCCAGGCATGGGGACATATTGTGATGAGCCTTTGCGCTTCATCCGTAGACGGATGGTTAGTCAGAGAGAACCATACAGGTTTTAGAGGACATGCTGCGAGCATGTATCCTAGATCTTAAGGGTAGTTGGGAGGAGCACTTACCCTTAGTGGAATTCTCCTACAACACTTGGTTATCGATATCACGGATGACACCCTATGAGACCTTATATGGGAGGCCATGTCGATCCCCGATTTGTTGGACAGAGGTGGGAGAGAGTTCCATCACTGGTTCGAATCTGATTAGAGACACCTTTGAGAAGGTCGGTGTGATACGGAAGTGTCTCCTCATGGCTCAGAGCCGACAGAAGAGCTACGTTGCCGACAGACGGTGTCGACCTCTAGAGTTTGAGGTGGGTGATCACGTCTTCTTTAAGGCGATGCCTAAGAGAGGAGTGGTCAAATTCGACAAGCGAGGGAAGCTAGCGCTGAGGTATATTGGGCCCTTCGAGATACTCGAGAGGGTGGGCACATGTGCGTATCGGTTGGCATTACCATCGAGTTTATCAGGTGTCCATGAGGTGTTCCACGTCTCCATGCTCCAGAAGTAATCTCCAGATCCAGCTCATGTAGTGGATTGGGGAGAGATTATTATTGATATAGATGGGACCTTCGAGGAGGGACCATTGTGTATCTTGGATAGTCGGGATCAGGTATTGCGGCGCAGGCCGTCAAGCTAGTGAAAATGTTGTGTGCTGCAGGAGTGTAGAAGGCAACTTTGGGCAGAGGACACGATATAGACCACTATCACTTTCTTATTTGAGGATGAAGGTGCGCTATCTAAAACTTGGAAAATAGAATAACTATTGCATATGCATGTGTTTGTGTAATACTAAACATATTAAACCAAATTTCATAAACAAAATTTTGTTAAGGGGGGAAGAATGTAAAACCATGAAAAATTCAAATTTTACGAACATGGTAAAGCAGGAAATTTGGTTCAGGCGAAAAATTTTCTAAATCTCAGATGATGAAATGGACTTTATCATTGAATTCGTATCGCGAAATCTAGTTACCTAGTCGAATTTCGTTGAATTTCGAGATAGTCGGAATTTCACATTTTTTTAAGGCACCATGGCATGACCATGTGGATGCCACGTGGCACCTTAGGAGAATGACACATGGCATGATATTAGCCATGTGGGGTAAAGCCAGAAGTGACACATGGCGCTTAAGTAAATAGCTCATTTAGAGCCATGTGTCAATCAGGAAGAGAAAGGAAAGAAAGAAGATTAAAATGTTGAAATGATGGAGAGCAAACAAAGAAGAATTCGATTAGGGATAAGAACCAAAGAGAAAAAGAAAGAAAGAAAAAGGAAGAAAGAAAAGAAAAATAAAAGAAAATAAGGAGAAAATGGAAGGGAGACGTGGCAAGGGAGGAAAGTGGAGGGAAGTTTCCCCACTCTTGAACCATTCATGGGGTGTGAATCAAAAAGGAAGAAAAGAAGAAAGGGAGGAAGGAAAACGTAGGAGGAAGAAAGAAAGGAGGAGAAAAAGGGAAAGAGAGGTTTCTCGGGTTTCGACGGTTGAATCTACGGCAATTTGAGAATTAAAGTGGAGTCCACGCAATGAGAGCTACGCGTGGGAGTGCCAAATCTTGGGGTTGGTCCAAACTCAAGAGAGGAGTGAAATTTCTACTCAAGTTATTTCTAGCTTAAAGGTCATTTAATGGCATGGGCGTTCTTTGGGGCTGTAACTGGCCGTGGGATTCAGTCCTGAGATTTTGGGATTGAATATTAGAAATTTTTCGGACTATTCCGAGCAGCCCAGGGACTGTGTTTAAGGCTTGGTTTTTATCCCGGGACTGATGTCTTCAGGTTTTATTGTGTGTTATTTCTTGAAAAATGAATAACATGCTGTTTTACAGTAGTGATCAGAGGCGAATTTTCGATTTGTTATTTATGATTTTATGTTTGTATTTGTATGATATTCTTTGGAAAAAATGATATCACCATATTTTGGTGAAATCATGTTAATATATACTTTGATTTGATGTATTGACATGAGATATGTAGTGAATGAAAATTATAGCTAGAAAATATAATTATCCATGATTTGGAAATGTTGCATGTAGCACTCATGATGTATGTAACATAATATGGCATGAAATGACATATTTTCATTTCATATACACTGTGACATCGTGTTCAATCGGGTGTGTGTTCATGGTAATGATTATTCGCATTAGCGGTGAATTGGTGGTGAGTTCAAAAATGGGACAACATCCAAAATTGAGACTCACGGTTGCATAACATGAAAAAGGAAAATAAATAAAAGTGTGTTTGGGCGTAGCAAGATGGGGATCCCCCCCTAAGACTGTGAAAGACCGTAAAAATATTGAAAAGGTGCGTGTCATCCTGCGGTGTAAACCTGAAAAATTCGTGGCCCACAAATGCATAAACACACAGGAATTGATAAATTCAAAATAATATTGGAGGGTTGTCCGATGGAGTTTATGTCATTGGGTGAAAGCACAAATGACGGGTCATCACACATGGCACTAAATGTGTGAGGGAGTCGGTCAGAACTCGGGTTATGGGCATGAGGAGTCTCATCTCATTCATGACATGAAATATTCCATGTAGGATTGCATTTTCTGTATGGAATGTGGTATGATGTGTGTGTGCCATTGCATGTGCACTTAGGTGAGAAGTAGCCCTTGTAGGAGAATTTCTCTACGAGGGGTGCCTCTGTTGTGAAAATATTTTAAGGTATTGGAAGTACATAGGGGAATGAAACAGGTCCAAGAGATTAGTTGTGAAAAAGGCCGGATTGTAGCCTATTTATGTATTTTGTAATATTCTGGATAGAATATCCAGTTTTGTATGTGTAAATGAAAAGTTTTGTAATAAAAAATTATTTTGGACTTGTTCAGTGTAGTGTTAATAAAGTTTCTAAGTTTCTTGCTTTGTAGAATTTGCTTATAAAGTGTGTGTGCATGAAATGCATTAGAAGAGAGAGTTGAAGTGCATGAAATGGAAAAAGGGTGGGGCTCTTTGCCCATTTCGGGAGTTGGGTTGCGAGCAGGAGATTTCTATGTCACGATGGAGATTTTTGGCTCTGTGTCGCGACATGGTTTATTGTGTCGCGACATGGGTGTGACCGCGGGGTTCTTTGTGTGCAATAGGGGTTTTCAGTTTGCGGCGAGTTATTCCTAATACGAGGTTTACAATGCGCGAGTTTTCCACGGTGTCACAGCGGTGTTTCTTTCGATCGTGACTCTGTCATGAAAGCGAGAGTTTAGCCATGCTAGGTTTTTCTGTCGCTGACGAGTTATGGGATGGGTTCTTGCCAGCGATAGAAATTATTCTATGTAGCAACAGGGTTGGCCAGGGTAGGGAAAATTTATGTCGCGAAAGAGGTTTTGATGTCGCGATAGAGTTGGCCAAAGCAAGGAGAAACTATGTTGCAACAGAGGACTTTGTTGTCACGATAAAATTTTGGCTATGATAGAAAGTGCACTTGCACATGATAGAGCGAGAGGCGTGCAAAGAGCTTGATGCGCGGCGGCTGCATGCAGGCGTGCACGCCGGCGGGCGCGTGCGATAGAGGGAGTTACGTCGCGATAGAGGAAATCTGCGTGCGATGAACTAGGTGTTACCGCTACGATAGGGATGGGGTGCTTTCTCGCGACGGGGCCACTAGGCGCGTCGCGCCGCGAAAATCACACTAAGTGGCGACGGGAAGGACTTGATTGATAGCGCGACGAGTCGTGCAGCGACGAGGCATCTTGTCGCCGCCCGAGAATTTCTGTCGTGACGGACTAGTCGATAATAACCAAAAATAAAAAAATTGACCCTCGGTTGGGGTGTCATGCATATATTGTAGAAAAATATCACAAATTTATCAACTTGAGTTCATAAGAGTTCGAGTTCTGACTCTCTTATATACAAATAATGCAGTGTAAATCCTAGTTTTTACAAAAAAGGTTTCTCAAAGCCACAGTTCGGCTTTCTTCACACTTGCAGTCCCATATGAGGGCCAGTCGCCTATACATAACCTGCACTTGAAAGGGGGTCCCACGATGGGGTGAGCAATGCTTAATAAGGATAACTCTCCTACGAGAGACTCTCCGCTAAGTGCACATGCAATGTCATGTTCACATAATAATAAACAAATCAACATTCAATGAAGAATATGTTAATTCAAAATGGAATCCACCATGCTATGAAATGAGATAGAGACCCCATCATGCCCCATCGAGTCTCATGACTCTCTCACGCATGCTTATGCCCGAGTGAACGATTATTCTTGATGACATCCAATGAGCATTTTCAAAATCAATTTCATTTGTTTATAAACCAAAAGCTTTTTGGATGATACATCACAATGATCATTTTATATTCAAAATCCATGCGCATTTTTATGGGTAGCGGATTTTTGTTGTCTCACTGCGGGCTCCGCAAACCCAGACACTTTTATGGCCTTTCACTGCTAGGGACTATGTCTGACCATAATTGGCGGGTTTTTCACCCAAGTGGGGATCTATCCCTTCTTGCTAATACCCGACACATATTTTCTTTATTTTAAATCAATCGCGACTACGTTGGACTTCATTGCGAGCCGCCCCCGATCAAACACGAAGCTTAGCGGTGTGATTTACCAACCATGCATTCACACATGAAATGTGATGTTCCGTGTATATGCAATGTGATGCACCATTGCATGTCTATACCATGTCACATATATATGATAGATGCTATATATGGACAACTCTACTCATTCATATCACCAATGCATCATGAACAATTATATCGATAAGCATATAATGTCCATACAATACTTCATTCATGTCAATATATCATCATAACATATCAACATCAACATACAACGTGTCATTCCATATTATGCAACAACACCCTCACAATCAAGCCATAATAGACCACATAATAGTTTCGAACTCAGTTCAGAAACTAGTTCCCTAACAGTCCCAAAAACTGGACACAAACCATTAAACAACCTAAGCTATAGCAGTCCAAGAAAATGGACCATAACTTGAGTTGTATAGGTCAAATTTTGGTGATTCAAAAGCCTACATCAAGTTAACAGATGCAGCTATAATTTCCTTGTAGAACACTAGCCCAAATTCCCTCTTTTTCCCAACTGGAAATCAGTCCCAAAATCTGGACAGTGTATGGGGTCAAAACAGGGTAGCCTGTGGCAATCCCGGAAAATTGACCATAACTTGAGTTATAGAGGTCCAATTTGGGTGATTCAAAAGCCTAAAATCAAGTTCACTGATGCAGCTACAATTTCCATGAAGGACACTAGTCCAATTTCCCCATTTTCCATATCAGCAAAATTAGTCCCAAATCTGGATAGTATGTAGGAATTGTTTCACACATCACATGTCACTACAATAGAACACTTGGTGCAACAATCAAATTTTTAGTAAGGATGTGAACACAAAATTTCATCCACCAGCATATGGTCAGATTATAGACTCAAAGATCTTTCCATGGAGTCCAATAACATGCGAATCGGAGTTCGGACGAGAAAAATATGGCCGTTTAAATTTGGAGGCTTAAAGGGGTGCAGAGGCTACGCAACCCGAGGCTGCAGTTTTGAAGCCCATATGGGTAGCTATTGTACACCAAATTTTGACCCCAATCAACTCCTTAAACATGCCCTAACCCCATCCCAAGTAAAACCGAGAAACTAGAAACCAAAATCCTCCAAATTAAAGCCACAAAACATGCCATAACATGGCACAAAAACCATCTCAAACTCAGCCCAAAATTAGCTTCAAAACAATCCCAATTTAGCACAAAGGTAGGAATAAAATCAAAATAGGAAGAATTTCTACCTCTTAGAGTGTAGGAAACACCGTTAGGAAGCCTCAAATCACCTTCTAACATGAAAACTTTGATTTCCCCCAAATCTCCTCTTTTGGATCTTCAATAAAATCTCTCATTTTTGGTGCCTAAGCATAGCCTTTGTAGAGACGTAGAACTTTAACTTTGGGCTCGACGACTTTCGATCGACGAAACCCGATAAATCGTCGAAGGATTCTTTCCTCATCTTTCTCTCTCTCTCCTCGTTTCCAAAATCTGATTTTAGGAGAACTTTCAAAAATCAAAAAATTTCCTGTTATACATTAATTTCGTGGCTCACGTCGCGCCACATGTCCCACTTGTTCAGGTCCGTTTTCGCTCTGAAACAATTTATTTCGTCCCGTTTCAAGTTCATATTATCTTATATGAACTTTCTTTAAATTATTACCTAACTCAAAATTTTCTCAAAAATCTCGTTTTTTGGGTTTCAACAGGCACATATGCCCTTAAAATCGTGAGAACTTAGTTGTCTCGAGATTAGATGAAATTCTCTAGGAGTAACTAGATTTAGGAGGCGAATCAATGAGTGAGGCTTTGTTTCATCATTGAGACCTAGAAATTTCAAGTTTTCAACCCCTGTACTATAGTGACAAATTACCGTTTGTCGTTTTCGAGAAAAGAAAAAAAGCTGATTTTCTCGGGTTTCTGACATGTGTCATGCCTTTCAGACGTCCAACACTTTAATTGAGTAAGACATGTGGACAATCAAATTAGTAGTTAAAACATATCCTCTTCTTGAGCACATATTAGCCATTCTGCGAAAGTTCTCTTGTAAGACACGAAATTCCAATTTAAAGAGGCAAAATCGTAATTTCGATTCTGAAATTGTAATTTTTGGTTAAAAATAAATTTATTATTTAGATCTCAGATGATGAGAAAGCGGTTCACGTTGGAATTGATCTAGTAATCTATCTAGCACATAAAATTTCGTCGAGTCAGAGACGATTCAGGCTACGTTTTTCGAGGGTATCATCGCGGTTCGAGATCTTAGTAAAGCGAATTTGATCTGGCGAGAATCACATATAGATCTCATGTGTCATAAGTGGTATGAGTAGAAATGATGAAAATGGGCCAGTGGGGATGTCTAGAGTGTCAAAGGCGGGAAAGAGTGACAAAATTGGCAATTTGAAATTTGATTAAATGGCACAAAAAGACAAAAAAAAAAAAAAGCTACAGTGCTCATCTCCTACAATTTAAAGACCAAAAAACGTGAAAAGGGAAAAAAAATCTTCCAGTAGCCATTTTTATTGAGGTTTTATGAGAGAGAGTCTTCCTTCTCTCTAGAAATACGTGCGATCAGGCAAGTCGGTGTTCGGAATGATAAGGAAAATTTTGCTCTACGCGGAGAGGGCTTCGCGTGGGTACCAGATTTAGGGAGTTTCCTCAAACTCCGAGAGGTAGGGGTTTCTCCCTACTTGGGTTTTACACTTTATTTAAGTGTTTTTCAATGTTTCGGTTAGCTTGAGGCCTTGAATGACCGTTTGATCGGTCCCAAAACTTGGGACCGAATTGTTTGAATTTATTGAAACCATTTGTGAGAAAGCGTTAGTCGTGAGGCACATTCTGGCTTGTTTTTGGTGGCTAATTTGTGCATTTATGTGTTAATGTACGTGTTGGTTTGTATGAGGCCGGAATTGGCCGTGAAACCCGGGTTCACTAAGTGAACTGATGATTTAATGATTTTAGAATAGTAGCAAGGGTTTCACTATTCAGCTTGATGTTCTCGAAATAAATTTTGTGAATTAATGTGTTTGGTCGAGTAATTCAAGTAGAATTGCTCGTGTTTGATCATTAGCCCACGTGAGCTACTTTTGATGTATGAAATGAGAATTTACATGACATGATTGTGTGAATTGAATATTTTGTAAATATATGCATGTTTATATATTTACATGTGAATTATTTGTGTGGAATTGGCATACATGCATTTCATATCTGCTAGAACATCTAGGACTATAGGAGTGAGTGCATGAGATAGTCTAGAAAATGGTTCGGAGGGTTGTCTAAAATGTTAATTATCGGAGGGTAGTCCAAACTAAAAATATCAATCATCGGAGACGGCCCAATTGATATACATCGGAGGGTAGTCCACAAATAATATCAATCGTCGAAGACTGCTCAATTGATATACATCGGAGGGTAGTCCACAAATAATATCAATCGTCGGAGACGGCCCAATTGATATATACACATCGGAGGTTGTCCTAGGCAAACAAATAAATATAAGAGATTCTCATGCGAGGCTTGGCGGTGTTAGGGAATCGGTGAGGACTCGGGTATGAGTTGATAAGTTAGACATTCAAGTAGGATCATGCATTTGCTTGAATGAGTGTTTATTTTAGACATTGCTTGCACTTAGGTGGAAGTAGGCCCAGCTTAGGGTGATTCCACTGCGAGCATTGGCTCGCCTGTCGAGGATGTTATTTTACAAGTACAAGAGGCGTGCGAGGGACGGCTCGTCTGAGGCGGGTTGTGAAGAAGCTAGGGTTGTGGCTTTGATGATTTTATACATGTATTAGAATTCTCTAATTTTGATATATGTGTTGTATAAAAGTAAATTATTAACTCTTAGAACTATTGGACATAGTTGGTATGTTTTACAGATATTGTTATGAGTACTGTTTATGGGCCCAGTAGTCGTTTACTCATGTGATGATATATTGGGTATTTGGGACAAGTTTATACGGGTATTGTATTTGGGTAGAGCTCGTCTGAAAGATCTGCTGGGTTACTCTAAAGTGGCGTCGAGTAACCGACATCACTTGTATTCCGCGAGGTTGTGAATTGATCACGGACTATCAGTTTTGGGCGTCACATCTACCATCGTAAATAAATAATTTACCGAACTTTAATATCTCCCAATAATTTGAATTTATATTTGAGGGATTTAAAAAAAATGGAATTCTATTTTTAAAAAAATTGACTTCACTATTGTTTATTATTATTACTATTATTGAAAAATCATGGTTTTTGGATTGTTGTTTTATTCTTTAGACTAATTCGATTGTTGTTTTATTTCCTTATTTATGTCAAATTCTTTAATTTAACTTCTTAAATTTCAAACAAGATAATTACATTCTATATATTCTTTTTAGTCAAATACTTAATTTTATTTCCTATTTAAAGTGAGTATTCCATTGTTATTCTTTTTCCTTAGTTATGTCAATTCTTTATCTTTAAATTCTTAAATTTAAATAAAAAGATAATTCATCTATATTTTATTTGAATCTAATTCTTAATTTTTATTTCCTATTTTAGCATTCCATTGTTATTCAACTTCCTTATTTATGTCAAATTCTTTATCTTAATTCAAACAGAGATAATTATTCTATGTCCTTATTTGAGTCAAATTCTTAATTTTATTTCATATTTTAAAAGCAAGTTTTCATTTAACATTCTATTTCCTTATTTATGTCAATCCTTTATCTTCTTGAATTTCAAACAGGATTCTATATCCTTATTCGAGTCAAATTCTTAATGATGACAAAAGAAAAGAATGGAGGTCACAACACATTCTTTTTCTATTTTGGATATACAATCTTTAGCTCTTAATTTCTTTTTAGATTAGAAATCCTTAAACTTTACTAAAATCCATATTTGTTTTTGTTGCTTGTGGTCCCAAATCGTTCAAAAAAGCCAAAATAATGTTAGATACCATTATTGTTTCATCAGAAATTAAATATATGATATTAGTATAAATAAAAAAATAATGAAAAAATATGTAAAATTTCGTTACAATTTTCAATAAAAAAATAAGAGTACATTTATTTCAATTTTCACAAGAAACTCTGTATAACATCAACAAAAATTTCAATATATTCATTGATCATCAAAACATATTTTAAAAAAAATTATATAAGCGAAATATAATGTTTTTTTTTTTTTTAAATTCTTTAGAAAATAAGAAATAAAAATAATTTTTCAATAATGAATTTAATATTAAATATAAACGATTATTAATTTAATATTAAATATAGCAGCAATATCAATAATAAACTTAAAGAAAAACACATAAATTTATCATTTATTAGGTATAAAATATTTTAATGAAATTTAAAATATAAATAATAAAACTATAAAAATGTTCTATGCCTTCTATTTTTTCGCCTTCCTATTTGTTTTCTTTCCTCTCTTTTTTGGGTTTTTTTATATTCTCAAAAATCAAAAACACTAATGGACTTCTATTTATGGATTTTTTTTAAAATCACCTCTATATATATATATATATATATATATATATATATATATATATATATATATATATATATATCATAGAAATTTATTGAAAAAGTTTTATTTATTCAAAATATTTACTAAGTTATATAAAAAGTTTGGTGAAAATCCTTTCAAAAGTGAGGAGAAAATTGGAAAAAAAGTGCTTCGAGAAAATTGATGGATGAGAACGCATTTTAGCATGTGATGACGATTTTTGCATTATATATCTTTCTCATCCCATCAATTTTCTCCAAAACTTTCTTTTAAAGAATTTTCTACAAAACTTTTTACTACATAACTTTAATAAATTTCAACATTATAGAGTTTCCCAATTATAATTAAAAAGAAATCAAATACTACTTAAATAGATTACTGGGTAGAAAGAACTGGCTTAAAATGGATAAATTCAAAAGTTATTTAAAGAACTAACCCTTTGAAAAAGTAACCTTAAATGTCCACTTTCAGAAAAATATCCTTAAAAGTGTAAAGATAAATCCCCAACATAATCAAATACCCATTGTCATTTTGTTCTATACCCACATTATAACTAAATATCTAAGGATATTTTTATCCAAAAATGTATCTTTTTGTCTTTGTATATGGATTTTAATGAAAGATGTTAGTTTTATAATTTTTGTTAGGATTTGTTCATTTTAAATGGTTATTCCTAAAAAAGAAATCGTTTTAAATGCACATGGGTATATTGTGCCTCATTCCCATATTATAACTAAATATCTAAAGGCATTTTTATCCAAAACAGGATCCTTGTCCTTATACTTGGATTTTAATAAAAGAGGTTAGTTTTCCTATTTTTGTTAGGTTTTATTCCATTTAAACTATTATAAAAATATTTTAAAACTTCCTAAAAACATATTCCAGAAATTCATTTTGGGAAAGCAATTTTTTAATAGTAGTCTTGAGAGTGACTCAGGCTATAGGTTTTAGTGCCAACTAAGGTCCGGTCAGAAACGACTATAGGTCATTATCCCCAACGCGAGGAAAACAAACCCGAGGGCATGAATACATCTTAAAATCCAACTGAAGACCCAAGACTTCAAGGGAGTCTTTTTCTAAATTTCTTAATTTATATGCACTACAACCATCCAACCCACCACCGCGGAACAAACCCAAAACTAAAAGAGAGAAATACCATTTTCAACTCAACTCCAACACTTCTATTTCACGAAGAAAACTCACCATTCCGTGTTCGACCCTAGACCACTATACTATGCTGCTTGACTAATGTAAAGAGGAGGAACTAGGAATATAAATTTGTTGATTCCGCACACCCTACCGCACGAATCGCTTGTGTCGCCCACATAAGGCACGCTTGTCACGATGCAGCTTGCCCATGACAAAGCCGAAAGGGCACGCTGACGGCGCGAACACTATTGGGCACGCGATGATAGCACCCTTTGCGCACACACACTGAAGGCATGGGCGCATGACAACAACACTTTGGCATGCACCGATTAGTGCCCAAAAAGTGCTAATTTGAACCCTATTTATTATAGGTTTTGAGTGCTTTTTGTGTACTAATCATTCTAATTAACCTGATTTGCACATTAAGGTCCCTACTATTCTACTCATCGCATTCCGAGGCTATTTTTGTAGTTTTTGCAGGAATTAGAAGCCAAATCGTCATGTCAATCCAATCATAACAAAGTCGGGTTGATTTCCATAAATTTCATATGTATTTTTATCAATTTCGCGTAGAATGAAGAATATCGTGTTGAAGAAATGGAATAGTGCAAGTGAAGAAAGCAGCAGGAGCAATGGAACGTTGATGAACAAGCATGAAATTCTCGCTATCATAGAGAAAATTATCAGAGAAATTTTCGCTATCATAGTAAAATTACCGTGCATAGAGAAATTTCGCTTCCCGTTGTTTAAACGACCGCTTTGGTTTTTCTCCTTTCTACCGCTGTAATAGCTTTTTGTTTTGGTTTGTTTTTGTAATTTCCTCGCTGCCGCATATAAGCTAGAGTCAAGGTTTGTAACAATCAATCAAGGTCGGCAATAAATTTTGAGTAGCTTTTAGCTCTCCCGCTTTCCCGCTTCGTTTTCTATTTTCTTTCCTTTCTTTTCATTTTCTCGCAACCAAACATCCTCGAGGATGATAACTCGGAGGTTGGTTGGCTAAAACCCTTCCCTCCTCAAAGGTATACACAAAAAGGACCAAGGTCATCAAGGTTCCCCGTTTTTCACGTGAGAGGGTACCACTCAGTGTGCTTTCTTATGTTTCCTTGAACTTCAGGTTTAAATCTCCTAGATTCACCTTGAATGACCTTATTTGGTAATTTAGGTTCGGATGCTTATTGGGATCCATCGAGATTCATTAGTTACCTCCTATTAATCATTGTAAGAATGTGAGAATCGTTTTTCTGATCGCCGGGTGACCATCATGCTCAGTAAACACCATCCTTTCAAAGGATAATTATTTTGGGTTAGGTTTATAGCTAAATGAGGTCAGGTTCGGAGATGACTATGTCATCCTCCCCAGCCCAGAAATGGACGAGAACCTCATTGACCTTTAGAGCCTAAACCGAGTAGCACAGCACTAGGAGACTTCTTTTACATTTTATTTTATTTAAATTTCAGTTTGCCAACCATTACACCTGTTTTATCAAAACCCAATCCAAATTAAATTCACCATTTTTGAGCTTAACAGTAAATCATTTGTGCAAAGAAAACACGTCACGTAGTTCGACCACTGAACCACTATCTCTTTGCGAGTAGCTTTGCTATGTCCGGCTTTAGGATATAAATTTTGTTGATTCGCGCCTGCGTAGCCACGAATCATTCCTGACAAGGTCGGGCGAGGCCGACGGCGCTACGGGATCGTAGGCCGAGTCTTGGGCGCGAGCAGCCTGAGGGACATGCGCGAGAGAGGAATTAAAGTCGTGATGAAGTCTTTGTCCTCGATGAACTTGTCCATTAGCCAAAAAAAAATGACCCCGGGTTTAGGGCGTCATAGAGTGCCTCGAGAAGTTGATTAGGGGTGGAGTCGAGGCGGCCGGGATTATAGCGACTGGCTACTCAGTCGACGGACCGACCATAAATTATATCTTGGATGACGGGTTGTTGATCGGTATCCGGCAAAGCGTTAGGAAAGAGACACGTCAGGCTAAGGAGTTAAGGCTGAGGTGAATGTCGTCCGCCTGATGACCAAGGAGAAGTTGAGCCAATAGATGGTCTCATATACTTTCCTCCAGTTATCCCGAACAGGGTCATTGTGTCTCACTACAATGCCCTAGTACTCACCCTTTGTATTAATGGTTTTGATGTGCATAGGGTACTGGTGGATCAAGGCAGTATGTTAGACTTAATCCAACTTCCATCCTTCACACAGATGAAACTTTCTTTTGACATGCTAAATTCAGCAGGGCAAATCCTCTTTAACCAGCCCAGACAACTACGAGTATTTAGGAGATGTCACATCCTGTGGCGGAGCGATCCTCGAGTTTTATTCTCAATCGTCGAAGACTTGGGCCCTTATAATTCCATAGTGGGACAGACCTAGCTACACTCCATGAAGGCAGTGTCGTCAACGTACCACTAAACAATGAGCTATTTGACAAGTGTAAGGTAGGTCGACCTTTTGAGCAGCTAGCTAGTTGCACGGTAATGTTATCAACTGACCCTACACGAACAAAGAGGGAAGTACGATTTTGAACAACCTCCCCTGGACAATCTTACACCTGCATAGCAATTAGAATATGCCACCCAAATCAGGGTGGAAGAAAAGGACTCGCTAGCTATGATCCATTGGAAGAAGTGGAGTTGGACCGCTAGAGAAATTTTCCTACGTCAGCTCCCTTCTGTCCAATGAAGAAATAGCACTGTTACGACTCGCGCTGCTATGCAACATTGATGTATTCACCTAGAGACACTCTGATATGGTTGGGATAAGTCCAACGGTGGCTTCTCATAAACTGAATGTCTTCCCCATTGCTAAGCTAGTAAGGCAAAGGATGAGGCGATTCCACCCGGACCGACATCAGATCATTCAGGCGGAAGTAGACAATCTTTTAACAATAGGTTTTATAAGGGAAGTAAAGTATCCTGAATGGCTGGCTAATGTGGTGGTGGTACAAAAAAATGGTAGTAAGTGGCGCGTATGTGTAGACTACATTGATCTTAATGAAGCATGTCCTAAGGATAGCTTCCCCTTGTCACGTATAGATCAAATTATAGATACCTTATTTAGGGCATGGCATTACATCATTTCTGACGCCTTCTTGATACCATCGAGATTCTTATGCACTGCTTTGGCGGGCTTGACCTTCATCGCCCTACGGTTATGCGATGTTGTTTAGTGCGAAACGCCGCGAGCTGACTTAATAAGATGGTAATAGGATATTCTGACCCCTGATAGGTAAATCTATGGAGGTTTATATCGATGACATGCTAGTAAAATCCAAAGAACGCCGCAACCACACAAGGCATTTACAAGAAACCTTCGAGCTATTGTGAAGACACAAAATGAAACTTAACCCTTTGAAATGAGCATTCGGAGTCAGCTCGGGAAAATTCCTGGGTTTTATGGTAACACGGAGGGGAATAAAGGCTAATCCCATCCCAGCTCAAGGCCCATAATGGATTCTCATACCCCTACTTTTATAAAATGGGTACAGTAACTATCTGGCTGGTTGGCGACCCTAGGGCAGTTCATATCTCCCTTCACATATCGTTTGAAGTCGTTCTTTGCAACTCTAAAGGGAGCCCAAAAGGTCGAATGGAATAAAGAATGTGACCAAGCTCTTACAACAATCAAATAATAGCTCACCGAACCACCCGTTCTTGTTAGCCCTAAAGCAGGGGACACACTCTATATTTACTTGGCAGTCTTTAAAATCTCGGTGAGTGTAGCATTGTTCAAAGAAGATGAAAACTGGAAGCAGAGACCCATATTCTTTCTAAGCAAGTCCATGTTCAAGGTAGAAACTCGATATACTCGTCTCGAGTAGGTGGCACTGGCACTCCGAGTAGCTGCTAAAAAACTTCGTCCCTACTTCCAGGCGCACCCTATCATTGTGCTCACCAACCCCCCTCTAAGGAGCATTATACATAAGCCTGATCTATCGGGGCGAATGGCTCGGTGGGCGATTGAGTTGAGTGAGTTCAGTATTCAATATGAACCTCATCTAGCGGTGAAAAGGCAAGTACTGGCTGACTTTTTAGCAAAGGTTCCTAAACAAGAAACGAAGTCAAACAACTCCGGCTAGTGGGCCCTGAATGTGCATGGCGCTTCGCGACAAACGGGAGCCTGACTGGGGCTACAACTTGAAGCCTCGACCAGGGAAATAATAGAACAGGCTATGTTGGATTTCTCCGCTTCCAACAACGAGGACGAGTATGAAGCAATAATAGTTGGGCTCGACCTCACAATCTTTGTATCCTCAGAAAAAATCACCATAAGAAACGACTCTCAATTTGTGATGGGGCAGGTAAACGACGAATATGAAACAAGAGACTAACACATAACCAAGTATGTGAGTCTAGTCAACCTACGGTTGGGAAGCTTCGTAGCTTGGCGATTGGAGCATGTCCCGAGAAATTCTAACGAAAAGGAAGACGCTTTGGCAATCATAGCCATGTCCCTACCAATAAAGGAAACAATGCTCCTACCCGTGTACTACCAGCCAAAGTCGTCGATCACTACCAATCGGGTGAATGAAATAAACGAAACAGGTTTTTCTTAGATGACTCCAATAGCCCGATATTTGAGTTCGGAGGAATTGCTAGATAACATAGCTAAAGCCTAATAGATCGAGTCGAGCTGGCTCGAGTTCTCCCTCGTGCTGTCAGTATATAAGCGATTGCGGTAGATCTATCTTAAAGTGCCTCACTCGCAATAGGGACGGAGTACATATTGGCAAAAACACCATAATGGGATATCACGAAAATCATCAGTGAGGAATTTGGATGTTGGCGCATAAAGATCCTTAGGCTCTTGTTAATTGACCATGCGGGTGGATGTCGCCTATGTTAGAAGGTGTGGCTGACTGCCCGACGGGGACTTAGATCTCAAGCTCCCGGCCAAAAATTTAACAACCATAACAAGCCCTTGGCCCTTCGCTCAGTGGGATATTGACATAGTTTAGCCACTACCTACCGCCCCGGCTTAGAAGAAGCTGTTACTGATTGCCATCGACTACTTCAACAAATGAATAGAGGTCGAAGCTTTCGCATCCATTAAAGACAAAGAGGTCATTTAGTTTATATGGAATAAGATTGTGTACAAGTTCGGAATACCCCAATTGATTGTAACAGACAATGGGCCGCAATTCGATAGTTGGGTATATAGGAACTTTTGCAGTGAATTGAAAATAAAAAACTTATACTTGACCTCGCGGTACCCGCAAAGCAACGACCAGGCGGAAGCATCTAATAAAACACTCCTATCAGCTTTGAAAAAATGCCTACATTCAGCCAAAGGAAAGTGGGTAGAAGAACTACCAAGAGTATTATGGGCCTACAAAACAACCGTCGGAAGCCGACGAGGAAATCACCATTCACCCTCACATACGGGATGGAGGCTATCATCCCCACATAAATCGGGATAACCACCATTCAGACAGAAATTCCTGAGGAAGCAAATGCTGAAGCCATAACCAAAGACCTAGACACACAGACGAACTCAGGGAAGCGGCGGTATGCTTTGCATAGCATCATACTAGTATGGGGTGCAGGCTTGCACAGTAGGCGTGTAAAGCGGCGTACATTGGCGAAGCGAGTTAGTTTAAAGAAAGGTCTTTGAAAGCAGCTTGACTAGTAGACGAGAAGTTCCAGGCCAATTGGGAAGGACCATACAAGGTGGTTCGAGTAGGGAGAACAGGGTCTTATGCGTTGAGCAAACCATACGGGACTATCATTCCTAGGATGTGGAACGCCATGCATCTTAAGAAGTATTATTAGTAGTGTATTCTTTGAGGAGATTATCATCAATAAAAGATTATTCTTTACACATTTCCTCTTAAAACCTACAATTGCTTCTTTCTAAAAGTCCAGATATGGTTGTTGTCCTGTTGGCATTCTAAAAGTCCATATATGGTTGTTATCCTGCTGGCATCCTAAAAAGTCCAGACATGGTTGATGTCCTGCTAGCGCATAAAAAGTACAGACATGGTTGATGTCCTACTGGAGTATAAAAAGTCCAACTATGGTTGATGTCAGCTCACATAAAATAAAAAAAGTCCAGACATGGTTGATGTCCTGCTGGCCCATAAAAAGTCCAAACATGGTTGATGTCCTGCTGACACATAAAAAAATCCATAAATGGTTGATGTCTTGTTGGCACATAAGAAAGTCCAGGCATGGTTGATGTCTTGCTGGCATATAGAAAAGTCCATATGTTGTTATTGCCTTGTTGGTACCTAGAGAAAGTCCATATGTGGTTGTTGCCCTGTTAGCACCTAGAGAAAGTCCAACCATGGTTGTTGTCCTGCTGGAATTTTCAAAATAAAAGAAAAAGGGAGCCCAAACATAGCTATAGTCATGTAGGGATTTTCATCAAACATATTTCGTAATGCACTTCAACACCTGTATTTTTATTAAAATCTTTCTTGTTGCAGAGCGCCAAAGTTACAAGGAATGATATGCAAAAAGCGGCATACATTACAAAAATCTTCTAAAATAACGAAACTAATATAGGGAAAAGAATTGACCTTGCTCCTGCGTGACGCCCTCCACTAGATCAGCCGTCCTTTCAACGGATGTACCTCATAACCTTAGCCCGGCGATTGTTAATTTGTAACACGAAATATATACCTTAGTCGTTTTTAACATGTTTAGGGTCTTTTGCAAGTATAATTTGAATTTTTCGTAATTTAAATTCAAAATGTGAAAACTGATAAACCCATAAATAAGCAAGGGTAAATTTGTAATTTGTCAAAATTGGACATAAAAGTCATAAGATAAGAAGATTATAGGTTAAAGTGAAATGTACATAACTTGATTTGCAAATAAAGGGGACTTTGAGGACCAAGGGGCAATAAAAATGGGAAATTGAATCAAAATGGGATAAAACCCATTTAAGTCTCTCATTTGGGCATTTTTGGGGAGAGCTCATACAGGTAGAAGAAGAAAGAAGAAGAGAAGAAGAAGAGGAAGAAGAAGAAGAGCAAAAGGTATGGAAACTATGATTTGGTATGGATTATTAGACTTTTGGACTTTTGTATGGATTTCTATGGATGAATTTGGATATTAGTGTGTTTCTTTTCTAGGGTTTAATTAGGAATTCACCCTAACCCTAGATTTATTGAAAGTTGGGTTGGTAAGACCCTAGTTTGTATAAGATGAATATGGAATCCTTCATATTTCTATGGTTTTGTATGGATCTATAAGAAAACAAAACCCTAACTTTCCCTTTTTTTGATTTTGATTTGGGAAAAGCTACAACGGGAAAAGAGGTTTTATAGATTTAACCATTATTGGGTGGTTTGGGTAGGATTCCATGGTGGATTATGGAGTTACATGAGTTTAGATGAAGTTATTTGAGTTTGTAAAGGTTAAAGAGGGGAAAAATCTGCCATTTACAGGCGAGAATCGCATTTGATCTGCGGTACGAACGGGAGTGAAATCACCGGTACCCATGGTCGGAAGCGAAGTGATGCAGGTACCCATTACTAGAATAGGGTTGGTGCAGAATGCAGGTCTTTCAGCAGCCCTAATTTTTGTAATGTTACATTGTTAAGCTCAAATTCATGCACCGATGGTATAGGAACCCTAATAAATTATTAACAAGGGTTCAAATAAGAATGAAACTAAGTGAAAAACGCACCATACCTTGTCGCCTCGGCGAAGCGAATGATAAGATAGTAAGTTCCTAAACAAGTATAAGTCTGCTATAATTACAAGTATATGTAAAATTGTGTTATATGAAAAAGTGCATAGTACAGTTAACCATTTATAAGAGATTATTTGATAATGAATATCTCACAAGTATACATGATATCAATAGTAATTCATGTATATGAGATATTTGTTTCTAATACCTAAAAGATTGTTAAGAAAATATATTAAAACTGATTGCCTGCTTATGATCGGGTAGATGGATAGATAGGCATGCCTATAAGGGTACAATTGTTGCAGCATACAGTTCACAGATATCGAGGCCCCGTTTGGGTCGATGACATAGATCTCGTTTAGATCATTATAGCGGTCCCGTTTGAGTCATACAGATAAAGATCATTGTCTCATACAGTGATAGTACCTTCGGGTACATACAGTTCTTTCCAGTATCCACTTCTAAGGTTTATACAAGCATGAAACATAAAAGAAAATGACAAGTATACGCAAATGAGATGCATATACTATATGACATGATATGAGAAGCATAACACTGTTATGTAATGATAGTATGATTCTGAAACGAAGTATTAAAGTGTAAAGATGACACGAAAAGTATATGAAATATGATAAGAAATGAAACATGATAAGACGAATAAGTATGATATATGTAGAAGTATATTTATAATTGATATGTTCAAAACATGAATAAGAATGTGTATATGTAAATTAATGTTAAAGTTATATGTAGTTGTCTAAAGTGTGATGACCTTATTAGAGGTTGTCCATATGTATTAATTCCCACTAAGCTATAAGCTTAGCATGGGTGTTTCATCGGTGTGGAGTACGGGAGCGAGGAAGCAGAAGTGGGACATACATCATGACCAATGCCCCCGACATCCTTTGGGTGCCACTTAGGAGACCATTTAATTAATATACATGTATTTTTGTTGCTTTTGTAAACAATGTAAATATTGTAAACATTGAACACTTCCATATATGAAACTTGTATATATTTTGTAATCCACTACTACAGAATATAGTACAAGTTAAATTTTTGACACTATATGAATGAACAAGCTTAAAGTTTATAAGTTAATAGTAAATAGAGCATCCCGGATCCAATTCGGACCCGCCAATCGGGTCGGACCGAAGAAGGGGTGTCATAGTTAGGGCTGGGGGCCCCCCAGATTTGCAAAAAACTCAAGAGGAAGTGGGTCAGCAGAGTCAGGCATGCCATCTGGAATCCTTGGCCAGTCAAGGCGAATGCCATGTTTGAATGCATAACATCCATAGCCATAAGAAAAAATTTGCTCCAAGGCTTTTTAGTAGTCTTCCACTATGGCTTCCTTGTTCTTGCCTTGAACACCTCATCTCTAGATGCCTCGAGCTGCAATGCAGAGCGGCGTTCGCTGTCGTCGAGACGGCGACCTCGACCTCAGCTGCTCATTTATCTTTCCTGCGGCAGGTAGAACATCTGGAACTAGTTAGGGTCGCCCATTACTGTCTCGCACGCCATCTGATGAACAGAATACTAACTCATACTAGCCATTTCCCTTACCAGCCAGTTCTGATACCACAACACGGCGACTACTTTGCTAGCGTTGCCACTTTGATTCTGCTCTGGCCAAAGAAGCGTCCAAGGCCTAATGCTTGGAAACGGCTGATTGGGCATAAAGCCGCAATCTCTCACCGTCATCTAGCCGAGACTGAAATTCCCTATGATGACAGGCCATATTCCGAATGGCTGTCATGTAAAAGATAAGTTATAATGAAAATACTAGCAAAAATAATAACCAACTAAAGAAGCACGTACCAATTCGACTGATCAGTGAAAATCATGGTTATGGATGAACATCCCATCGTTGGTCATAGACTAAGCCTCATATTATTCATATAAGTGGGACGGGATGGAATATCTTCACTCTGATAAACCTCATTGATATCATGGTAGTGGGTGGAAGGTCATGCATTATTCTTAATGATTACGCCTAAGTATCAAGAGCTCCGGCGGTGATGATCTCGGGCCTGCCAGATCGGGGGGCCCAGCCATGCGGCTAGAGGGTGGATCCTCTCCATGGGAGGAGCGTGTGTGCTTTCGATAGCATTTGGTGGGTGGCCTTCTCTTTGAGATCACGGTATCACGTAGTCTTGAAGAGGAGTAGCGGACGACGGCTACCACGAGGAGGACCTCGTTTCATCAACATTATAAGGACCCCCAGTCGGGATCCCCTCTTCCAGAGGCACACCAACCTAACTGGGGGCGCCTTCCGAAACCGGCTGATCGTTGGTGGCTTGGTCGAGGGAGTCCATTAGAATTGTGCCCGATCCGCCTGACTCTTCATGCGCGAAGACCACCTTGGGCCTTCCCATCGGATATGGGGTGGACTCATCCTCGATCGACCTTCGTTTTCGCATCGGTCTGATAAACCGTGCTTAAGCATAACATCTCTTCTTTAGCGGAGCTCAGCAGAGTATGCCCGTCGATCCACGAAGCCTTGGTGGGACGAACTCTTTTTAGTTTGTCAGGCCCTCTTCCTATCTCGTTCCTTCTTTTCAAGCCAAGGGGCAAGTCGCGGACTTTAGGGCTGGATGACCAGTACAAACCTCACTAAGGTCCTTGTGGCAACCTTCGCTTGGTCTTCTGGAGCAACAACTGCCCTATAAGAGCTACCCAAGCTGGATTTACAAAGGTCGGTGAGAACGAAGTGCTCTCTCTTAATGAGCTCTAAGGGCAATGAGTGAGGAACAATGGGGATGATGTAAGGAAAGACACAAGTAGCCAGCTCTCGCAAGTTCCTCATCGTCAACAAAAGCTCATGATTGCGCTCTACCTCTATTACCTCTAATAGACATCTGATGTTCTCCAGGCTAGCCTTCTCTATCCAGTTGATTAGCCAGCCTCGCTTGCGCTTACCTAGATAGCATCAGGAAACCATATGTGTATCAAAACATGAATCATCTAGCAGAACATGATTTGCAACCAAACTAAGACCAACCTGGGAACGTGAGAGATTGATTCACATAAAAAAGGAAGCCCTAGAGAGTCGGGCGTCTCGTACCACAAGCTCCTAACCAGGACAACCCCCTTTGCCTCTGTCTTGGGGGAATTGAGGAGATCAGTTACAAATTGTAGCTAGGGACTGTGGATTGACATGGATAGTCGACCCCCGGTCCCCAGCTTCAACATATAGACAAAACCTACCTCTGCCAGCGAAATATCCAGCTGGTTAAGGAAGTTAAGCACGCTACAACCCATTAAAATCCGAAAAACATTCGGATGAATAAGCGTGGGAGGGCAGGAGTGACGATGTAGGCTGCTTTGCAAGTATGGAGCGAAGCAAAGAAGTCATTTCTGAACTACTCCCGGGTGAAATAGAAGGTGTTATCGGCCTGTCCTATAGTATAGCAAGTCAGCCCGTTCGACAATTCTAAGCTAATGCCGTGAGGAACTCGGTAAAAGGACCTCAGTTCCTCCATGGGCATAGAGGCCACAAGGCTGCTCGCAGTAGACGACTCCTGGTTGGACCCCTTCTTGTGCCCAACTTGACTGGTGGAAGTCTCCTCTTGACCTCTCATCATTCTACAGACAAATAAAGAACGGGGATAAACTCGATGATCTCTTGGAAAAACGATAAGCAAGACTAACACTCTAGACTAAGGAGGTTCCCGAAAACCATTAGGACAAACCCAGGAATGGGTACATCCCAAGACACTGTGTACAATTCCGTCGCCTGAATCTTACCGACGACTGAAAAACATGCACCCAGAAATGGATATATCCCAAAACGCCGCGTACAATTCCGTCCCTGGAACCTTACCGGCAACTGAAAAGCGCGCATTCAAAACAATCCGTACAAATAAAATGGAAAGTAAAAACCCACCAGGAGATTCAAAATGGTCTGAAATCTTCTCTTGAAGGCTCTCCTTCTCTCAACCATACACCTTAATCACTGCAACTCTAGAGGGCTCTAGGACAAGGGGGCGCCAAGCCCTAGCGCAGAGTTTTGAAAAGGGGACGTTGGTATAATCAAGCTTCCCATCTAGGACGTCTGATAGGTTAGCACAGACGTCGTCTTCAAACACACAATATCCATTAGCGACAAATAGTAGTAGAGACTTCTGAAAGCCTCCCTCCATAACTTCTCCACCCAGCCATTCGACATAGACATGGGAGGGGAGAAATCCTGATAAGGAAAGAAAGCTCCATGTGAAGAAATCTATTGGCAGCCTTGGAAGCCGAGGGGTTCATCCGCATATATATGGAGGTGGAACTTCGGAAGGCACATTGAATGCATCATCGAGACATCGCAGGTAACAGACACATTGGAACATATGCGCATTAATAATCTACAATTCTCCATACTTAAGGTCCCGAAACACAGTATTTTTCCCCGACTAGAAGAGCATGATCCTCCAGTTGAAGTAAAAGGAGGGCCTTATGAGTACCATGACCTTTAGGCCCAAACCCACTACTCAACAGGCCCAACACTCGCACAGGCCCACCACCTGGTCTGTCTCATGAAGCAACCCAATATGGCTCACTATCTCAAGACCACATGAGAACAAGCCGAGACGGTAGAATCCTTAGGGCAGTGCGGGACCCGAGGAGTCCGCCCGACCAGTAGGCGATCTACCAGCGTATGGAAGGGTATTATAGATAACTATGTCAAGGAGGAAATCGCTCGCGGGATACTTATCCACGAATCTCCTAAGTTCCAAAACCTTTACGTCTTAAAAACATAAATCCTTAATAATGGAGAATTAGTCTATGATAAGGAAAAAGAGATTTTATCATGAAATTATACTTCCAAAAAATCAAGGAGGATTTTGGGTATAAAACAAAAAGACTCCCCACGATGGGAAGGTATGCAACTCCAACTGCACTAATTCCCTTTCTCTTTTTCTCCATCCCTTTTGTTGACTTAATCATCGAAGAGGCGGCACACCGCTCCAGACCCCCTTTGTGTTTTGTAGGGTTACATCGTGCCTCTGATACCCAAAGCTCAAACAATTCAAGTAACAACACTTTGGAATTAAAAATATAGAAGAAATCAAATTAGTAGTTTTAGCCATGTGGACAATCAAATTAGCAGTTAAAAAATATTTTTTTTTTTTTTTTTTTCTTAATTTTGATTTTAAGCCATTACGAAGTTCTACCACCGTAAATAAATACTTTACCAAACTTGAACATCTCCCAATAATTTGAATTTATATTTTAGGGATTTAAAAAAAAAATCGAAATCTATTTAAAAAGAATCGAATTCAACATTGTTTATTGTTTATTGTTTATTATTATTATTATTATTGTTATTATTACTATTGAAAAATCATAGAATTCTATTGTTGTTCTTCTTTTTTTGAATAATTATTCAAATGTTGTTCTATTTCCTTATTTATGTCAAATTCTTTATTTTAACTTCTTAAATTTCAAACAAGATAATTATTCTGTATTTTTATTTGAGTCAAATACTTAATTTTATTTCCTATTTAAAGCGAGTATTCCATTGTTATTCTTTTTCCTTTCCTATTTTAACTTCTTAAATTTCAAAAAAGATAATTCTTCTATATTTTTATTTGAGTCTAATTCTTAATTTTTATTTCCTATTTTAGTATTCCATTGTTATTCAACTTCCTTATTTATATCAAATTTCTTATCTTAACTTCTTAAATTTCAAACGAGATAATTATTCTATATCCTTATTTGAGTCAAGTTCTTTATTTTATTACCTATTTAAAGTAAGTATCATTAAATTATAAATATTCGTATGTCTAGTCGATATTTCCACTATCATCCTCTTCTAAGTGATATACTTGTACCTAAGGGTGGACAAAAAAAAACATAAGAAATCGAGTCGACCAAAAAACCAAATCAAAATCGAATTGAAAAATAGGTTAATCGAATCAAACGGTTTGGTTTTGGTTTTTGTTTTACACAAATCTCAGTTTCGGTTTACAAAATACAAAAACCGTGATTTCATTCAACCAACCAAATATATATATATATATATATAAAATAGGTTTCTTAGCTTATGTGAGTTGTGATTTTCCCACTTCTATCCGCTAATTTTACTTTTTTCTTCCAAACTAAGCTTTTCCCATTTTCCTTCAAACCAAAGCTGGTAGGCTTTGATTTCTTTGGATTAGTTTCTTTTCTACTGAAATTGTTAAAACATGTGCTTGATTAAAAAAATCATGATTAAATTATATAATCTCATGCGTTTCATATATTATTTATGAATGTATTATAAATGCATAAGTGTCATAGGATTACAAATGAATAGATTGTATTTATTTTTAATGCATTTATTGTATTTATAATAGGTATTATAATTTGAACTTTATTATATGATTATGAAATTGCAGTTATTTTTTTAATTATGGTTCTTAGAAAATCGATATATGGTTATAGGAATAAATGGCTAACGGATATTTGATTAGCCATATTAATGGTTAGAATTTTGGTTTATACCAGTACAAACCAAGCGAAGCGATCGGTTTTATTTTTATGCCCACCCAGTGCATTGGCCCCGAACCATGCCGCTGCTTATGCGATCTTGTGAGTAGTATCTCCATTTATATTTATAAAGCTGGAAAGTTTTCTAATTCTAAAATATTTTAATTTTTTCCAGAATCAAATACTAATTTGAAAGCAATCACAATCTAAACACTTATTCAATATTACAAGAATTCGTTTTATAATCCATTAGAAATTTTGTGATAAATATATTTTTAAAACTTATAAAAAATAATCTTTGGAATAAAAAATATAGAAGAAATCAAAATAGTAAACTATCTTTATTGAGACTCGAACCCCTCCACATGTCATGCCTTTCAAACGTCAAAAGCTTTAACCGAGTAAGACATGTGGACAATCAAATTAGTAGTTAAAAAATATTCACTTCTTAATTTTATATTAGCCATTGCAAAAGTTCTATCACCAGAAATAAATAATTTACCAAACTTTAATATCTCCCAATAAATTGAATTAATATTTTAGGGATTTAAAAAAAATGGAATTCTATTTAAAAAAAATCGAATTCACTATTGTTTATTATTATTACTATTATTGAAAAACCATAGTATTCGATTGTTGTTTTATTTATTTTAGAATAATTATTTGATTGTTGTTCTATTTCCTTATTTATGTCAAATTCTTTAATTTAACTTCTTAAGTTTCAAACAAGATAATTATTCTATATTCTTTTTTTTAGTGAAATACTTAATTTGATTTCCTATTTAAAGTGAGTATTCCATTGTTATTCTTTTTCCTTATTTATGTCAAATTCTTGATCTTTAAATTCTTAATTTAAAAAAATATAATTATTCTATAATTTTATTTTAGTCTAATTCTTAATTTTTATTTCCTATTTTAGCATCCCATTGTTATTCAACTTCCTTATTTATGTCAAATTCTATGTCCTTATTTGAGTCAAATTCTTTATTTTATTTGCTATTTAAAGCAAGTTTTCAATTGTTATTTTATTTCCTTATTTATGTCAATCCTTTATCTTCTTGAATTTCAAACAAGATTCTATATCCTTATTCAAGTCAAATTTTTAATGACAAAAAGAAAAGAAGGGAGGTATGACATTCTTTTTCTATTTTTCTTTATTTCTGATAGGGTTTAAAAAATAGGCGTGCAGGCCCACTAGCCAAACCCAAGGGAAAAGCAAACGGTGAGGCGCTGGGCCCACGGCCGCCGGCCCAAAGCGGAAGACGGGTACCGTCGCCCCAGGGCCCGATAACCGCAGAGCAATGACTTTGAAAGGCCCATATCTAGTAAATCAGACCAAATCTCACCAATAAGGGAAGTAGGATAATTCTCAACAACTGCTCCCTAATTATCCCTTATTAATCTGATAGCGATAAGGGTAGAAAATCCCCCATCCAATGAGAAAGAATCCTTACTACCATCCAATTGGGAAAAACGCATGCTATATATATCAGGTCACCCTGATGGTGAAGATGCACTTAAAAACATTACGCCACTACAGCGGTTGATCTTTTCTCTCATCAGGGAGGAACTAACTTAGGCATCGGAGCAGCGACGGGCAAGCCCCCACCTATCCTCTTTTGTTTCTTCCTTTTACGGAGGTCAGTGTCGAAGCCTGCGGGCCCAGAGCTCGGCGACAAGCGATCTTGACTGACACCCCGAAGCAAACCATCCTAGTTAGGTTAAGAAAAAAAAAAAATAAGTCGATTTAGGCGAGTCTGTAGAACTGACGGTTCCTTTACAAATAAAGGCCCGATCTCTCAATAGCGATGGTATCAACTGGAATGCAAGCAAGAGCAACGCAAATCCTCGAGGATCTGAAGACCGGCCCGGAGACAGCGTGGAATGACGGCGGGCCACCGGCGGCGCGTTAGAGACAATCTGGTGGCCGTCCTTGTCGTGTGCGAGATTCTATTCCCAGCGTAGGAATTGATTCTCCCTAGCATTGTAATCTTTGTGGAATCCACAGGTCATCTCACGGGGAGTGAATGCGTATTTGTTGACTAGTAAGAGCTATTCTCCACAAAGGTGTGATTTAAAAGAGAATTGTGAAGGTTGTGTTGTTTTTGATTGAATGAATTACGATGGTTTTAAATGTTTTAAAACGGAAAGATAATTCTTTGGGATTTTAGGGTTTCACTCACTTCCACAGTCATAAAGTCCCTGTATTTTACACACTCATCCCAGAACCATGATAAATAGTCTTTGTTCTTTATCTTTGTGCTCTTTGGAAAATAAGATGATTGAATGATGCTAAGCACTTGTCGATTATCTGACCCTTAGTTTGCATTATGATCTCGAAATCTGACATGTACCAGGATATCTTGTTCTACGTTGTCAAGAATAATGCCCAGCGAGGATTTACAAAATATTGCACAAGTGATTAACATCACACAATCCATTAAAGTTCAAGAATTGAGGGACTATGCCTTGATCAGGGTGAGAGTTTACAGTGGGTCCCAACGTGAGTTTAGAACTCCATGAAACTTATAAGAACAATTATAATTAAAGGGAGTTTAATCATCAAAACAATACTTTGAAGAAATCAGAATGCACTTGTAAAACCTGAGAATGAAAGATGAAATACTATGATTAGCAAAAAAGAATTCATTTAACGAAAGATTACAAATACTTGAATCAAAACTTCCAAGCATTAGAAATCTTTAATATGGATCTACAAACTTGACTCAATGGAGAAAACCGCTTTTCTATGAAACCTAACCTGAAGTCAAAGCTGCCTCTTCTTTGTTTTCTCTTGCTTTTATACTCCTTTCCCGATCATCGTGCTCAAGGATGATTGTGAAGTATGCCTGCGTTAGGATCACGTTTACGCTCCATTCCGCACTTCTCATACATGTATCAGGTACACATTAATGGTGTACAGTACACTTTGCTTGCATTTCTTGATCAGGTGTACCGATACACATTTTGGGTGCACCGGTACACTTTGCCCACTGCCACTTTTTTAGCAAGGTGTAGAGTGCACATAAATGATACTAGGTACACTGAATCCTGATTCTTTTCTAGCATTCTGGAGTTCCAGAGACTTCATCGATTGTTCGCCCGCATCTCAGTGCTTCATATTGGCTTCCGGGCATTTCTTGCACCATGTTCTGAACTGAAGATTTTACTGAAGTCTAAAGCAAGAAATTAAAAGTACCTATCCTCCTGCTGAATGTGGGTAAATTGTAGTTTGTATGTACTAGGGTCTACTATAATTAGTGCTCGGTGTGTGTTCATCACTTTGACCTGCATCTTGCTAGTCCCTAGCAAGATTTAGATCAGAACTACCCACTAGGTATGAATCTCAACAAGGCGCTCGGTACAGTTAAGCTTTGCAAGAATCTCAAAATAGCAAGCATGGAATATAATACTTCACCCACTTTAGTATTATTTTACTTAGAGTATGACTCATTTAAACTGACCACAGTCTTACCACAATGAACATTATAACAGGCTAACCTGAAATTCAGTTATTTATTCAAATAAGAGTTATGGAATTGAAGCGTAAAACGATATGCACACATTGAATTTGTAACTTAATTGAAATAAGGGAAGCATTCACTTAACATGGAACACATAACCACTATGCATAATGTCAGAAGAAACGTCAAACATAACTGAAATCAAAGAGGTCTTAAAAGTTTGTAATGACCATGGGCTGAACAAAAAGGGTCAATGATCAAAATGGTTTTGGCATAACATGGCTGAGGTCTACTGCCGTTGCCCAGCACACCACCCTAGTCAGCCTAAAGATAGGTATGCGGCGTCATCCTCATCCTGCTTGAATACGTCCTCGTCTACCACAGTCATCTAATTCTTACAGATCTCATAGGATGCGGAGTAGCATCGCCATTGTCGGCTCTCCCTGAAACATGTGACTCTCAGAAGCCTGCGAGGGCGTGATCCGAATTTGTTTCTGCTTCCCGGAGATGCGCACTTGAACCACCCCTTTGTTCGCCGCTCCATCCTTTTCAATGAGCGTGTGCTCAATGGTCTTTGGGGCTAAGGATGAAGTGATCCGGGAAGGGAGGCGAAGGCATGAAAATTTGAGAAATTTGAGGTCTAATGGATGCCGCTCGGCTCTTGGCCTCAGTTTTATTTGTGATCGGCCCCAGCCTAGGCAACATCCTCTTTTCTTTAACTGCTCCCCTCATTCCCGCTTCCTCCACCAGATTTGTCACAAGCGATGGGAAAGGATATTAATACCTCATGTAGCTGTAAAAAATTCTCTCATCACACACCATATGACTAAGCGTAATCAATGAGTTTCAGGTCATGACTTCATATAAAAGTGGATGCAATTTCTGCGCTAGGGACTTTTTCATTACCCTTCGGCCTAATTTGATCGTGAATGATCTTGTTCGCCAGGCAAATTCTGGTTTGAAACTTCCAGTACAAATTCTTTCTTTATAAATCCCTCGCTGATCGGGTGAGTGCACATAGCCTCAATGAACAGTTGTGCATCAAAATCGATGAGGCACGAAGTGGATAGGGTCGATTACGAAGCATCGGGCGGACATATTGTTAGCCAGGAGTGCGCTATCGGGTCGGGGGGTGATCAGGGGCACTGCAATAGCGGAAGTCTAATCACGGTCTCGACCCGCTAATTCTCCTTTAAATTGGTATAAAACTCCCGAATCTTGTGAGTGTATCAGTGAACCTCGGTGCACCACCCAGAAATCCATATTACGCTCTTGAATAATCCCGTGATGGGATGTGAGGTGCAAAATGTCTCCCACTTTTGTACCTCTCGCGGTGGAAACCTCTCACGCAATTGGCCAGGAGTCCATTTTCGTGCTCGGCTCGAGTCCTCAGTGAACGTGCCTCTATTTCATCGTCATCAGCTGTCGGACATTTTCCTCACTTTCCAGAGATGAGCGCGGTCGTTTCCCTTCCCCTTTTCTTGCGTTTGGGAGGCATCAGTTGCACTGCTTTTACGACTAGCTCCGTAGAGGCTAGGCCCTTTTCCTCAGATGTTCTTAGAGCGTGCCATAGAGATGTGAGAATGGCAAAAAAGCGGCCGAATAGCCCGGATGTATATAAGAAAATCCCGAAACTGTTTCGAATGATGGGTTTGTTCGTGCATATCGAACAACACTTTCACGCCCCGTCACTAGTAGTGACCAAACCACCGAGTACAAAACAACATCACCTAAATCCAACAAAACAAGTCCATATATAACAATGAGGAGCCCAAAAGGCTAGCAAGGATTCAGAGCGGCTTACTGGGTCCGTACGACGACCGCAGAATGTAATCCACTCGACGAAGAAAACCCCGTAAGCAACCGAGCTTGTGAAGGCTTGTGTTAGAGGACGCAACCAGTTAGGGCTTGCTTATGGAGAGTGTAGAAGGGTTTGGAATGTCAAAGGCCACAAAAATTGGGGTTTAAAAAGTCTATATTTTCACAAATTCGATTCCGTGTACCGGGTACACTTTAATGGTGTACCGCACACATTCACACGTCGTTTGAGTAGGTGTACCGGTACACTTAAATGATGTACCGGTACACTTTAGCCACTGCATCTTTTCGAGTAAGTTGTACCGGTACACGTTTAGGGTGTACCGGTACACTTGTTCCAAACTGATTTTTTTTTTTTTTTTTGAATATATATATACATTTTTCACTTTGGAACAGTGGTGCCGATGTACAATTTGGCCTTTTCAACTGCCTTTCATCCCGGGCTTCACTGCATGTTCACTTTTTCTCTTGTTCAGATTCCACAACTCGGGATCGTATTCGTAGGAATTAGTCATCGTAATTCATTCTGATAATGCTCACCTCTCCAGATCCACCGTTACACTACTCGTGGTTCCTAGGGTTCGAATGACTTGACAACTTTAAGCTCAAAATGGGTGCAAGGGATGAGACAATACGACCGCAGGTGTGAAAAGAAATAATGGCCTCTAATCATTTTCCAATTATGCAAGATGCTCCATAAAGACTATGATGCATGAAGTTAACATGACCAGCTAAATTGATGCACAAATGGAAGCAAGAAATTGATGCACAATTGGGAACAAAAGCAGCAGAATCGGAGAAAATTTGACCATAAGTCTGTGGTTTGTGTGAGCAGTAAGGTAGAATGCAAAAGGGGACAATCCACAGAAGAACACAAAGCTTGTTGTGTATGCTCGTTAAGATGTGCATGCAATAAGATGATGTAGAGAGTGTATGAAATCATGGTACGTATATCAGATGTGTAAAACATAATACTCAAAAGAGGCATATTTTGAAAAATTTGACCCACTAAACATATAACGAGCGCATAGTTACGTTCAACTAGTGTACACCTACCCCCACAACAGAAACAAGCAGTGTCCTCAATGCATAGAAACTAAGGGTACCCCCACAACAGAATTGGAAGCAACAGAGAAACGAGGACCCCTATTGTTTTTTTTTTGTTTTTTAAATTTAAATTTAAAGGAAAAGAAAATGAAGTAAAGATAAAAGAAATAGAAAGTAAGAACGAAAATAACGCAAAATCAAAACTATATACAACAGATGGAGAATGACTTTACTCTGATGGGGTATCCTGGTAGAGCGAATCTACCAAATCTTCACTATGCCCTTGAGGATTGAAATGCTCAAGGAATGGTTTGAGGCGCCACATATTCACTCGAAGGATTTTCCATGTCCGATTTTCAATCTCCACAATACCGCATGGATAAAACCACTTGAACGGCGAATGGGCCAAATTAACGAGAGCGAGCTTGCCCGGAAATGGGGATGTGCTGAGCCGCATAAAGATACCTTCCTGTCAGGGCTCGAAAGTTTTCCTAGAAATAGATTTGCCATGGAACAACTTGAGCCATTCTTGTAAATTCGAGCTTGCATGACCCTTCTCCAGCTTCGAAGTTCATTCACCGCAATAATCACGCTTAATTCGCTTGATTCAAATCGTAATTAAAGCTCTAATGTACCCAAGAAGCCCGGTGTTCCATTTCAACTGGCAAATGGCAAGCCTTCCATAAATGTGTGCCTATAGGGAGACATACCAAGAACAAATTTTTAAAGGCAAGACGCAGAGGGCCCAAAGAGCATCGTAAGACAGAGGACCAATCTTGCGATTCAAGCAACCGTTTTTTCCAAAATATGTTTTATCTCCCTATTAGCTAGTTCAAATTTTTTACCATCGGGTCCACAATAAGTCACGACACTTTACGGGTGACTCCTATTTTTTAATAGATTTTCAAAAGATCGATTGCAAAATGGAGTCCGCCTATCACTAATAATTGCACGATGTTCCAAACGAAAATGTGTTCCTTATAAATTTCAAAACAACTCAGGGTCATTGGTTCTCGGAATTACTCCTCAACCCACTTAGACACATAATCAGATAATAAAATGCAGAGATACCCACAAGAAGGAAAAGGTTCCATGAATCCATACCTCAACACTAAAATTTCACAATGAATTGGGGTAAGAGGACTGTTTCGCTTTTAGACCCTCTCCTAGTCGTATCGAGCACAAGCCATAAAATCAAACAATCTTAAATAAGGTAAAGCAATAAAAACCAAACAAGAAAATTTTATCTGTTGTTTTCCTTGCAGAGAAATGCCCTCCACAAGCTTCGGAATGGAAAAAGGCTAGGATCTTGGGCTGCTCCTCATTAGGTACACATCTTCAAATATTATTTGATCCGGGACAAGATTTAAATAGGCATGGATCATCAAAATAATACTTAATATCTCACAAAATTTTTGTTGGCTGGGATGTCCATTGTGTTGGAACTTGACCAGTGACTAGGTAGTCTACAATGTCAAGATACCATAGGTAGTCGAACAAGAGCAAAGAGTTGCTCATCAGAAACTATCGCCTATGGTACGCGCAAGAGAGCTGGATTCGAACTAATCAAGATAAATGGTCAGCGACCACATTCTCAACCCCCTTTTTATCTTTGATGGTCAAGTTGAATTCTTGGCATAGTAAAATCCACCTAGTTAACCGGGGCTTTGTATCTTGCTTAGAGAGCAGGTACTTCAGGGCTGCATGATCTGTGAAGATGGTTACAGGAGAGCCTACAATGTATGACCTAAATTTTTCTAAGGCAAAGACAACAGCTAGAAACTCTTTTTCTGTGGTTGTGTAGTTAGCCTGGGCAGAGTCTAGTGTCTTGCTGGCGTAATAAATTACAAAGGCCTTTTGTTGTCTCCCTTTCATTTAACACATAGCCCTATAGTATAATCAGCCAGCGCCACACATGATCTCGAATGGAAGGTCCCAATTAGAGACCGCATGATGGGAGGTGATAATGAATACAGCTGAAGTTTAGTAGTGCCAATGTCACAATCTTGTGACCATGTGAAAGGGACATCTTTGGGTGCTAGTGAGTGCATAAGGGACGAGCGATAGCACTAAAATCTTTATAAATCTTCAGAAACTGGCAAGACCTAAGATCGACCTTTATTTCTCTAACGCACTTAGGAGTGGGTAGGTTGGAAATTAGCTCAACTTCGCCTTATCAACTTCAATGCCATTTTTGATACTATATGGCCTAAGACAATCCTCGTGGTTACCATGAAATGACATTTCTCCCAATTTAACACAAGATTTTTCTCTTTACACCTTTCCAAAACCTTACGTAAATTCTCCAAACAGATCTCGAATGAGTCACCAAAAACTGAGAAATCATCCAAGAAAATTTCCAATATGATTTCTATCATGTCACTAAAGATTCCCATCATACACCGTTGAAAGCCCTGTGCATTGCATAATCCAGCGGCATTTTCCTAAAGGCAAGGTACCAAAAGTGACAAGTGAATGTAGTTTTTCTCGATCTTCCAAAGCTATCTCAATTTGATTGCACTCGAGTACCCATCAAGAAAACAATAAATTCATGCCCCGCCACTCTCTCTAACATTTGATCAACAAATGGTAGCCGGAAAGCGGTCTTTCCTAGTACCAAAGATCTGTACTTCCTATAATCTATGCACACCCTCCAACCCGAAGTGACACGAGTAAGAATGAGCTCATTATTTTCTTATCATGACACAAAGGACTTTGCATTTCTTAAGGACTACCCGTGGCTTGGCTAACCCACTTACTATCTCGCAATAGGGATAAATGACCCTACATCCAAGAGTTTTAAAAAACTTCCTTCTCTTTACCACTTCTTTCATTATCGGATCTGGCTGCCCCAGGTTGGTTTCAAGGTTTAACATCCTCTTCTAAGTGAATTCTATGTGTGCAGATCAAAGGACTGATTCCCCTAATATCCGCAATTGTCCAGCCTAAAGCAGTTCTGTGAGACCTCAATATCTCCAAAAGTTGGTTTTCTTGATTCAATTCTAAAGAGGCAGATATGATTACTGGAAAAGTCTCTTCATCCCCTAAGAAGGCATATTTGAGGTGTGTGGGTAAAGGTTTTAGCTCAAGCTTAGGCTGCCTTTCCTCAGAGGGTAATGCCTTCTCCTCATTTGGTGGCAATGGTTCAAATTTAGGTGCCCACCCACACTTCCAACACCCATGCTCCACCACAGAGCGTAGAAACTCCGACCTGGGCAGGGCTGGTTTCTCATCCCAACCTCGGTCGACTAAACACGACTTAAGAGGGTCATCATGTGACATTATCCAAGTATTTCAAGACCATAGAATCAACCATGTTGACTTCACACACATCTTCTTCATCCCCCATTCCCTTTATAACATTGAAGATGTTCAAATTAATAAATATGTTGCCAAATGATAAGTAAATAGCTCTCACAATGTATAATGGCATTAGCAAATATGCCAAGAATGGTTTAATTACACCATCGGAACTAAGTTCCTTGGTTTATCAGCTGTGCTGAGTGTCAAGCACAACAAAATCCATGGGGAAATAGAACTTTATCCTAATTGCACTCAATACATCCTTATCATCCCTCTAGGAATTTTGACACTACGGTCAGCTAATCGAGGGTGATATCGGGTCAGCTCTAATTCTCCTAACTCCTAGTCCATATAATCGAATAAGGCAAATGTGATTAACACTTGCCCTAGGTCCACTAAAGCGTGTCCCAACTTCGAATTCCCCACTACTATATAAATAGTAGGGCTTCCTGGGTCTTTGTATTTTGGAGGCAAGTTGTTTCGAATTAGTGATGTAGATTGCTCAGTCATGAAGGCCTCCTTGTTGACACCTAATTTCCTTTTTACCGTGCACAAATCCTTTAGAAATCTAGCATATGATGGGATTTGCTTAATGGCATCCAACAAGGGAATGTTCAATTTCACTTGCTTGAACAACTCATAAATCTCAGCATGGTTATTCACTTTCTTTGGTGTTCTCAGCCTATGAGGGTATGGAGCTGGAGGGATTTGAGTACCCTTATCTTCCTCTGGTTCACTATCATCAACATTTGTCCTAGAGACATAAGGCTTGTCTGACACCTCCTCCTCTCTGTCCAATTCACTTTGAACTTCTTATGATGGTTCTTTGGTTGGAATGGTGATGAGTGCTTAAAACACTCAGATTACACTCGCGTCAGTCTCGCATTTTCATGTTGTTTTGGCATTATTTATATAGTTTTGGGTGTTAGATCTCTTATTAAGTGTTTATTTTGAAATACAGGCTTGATGAGGCAAGAAGAACATCTTTTGAAGCTTTTTTGGAGCACAAGGAGTAGGCAAGGAAGCATCGCTTAATGTTGCTGGATGCCCCACGTCGCGACGTCACCATGTCACGACGCAGGTCAACTATTACGTGGTCACTCGCCTTCATCGCCGCGACACGCCCCTCACGCCGCTGAGCCTTCACGCCGCGACGCCAATACGCCGACGCCGCCTCAAAATTCGATCTCATCATTAAATGCGAGGGGGCTCCTGAATCTAGGGGCATCAAGGACGTGCGGCCGTAGATACGGAATCGAGAACCCGCAATTCCGACTTCAAGGATTTCCTCGATTGTGATGGTTTTTCCTTATTGTTTTGATTATTTTATGGATCGCATGAGGATGTCCTTCATATTATATATATTATTTCTTTCCTTCATGATGTTCTAAACTTCTTTCTGTGTGGTTACATCAAACCCCGCTACGCATAATGGATTAGATTTAACCTTTCATGTTAATTCCAATTGTTGTTAATTTATCACATCTGTTCTATACTCGTGATGCTTAATTATATGATAATATCCGCCAATATTAACATATACTTACACTCAAGATCCGAGATCTCGAGAGATGAGGGTATTCAAAGATCCGGTAGAGAAATTTTTAGCCGATTCGGTAATAGAGATATTCGAACCTCAAGGTGGTTTTTGGGTCAACATTAAGCATTTCTGAATACCCAGTCGAGATAGAGATATACTCGATTCTATTAATTTAAATAGGCGAATATACCTCGAGAGAGGATATTTCGTGAGGCAAGACTTCACCTCGCCATTGGATATGTTATAAACAATCCGAATAACAACATCTTTAGGAGAATAATCCATCGAATGTGACAGGGGAGATTTAACCCTAGGCTCACATTATCAATTCACCAAACCAATAGTTTAGTTACGCTGCATTTAAATTCCATCTTAGAATCATTTATCTCGCATATTGTCACAAAAGGTGTAAAATCGTAGTCAATTCATCTTTCCCCCCGTGGACCGATACTGCACACTAGTACAATTATATTACTTGAGGCGCACGCTAAGTGTACCTTGGCGCGATAGGCGTATATTTTTGTACACCACGTTTCGCCGTCAAGTTTTTGGCGCCGTTGCCGGGGAAAGGCTTAAATTGATATAGAGTAGTAAGCATATAGATAATATTCTGAATTTTTCTTTATTTATTTTTTTTTTTTTTTGTTATTTTTAAGTACTGTAATCAAGGTTTTGCTTAGTTTGTGTGTTATTGCAGTACAGGTTTTAGTGAGTACATGCGACAAAGAAACCGACCAACTAACACTTCTGTGTGATCCCGAGCGTAAAGACTCATAGATTGGGCGCGAGAACGCAGAACAATGCAGTAGAACGCCAATAGTCATGGAAAGACCGAAGAACAAGATTTTGAAGTGGAACAAACCTGACCCTTACGAGAAGTCGAACTAGAAATCAAGCTTCAGCCATTCATACAAACTGTATCGATCCGTACACGCTATTAGACGAAGTTCGCTCTACCTCCAACGCTTGTTCAACAAAGAATCGACGGGCCGCTAATCAAGCAAACAATTTTGAATGGAAGTCACACAAAGATAAATGTTTCAGTAATATATTGTTCCATGGACTACCCTATGAGAATCCGAACATGCATTTGACTAACTTCCTCGAAGTCATGATAATTATCAAATACAACTGGGTCACCGGGTTAAGCCCTAGATTGCATGGTTCTAATTTCACTGGGATAGAGCCAAGATTGGCTAACCAAATGCCAAACCCACCGGGAACACATTACATGGAACGAGCCGGGTACAAAATTTCGAATTTCAAATTCTTCCACCGCCAAAAATTGCACAACTGTGCAAGAAATCCAATACGCTTGGACAACTCAAGGGAGAACCCGCGGAAGCATGGGACAGTTCCATGAGTTATTGCGAAGTGTCCTCACCACCGACTAAACTGTGAGATGCAAGTCCACACTTCCACAATGTCCGAGAAATACAACCCGAACAATGATAGATGCCTCGGGTCATCGATGAAGAAACCACTGCATCAGCGTATGAGATATCGGAAGATGTCGCAATCAACACTAAATCGCGGGCCTAGAGAGAAGGCTACACCAGCTAACACAAGGTGGCACGTATAATGAAGTCCTCAATAACCTGTAAATCATGTGGCACAAATTTAACTAAGCAGCTTGAATAGACAAGCAGGAACAATGCACGCCATACGCACCAACCCCGAACCGGTGGAATCTTGTGGGGTCGCATAGTAGTGCATTGTCAGAAACTCACAGCGGGAGCAAGCCCAAGAGGTGTCCGGGATTCACGAATCAACCACAACCGCAAGGACCGTATGGAGGAAACAACTACCAGAATCAGAATCAAGGCCAGGGGTGGCGTAACAATCAGAACCAGAATGGTCAGAACAATCAAGGATATGGGTGGCGGAATAATCAGAACAATTTGCCATCAAACCGGGATAATGAACCACCTCCTGCGAAAAAGATGGATTCTGTGAGCAAGCCCGCGACGTATCGATGACTCTCCTGGCCCCGCCTCTCATGAATGAAACCGCGCGAACATGCAAAGCAGCTGAAGCAACTCGCTTAAACAACTGGCAAAGATACCTAAGGAGTTCGAGGCAATAAATGTACAATGGCGTTTACTTACTTTAAAGGCAATGTGGTTCACTACCAAGCAATTCGTAGGCAAACCTTAGAGGAGAAGGGAAAGAATATCAGAAGGTCACCTAAGGAGTGGAAAAGAGTTGGAAATCCCAAAGCCGCCACTAGCAAGAAGAGAATCAAAATTAAAGAGCAAGAACAAAGCATCCCAAAAGACCGGGATGCAAATCAAGCAACCCCGAGATACGATAGCAAATTGCCAAAGATAATAAAGTCGGGAAGGAATAACGAAACATAAAATGTAAGAACCTCATTATACCAATCCCGTGCACTTCTCGTGAGGTTGAAGAAAGGTAAATTGAAAAGAAGCCGCAAAGTTTCTTGACATCTTCAAGAAACTACACATTAATATACCATTTTTGGAAGCATTAGAAAATATGCCAAGTTATGAAATTCATGAAAAGATCTTGGCAAGTAAGAAGAAATTGGAAGAGTATGTAATCATTGCCTTAACTCGAAGAATGCAGTGCCATCCTCGGCAAAAGAAGCCTCTCGAAACCGCAAGATCCGGTAAATTTGCTATACCATTCTCATAAAGGGAACCGAGTATCCGAAAAGCATTATGTACTGGGAGCCAGCGCATCAACTGATGCCACTCTCGATGTTTAAAAGGCTTAAATTGGGAGAACCAAAATCGACCACAATCACTTGCAACTTGCGTATAGGTCTTATCAACATCCTTCGCATAATCGAAAATGTCCTAAGAAAAGTCGGTAAATTCGTTTCTTCCGCCACAGACTTCGCCATTCTGCATAATGGAGGAAGACGACTCAGCCCAATTATACTTCTAAGAGACCCCTTCCTAGCCACCTAAAGCTCTCAAATCAATGTGTGCAAGAAGGCGAACTCAAACTAAGAGTCCAAGGAGAAGAGATCGCTTCATGTATTCCAGCCCATGAAGCATCCGCATCGACGATCCAATCAGCAGATATCTTAACCTCAAGATAGCGCAGATTTCGCAAGCGCGATGAGAAAAATTTCAGGATAAACCGCTTCTCAAGGCAAAGAAGACACCGAAGGGCAAGGGCATGTACGTAAGAGTATTTCATCCACCTTGAAGATGGGGTGTACACACTAAAAGGAGACGCAAAAATTTCCTTAATTTCTTCTCTTCTACGAATATCGCACACCGAGATTCGTGGACGTCGCAGCCAATCACATTAAACATAATACTGGGAGGTAAACCAAGTTTTCTAAAACTTTGTTTTTAAGTCTACGCTCTATTGTTATTTTCTGTGAAATTTTTGAATTTTAGCGCATCCATGATCGTGCTTCTTGTTGGTTTAATTGCAGAGACTGAGGTGTAGGTCCCAGACTTCCGAGGGTTCAAAGTCCGGAAGGAAGCATAAGTGGAGAGTTCTCAAAATCGAGGCTTCGTATATAAATTCATCTTGGGAGACTTTTCGCCACGCCGCGACGTGAGATTTCACGCCGACGCCATTTTTGAAGCTTCGCCACGCCGCGACGTGAGATTTCACGCCGCGACGCCATTTTGAAGCTTTTCGTCACGCCGCGACGCAGGATTTCACGCCGCGACGTGTCAAAATTTCATCTCTTCACGTCAGCGACGCGGATTTCACGCCGCGATGTCGGGCTTTAACACTCTCCGCCACGCCGCGACAAGTGTATTCTCACCGCCGCGACGTCAATTTATGAAGCTCTTCCTTCGTCACGTCGCGACGCGGATTTTCACTGCCGCACGCCATTTCGACATGTCCCTCCGCCACGCCGCTGACGCTATGTTCTACACGCCGCCGACGCGCCCAGTCAAGCCTCTCTCGGTCACGTCGCGACCGTGGCCTCGCACGTCACACGTGAGACTCCGGCTCTTAAACCGTGAATAGGCCATTTTTTGCCTTCATTCGCACAAACCTCTCCTCAAAACCCTAGGCTCCTCTCGTCGCGGCGCCGTGGACCTTCTCAAGCTCGTGTTCTCACTGCCTGGGGACTTCCATCTTGCTCGAACCAATCGTAAGTCACCCCATTGCAGCTAGTTCGATCATAGTGGCCTTCCCACCAGATCGTGCATCCATCTGAAGCCAGTACATTAGACTGTGGTTTATTTCAAGTTTTCGCTTAGCTCCGTAGTCCTCGTAGTCTTCATTTCGGTTAACTAGGTTCTTTAGAGTTACTTGAAATATATTTGGGTCGTGTTAAGTCTTAAGTAGCTGAGTCCCCTTAGTAAAATAGTACATTGTGTGCTCTAAAGCCTTGTCTAGATTAGGGATGTCCGGCAACCAAGAAAAGTCGCCCCTCGGCCAGCTAAGCTGAAACGCGCCGCCGAGGCCCGACCCCACATTCACGCCCGCTTGTAAACGCGATGCCGCGGATCGGTTTAGCATAATTTGCAAAAACCGATCCTTTATTAAAGGAGAAGGGGCTCACCACCCCGATCACTTTCTCGCAAACGACGAGGCTGCCAAGGGTCGCGCGCGGCTTCAGGCCAACCCCTCGCGCCCCAACCGCCATGAGCTGTGAAGCCCGGAATTTACGCCAACCTCGCCTCCCATGTCCTCAAAAAGGTCAGGGTGCGAGGTGTATTGGTCGACTTCAGCGCGGAGTCGATCAATAGCTACTATGGCCTCGAGCATATCCCACCGGGCCCCTTTGATCAGCTCCGCGAGCACCCTGACTACCATGAGGTCATCCGAGTGTTGACCAAAGGTCGTGGTAGAGGGCGATCAATGGGCCGCGCTGGACACGCAGTAAATTTCAAGGCCAAGCATTTGGCCTACATTCCTAAGGTGTGGCATCACTTTATCACTTCGCGTCTTATACCGACGACGAATGTGTGTGTGAGGTGACCGCCCGCCTCGCTTCAACTACGCTATTTTACGTGATATACCATTTCGATCGTCGGGCAAGCTATCGAGGATGCTATCCTCCATAACCGGATGCGAAAATAAACCCGGGCACCCTTTCGATCTTCTGGCCAGTAAGCAAGCCGGTGCCCCTTGACGACAATGAGGCCCGGCTTCACTCTATCAAGGCCATATCGGGTCAAGCGGACACACCCTGTCCCAACCCGAGGGGTCTATGACTCGGGCTACGAGCCCTCGACGAGACTGAGCTCCCCGACCATAGTGGCTCAAGCATGGATTCCTCGGGTGACACCCAGGAGGACATCGCCACCCTCGTCTCGACCCCACCACCTCCACCCCGCCACAGCCTCGGGGCGACTCGTCCCTCCTAAAGGTCCTTCCCCGGGAGACAGGACCTGATCTCACTCCACCGAGCGCTGACGCATCTCCGGATGAGACACTGTGGAGCACCCAGTCCATCGTGACAGGAGCGCCAAGCAGGCTGACATGGGCACGGGGGCCGCTCCGGCCAATCGTGCCATCATCCTTCAAGAAGAAGCAGCTATGCAGCTGTACTTCGCGCAGTTCATAGCATTCCACCAGCCACCGCCACCGCCTCCGCAGTGATCTCCAGGGGAGTACCCTTACCTTCTATATTTTTATATTACCAGTGGGACACTGGATCTTTTGTTTGGGGAGGGTATTTCGGTTATGTTTTATTTCTAGCCGCTTTGTTTCCATTGTTTTGTGTTAGTAGTTTATAGCATTTTTAGTTGTTCGTATATGAGTTGTGTTTTATTTTAGTACTGCATGCATCTGTAAGTAGTGTTTAGGTATTGTTTGAGTTTTGGTCTTGTTTGAGTTTTTTGTGCATTGCATTTTTTGCTTATGATTGATGAATCATTTTTTGCATATAGTGATAGTTGCATACATGTATGTCATGTTGAAAAATTGAGGATCATTTTGGATTGATTGCAATCTAAGTGAAGTGTCTCGAGGCATATAGCCGCGTGATACTCGTACTCGTTGAATAAGTGAAAAGGGCCGAACTAATTCGTAGGCAAGACAATTTCAATTCTCAAAGACCCTATCGCACACACACATTAGTGATCTATGTGAGTATGCATAGAGGCCGAACACTAAAGTTCAACCAACCTAGTGGAGATTCGAACCATTCAAGTGATGTGACACCCACGAAAAGAGGATTGCCATTGAGCCCCAACCAAAAAGAGAAAAATACAAAAACAATAGAAAAAGAAAAAGAGAAAAAGAAAAGAAAAAGAAAAATGATAAAAATAGGTATAAGTATAGGAATAAGCTGATCATCCAATCGAATCCCTAGCACGCCGAGGCCTATCAAAGCCTAATGCCCCTAGCCAACTCGGCCGGAGTCATTGACTTCACCGCCTGCTACAGCGGACGTAAGATGGATCGTTCACGCAACCTAGGGCCATTGAGTTTGGTTGAGTGTTCGGGGTGAATTTTGAAGGGAATTGAATGCCTGGTGCCCTTAACCAACCGCGGGGAAACATCAATGGAACTCCCCGCTATGCGGACACTTAACCAAAACTCCGCTGGGCACTAGGTTCTTTCCTTTGCTTTTTGTTACATAGAAATTTCTGGGGTTTTGTTGTCAAGTGAATAAATAGGCGTCGTATCCCTTGTTTAGTTCGGGCTTCTTCCTAATAGGTAAGTTGAACTTAAGTTTGGGGTATCTAATTTAGCATATTCGAGGCCATCCACCATGAGCACATGTGGGTTTTGGGAATGCACACAGAATACCATGGGAGTTGATGCACTAGTCAGTTTCACCTACTCAACGGCTACCGAAAGTCAAGTATATGTATGCCTTTATTGAACATCGAGCAAAATGATTGGAGTATGCTAATTAGTCCAAATTGATCCATTATTTTTCAGCATGAGCACACATTGTCTTAGTGTTAGCCGTATGGTGTCGAGTGTGTGTCCTTGTCTAGAGTCACTCTTGCTTTTGAGGACAAGCAAGAAATTAAGTTTGGGGGTGTGATGAGTGCCAAACACTAGATTACACTGGCCACCTCGCATTTTCATGTTGTTTTGGCATTATTTATAGTTTCGGGTGTTGACTTTACGCGTTTATTTTGAAATACGTTTGATGAGGCAAGAAGAACATCTTTGAAGCTGAGCAATAAGGAGTAAAGGAAGCACCGCCACGCTGCGACGCCTCCACGCCGCGACGCCACCATGTCACGACGCGGTGTCAATCCATTACAGTCAACTCCGCTTCATCGCCGCGAGCCGGCAGCTCCCCACGTCGCGACGTCTCCCACGTCATGACGCTATCACGCCGCGACGCCTCAAAAATTCGATCTCATCATTAAATGCGTAGGGGGCTCTGGAATTTGTGTGGCACGAAGGATCGGCGCCAGAGATAATGGAATCGAGAACCCCAACACCTTAATTTCCGGCGATTTCCTCGATTTTGTGATAGTTTTTCCTTATTGTTTCGATTATTTTATGGATCGCATGAGGATGTCCTTCATATTACATATATTATTTCTTTCCTTCATGATGTTCAACTTCTTTCTAGGGTTACACAAACCCCCGTCACAGATAATGGATTAGATTTAACCTTCACGTAACCCTAATCGTTGTTAATTTATCACATCCGTCGCACTGCATGCTAATTGCGCGATAATATCCGGCCAATATTAACATACTTACACTCAAGATCCGTAGATTCTGAGAGATGAGGGTATTCAGTGTGGATCCGGGTAGAGTACCTTTAGCCGATTCGGGTAATAGAGATATTCGAACCCGAAGGTGGTTTGGGGTCGAACATTAAGCATTTCGAATACCGAGTCGGCATGTAGATATACCATTCTATTCACTAAATAGGCGAATATACCTCGAGAGGATATTTCAGGCAAGATCACTTCGCCATTGATATGTTATAAACAATTCGAATAACAACATCTTTAGGAGAATAATCCATCGAATGTGACAAGTGGGAGATTACGAACCCTAGGCTCTCACACATTATCAATTCACCAAAACCAATAGTTTAGTTACATGCTAGTATTTAAATTCCATCTTAGAATCATTTATCTCGTATATTGTCACAAAGCGTAAAAATCAGAGTCAATTCATCTTTCCCCTCGTGGATCGACACTGCACACTAGTACACTATATTACTTGAGGCGACGCGTGCACTTGCGCGTATAGGCGTATATTTTACACACCACGTTTTCGGCCTGTCAAATGGTTTTGTCAACTACCTTCCCACTTCGAAGAGTAGTAACAACCTTACAATGTGCAAAGGTATCCTCACTTGGACTTGACACTCCCACACTATTTTGACCTTGTGGGTTTTGAATAGGCTGAGACGGGAGTTTCCCTTTTTCTTGTTAAAGGTTACCTATAGACGAAGTTAACTTGGTTATCTGGGATCTCACATCATTCAGGGAAGTTCGGAATTATGTGTTTGTGGTTTGCTGGGTTTGTACGAACTGTGTAACGATATCCTCCACACTTCTCTTATGTGGGGGTTGATATGGTTGTGGTGATGGAGTCCCTTGACTCGATGGATGGAAACCCTGATTGGAGTTCATCGAAAATCCTTGAGGTCCTTGATTCTGAAGTGGTGGAATGGAATTTGTAAAGCCATGGTTTTGGTAATGAGGACCTTGGTTGTTTGGCACGGTACTTGGTCCTCCTTCATTCCTCCAACTAAAATTAGGGTGCTTTCCCCATCCAGGATTATATGTTTCCGGTATCATGGAGAGTTGAAAGGTTTTCTTTGATAATTAAGGGCATTTCGCTTCGTTTATTTCACCAAGACCTTTTACTTGGCGGGTTCGGGGCACTTAACGGTTGAGTGCGTAGGATCATCGCATATAATGCATGGCTCCTCCACTGGGTCCAAAGCAGCCGAGGGTATTTGAGGTACGCTAGTTACCTCATGCACCTTTTCATCTCTATGGCCTCCAGTTTCCTTGTTAAATTAGCAATTTTTGCTCGTAACTCATCATTTTCTTTTAAGTGATGGATTCCGCCCCCCGCTGATGTGCTACGCACTTTAGTAGTGTCTATGGAGGTGTTAGTCTCCCAAGTTCGAGCATTCTCTACTATAGTGTCAAAAAGTTGGATTGCTTCCCTAGCACTCTTTTCATAGAATTCGCCTGCACACATCATCTGGATGTACTGTTTATTATTCAGGGATAATCCTTGATGAAAGTATGCACATATTTGTCCTACATCCAATCCATGGTGAGGGATAGCATGGAGGAGATCCTTATATCTTTCCCATACCGCAGCAAACGGTTCACCAGGCTTTTCAGAAAAGTTCTGAATTGCTCGCATGAGAGCATTAGTACGTGTAGGAGGGAAAAATTTGTTGAGGAACTCATTTCGCATATTTTCCCATGTAAAGATTGAATTAGGCGCCAAGGAATGAAACCAAATTTTAGCCTTCTCCTTTAAAGCAAAAGGAAATAAAACTAAACAGATTATATGGAGGGGTGAGCCAGTAGAGAGAAATGCACTGAAGACATCTTCAAAATCTCTCATGAATGAATAAGGGTTCTCAGATTCGAACCCTTGGTATACAGGTAAGAGACGGATCATTTCTGACTTCATTAGAAATTGAGTGGCCTCTTCAGGAAGGAGAATGCAAGAATTGGTTGTAGTCCTTTGAGGTTGTAGGATTTCTAGAAGGGTTCTTTCCACATTAGGTAAAGGAGGAGGGGGGTCTCTATATTGATTTTGTTGGAAGTTAACATTCCCCCCTCCTACTACTGGTGCTACTAGGAGTGTAGCTTCTACTCCATGTCAGGAGGTTCATCGAGTCCTCAGGGTTAACTGGAACTTTGAGTATGGTCATTAAACAGAGGTTGCTGATTACCAGGATGATCCATTTGAGGTATAATGTTATCTTGAGATAATTGACCTATTATGGGTTCCTCAGAATTTCCAGGAGGTACTATTCTTACTAGACGGCGCTGCTCGTTGTGAGCCCTAAACTGACATGCACTACACTCTCTCCGTCCAAGAAATAGCCACTTAGATTTCTCACTAAGAACAAATAATAATAAAAAAATAAAAACAAAAAAATTGAGACCGTGACTAGATTTGCAATGCACTGTAAATTCACCTCTCAGCTCTCTTCAAGTCAACCCGTGTTATGTCGCCACTCCCGTGTTAACGGCGCCCAAAAATGCTTCGCCCTTATTCGTGTGTCGACCCCATTCCCAAGCGTAGGAATTACAGTTGTCTAGCATTGTAATACTGTGGGAATCCACAGGTCATCTCCACATGGAGTGGTCTGTATTTGTTGACTAGTAAGAGCTATTCTCCACAAAAGGTGTGATTTAAAAGAGAATTGTGAAGCTGTGTTGTTTGATTGAATGGTCTATTGGTTTGAATGTTTTAAAACAGAAAGATAATTGCTGGGATTTTTAGGGTTTCACCTACTTCGATCATGTAAGTCCCACTCTCTTTATTTACACACTATCTAAGAACCATTGATAAATAGTCTTGATGGAGAATTTATCTTTAAATGCTCTTTGGAAAATAAGGATGATTGAATGATACTAAGCACTTGTCCCCAATTAATACGACCCCTTAGCTTGCATTATGATCAAGTACAACGTGTACCAAGGATATCTTGTTCACACGTTGTCAAGAATATGCCCAACTGAGGATTTACAAAATGTGTGCACAAGTGATTAACATCACACAATCCATTAAAGTTCAAAAGAGGAATTGAGGGACTATGCCTTGATCCGGGTGAGTTTCCCCCGTAGATTCCCAGCAGTAAAGGTTTAGAACTCCATGAAACTTATAAGAACAATTATAATTAAAGGGAGTTTAATCATCAAAACAATACTTTGAAGAAATCAGAATGCGCTTGTAAAACCTGAGAATGAAAGATATGAAATACTATGATTGAAAGCAAAAGAATTGTTTCTGCTGAAAGATTACAAATGCTTGAATCCAAAACTTCCAAAAGAGTAGAAATCTTCAATCTGGATCTACAAACTTCAACTCAAAAATGGAGAGAAAACCCTTTTCCTATGAAAACCTAACCCTCGAAGTCAAAAAAGCTGCCTCTTCTTTGTTTTCTCTTGCTTTTATACTCCTTTCCAATCTCATCTCGTGCTCAAGGATGATTGACAAGTATGCCCTCAAGTATAGGATCATCGCCGTCTATCTCGCACTTCATACATGTGTACCGGCATTACGCCAATGGTGTACCTGCACACTCAAGGCTTCCGGCCTTTCTGATTAGGTGTGTCCTAAGACACACTGGGTGTACCCCACACTTTGCCCACGCCACTTTTGTAAGGTGTACCCCGGGCATTACATAAATGATGTACCGGTACACTAGGTCCCCTGGTGTTTTTCTAGCATTGCTGGAGTTCCCGAGACTTCATCAATTGTTCGCCCACATCCTCAATGCTTCATATCGCTTCCCGCATAAATCCAGACACTTATGTTCTGCACCAAAGACTCCGCACAAGTCTAAAAAACACAAAAGAAATTAAAAGTACCTATCCTCCCGCTGAATGTGGGTAATTCAGATTTGTATGTGCTAAATTCTTCTACTATATCAGTGCTCAATCAGGTATTCATCACAAGCCAATACCTGACGAGGCTGAGGCACTCCGTCTCACCACAACTACCGATGTGAGAGTTACAAAGCAACCACTCCTAAGAGATGCAACGCCCGCGGGAAGCACGACAAACCCAAGAAGGCTATAACACCACCCCTTAGGAAAGACAACCACACCTCGGCCCTCCCCGAGGTGCTGAAACGGAGGCAAAATCCAACCGAGCCAAGGGTCACGGACCACACCTAACCCCCAGAGAGGAGGGCAACGAAGCAACACTCGGAGGGAACGTCTGAACGACAAACCAACCCCCCTCCTCAACAAGGAATGGGGGAGCGATCATGGGAGCAAAGGTTCAAAGGCCTCTAACAAGAGCTCAGCCACGTAAAGGAAGTCATAAAGGGCCAAGCTCCCAATTCTATGGACACCCTAGTGCAACAAACTGAGTCCCCATTCACGGCCGAGGTTCTCCACTTCCCCCTTCCAGCGAAGTTCATAATGCCGCAAATAGAAGCGTTCGATGGTGAGAAAGATCCCGTCGATCATCTTAACACTTATAAGAATCAAATGGAGCTGCATGGGTATCAGGACCCTGTACGGTGCAAAGCTTTCGCTATCACGCTTAAAGCGCTGGCTTGGTTTAACAGGCTTCCACCATCATTGATCTCTTCATTCGGAGAGCTCTCCATTGCATTCGTCTCCCACTTTATCGGAGCTAGAACATACAGGAAGCCGGGTTATCACCTACTGATTATAGAGCAGAGCCACCATGAGAGCCACACCCCATGCCGTCCAGAGGTTCAATGCCGAGTCTTGGTTGCGATGTATCGACGAAGTTCGCTTATCACCACATTCACTCCGTCTGCCAGAGGCACAGCTGAAGGATTTGATGTTCTCCATCTCAAAGAATCCTCAGGCAAACATGGCTGAGGTGCTCACTAAAGCGGAAAAGTACATAAACAACGAATAAGCCCTCATATCCAAGAAAGAAAGCTCTTCGACCCACAAGGAGAGAAGCAGGACTGACAAACAACAGGGACGTAGCCTTAAGAGACAAAGAAACCGGGACAGATCCCCAAAGAGAGACAAAGAACGGTCCCCGAAGAGACGCGAGAGCATCAGAGACCGCCTAGGACCACTCAGCTCCTGATTCGCGATGAACGGTACTCTCACTCTGGTTCACCCCCGATGGGCCGCAGTGATCATGTGTTCATGCAAGGTGCAACATGAATCAGCTTCTAAGGATACTGGTCCCGTATTTATGTCAATCTCACCAAAAGAGATAACACAAGGTATTGTGAGTTCCATAGGGACCACGGGCATCGAACTGATGATTGCATACAACTCAGGAAGGAAATAGAATATTTGATTCGACGTGGGTATCTCCGCCGCTTCGTAGCCTCTAAAGGTCAGAGTCAGGTGCAGCCACCACCACCTCACTGGGAAGCACAACTCCGAAGACCAACTCTAAGGGGGAAACTTAATGTGATCTCTTGAGGATTTTGCAGAGGTGGGGAATCCAGCTCTGTTAGGAAGGCTCACTTGTGTAGCATCAGGTCAGGAGAGGTAATGGAAGTACAAGCGGTATCCAAACTGCCCCGACTCAACTCAACCATAACAATCTCGGACTCAGACCTGGAGGGATGCCAACACCCTCACGACGATCCTTTGGTAATAAGGGTAGTAGTGGCTAACAAAACAATCCACTGGTCCCTGTAGACAATGGAGCTCAAATGACATCATCTTCGAAGGGCCGACTTTGGACAGATAGCATCAAGTGAGAGAAGCTAGAACCAGTTAGCACCCACCTACGAGGATTCTCTGGAGATAAAGTGTTACCTTTGCGGTCAATACAGTTAGTGCTCACTTTGGGAGACCCCCCGTGCCAGGCAACGACGGCAGTGAAGTTTCTCATAGTAGACGCCCCGTCCGCTTATAACATGCTATCGCGTGACCCTCTCAACGCCCATAAAGGGCCATCCCCTCCGCTACCACATGATGACCAAGTTTCTACCACAAGTGGAGTCGATAAGTTCAGGAGACCAAGACGCGGCCAGAGAGTGCGGCTCGTGTCCGTGGAAGCAAAAGCGGTCGCCAACATAAACTTGACGAGCCTGACATGCGATGAGGTAAACACCCGACCGAGCTCCCCAAGAGCCAGGAGCCTATACCATTGACGATAACCCCGAACACCTCGCTACATCGGTTCCAAGTCATAAGACCTCAAAAAGCCTCCTACCATTTCAACAGTAACAAGGATGTCTTCGCATGGAAGCAAGCGAATATGGGAGGAATTGATCCCGCCATAATTACTCACAAACTAAACGTCAATCCATCTTTCAAACTAGTCAAGCAAAAAAAGAGGAGCTTCGCTCCAAAAAGACAAAAATCAATCAACGAGGAGGTCGGCAAGCTCCTCCAAGCAGGGGCAATCAAAGAGGTGGAGTACCCTGTATGGTTGGCCAACGTCGTAATCGTCAAAAAAGAGAATGGCAAGTGGCAACTCTACATCGACTTCACCGACGTCAATCAGGCATGCCTAAAAGATAGTTTCTCCGCCAGACGACCACAAGTAGATGCCACAACCGCCATGAACTCCTCGGGGCTTACGGATGCATTCTCCGACCACAACCGATCAGATGGAACCCGACGACCAAGAAAAGACCTCACCGTCACAGGCAAGGGACCTATCAAGTATCGTGAAAGTGATGCCCTTTAGTTAAAGAACGAGGAGCTACCTACTAGAGGTTGGTGAACAGATGTTCCGTACAGGTCAAAGAGCCTTCATGGAGGTGTGTATATAGATGACATGTCGGGTAAATCAACCACGCCGAAGCTCCACATACCATCCGTCCTGCTGCTCAGATCCCAAGAGAATACAACATGAAGTTGAATCCAGCCAAATGTAACTTTGGAGTCTCAGCCGAAAATTCTTAGGTTTTATAGTCAACAACCGAGGAATTGAGGCAAATCCGATAAGATAAAGGCAAGGTTTCGACATGCCCTCCACCGGTCAAACATAAAGGAAGTCCATCGCCTAACCGGAAGAATGTACCAGATTGCCGATTTGTATCCAAGGCCATAAATGTCAGCCCTTCTTCCAGCCCTAAAGAAAGCTTTCAATGGGATCCACATTGCGTATGGGCATTCTCGCCGTTGAAGACTTACTTCAGCTCTCCCCATTCTAGTAAGCCCCTCCAATGGGAACTCCGTCACTCCTGTGACTCGCCGCTTTCGCATTTCTCAACCGGTCCCAATCGTGAGAGAAAGACAGAGTACAGCATCCAGTCTACTATTGCAGCCGAGCTCTAAGAGGCGCCAGAGGAAAGGCAACTATATGAGGAAACGATCCCAAGGGCAGACCGTTGTTCGAAAAGCTCCGCCCTTACTTTCAAGCTCACACCATTGAAGTCCCAACAAAATACTCGATGAAGCAAGTACTGCACAAACCAGAGACCTTGGGAAGGCTGATGAAGTGGGCCATAGAGTTGAGCGAGTTCGACATCTGGTACAAACCAAAAACTGCAATAAAAGGGCAAGTCTTGGCAGACTTCGTCATGGAATTCACCTCAGCAGAACCTGCCAAGGATACTCAAACAACGCCCAACCTTCCTATCTGGAAGCTATCCGTAGATGGGGCCGCCAATGCCCAAGGAAGCGGGGTCGAGCTAATCCTAACCTCCCTGGAAGGAATAGATATCGAAAGACGCACCGACGGTTCCAAGCTCCAACAATCAGGTCACAGGCACTGAGGCCATCAGAGGCTCCGCTGGATCTAAACCTCTCGCCTGATTCAATGGAGGTGGACCAAACGAGGTGTGCAAATGACTCCCGCCATAGTAGCTAAATAGAAGACGCCTACGAGGCCAAAGGTGAAAAAATGATCCTATACCTCAAAAGGTACGGGAATTACTGAAAAAGTTCGTGCTAGTTCAAAGCCCGATACATACCCAAATAGAACTCCCGAAAGGCATACCCCAGCAAACCAAATAGTGATCCAAGAAGATCTCAAGACTCGATCGCCTATCGAAAGCACCTTGCGTGAGCCCTCCATTGCACCTCACGTGATACAGGCCCTCCCCATCATGCCTGAGCTGCCGATGGACCCCATTCGGGGACTATTTAATATAAGGATTCCTACCGAACGAATTCGAAAGAGGCTTTTAAGCAAGGACGGTGGCCGGCTAAGTTACTATTCATCGTGGAAGCCTTTACAAGCGAGGTTTTTTTCTACACCCATCCCGAAGTGTATTGGTAGTGTGGAAAAGGACGCTCGACTACATACTGCAGCACATAAGGCGCATGCGAAATCACACGTGAGCTCGCAGCATCAAGTAAAGTAAAGCCTTATAGACACACAGCCCACAATGCTCGCAGACGCCACATAACTAGTCGAAAGTGCAAAGTTTGTCGTGATAAAGCCAAAATCTCTCACCTCCCATCCGAGCCACTGACGTCAATCACAAGCCCCTGGCCTTTTCAGTAGTAAGGGTTGGACATATTGGGACCTCTGCCCATTGGAAAGGGCCAGTGCAAATTCATCATCGTAGTAGTGGATTATTTCACCAAATGAGCCAATGCTGAACCTTTGGCTACTATCACAGAACATAAGATACGCAACTTCGTTTGGCAATCCGTAATATGCAGGTTTGGTATCCCAAGGGCTCGTGCCTGCACACAATGGAAAGCAATTCATAATCTGCCTTGTGGATTTTTGCACGAGCCTCTGATCAAGAACTACTACTCGTCTCTAGCACATCCGCAATATAATGGGCAAGCAGAAGTCACCATCAGGACCCTTAAAGTAGCGTTGAAGAACAAATTAGAGGATCTAAAAGGCAAATGGGTAGAATACCTCCCCGAGGTGTTATGGGCATATAGAACTACGCGCAAGTCAGCGACTCAAGAAACCCCTTTCGCCCTAGCTTTCGGCACCGAGGCGGTAGCCCCTTTCAAGATCGGATTAAAATCCCCAAGGATCGAATTGGTGAGCGTGGAACAAAACGAAGAGGCTCTCAGCCTAAACCTAGACCTCCTAGATGAAAAGCGTAAGCAGGTCCTAAAGCGTACGGAAGACTACCAAAGGAAGACGGCGAGGTACTACGACCAAAAAGTCAAACCCAGGAGTTACAAGCCTAGCGACTCAGTTTTTTAAAAAGTTCTCGCCAAAGAAGGAAAATCCAGCACATGGAAAACTAGGGCCCAACTGGGAAGGCCCCTATATCGTATCTCGCATCGTCAGACTTAGCAATTACGAACTCTAAACGGAAGAAGGAAAAATTCTACCTCATGCTTGGAATGCTGAGCACCTTAAGCCTTTTTATCAGTAGACCTCGGATTGTAATCTTAAATAACTATAATCAGCTTTCAGATAACAGTCTGTTTGTTTATTGATTACTTTGTTTAATATCCTCATAAGACAAAAGGCAAGGCATCTCGGTAAAGAAGCAGTTTTCAACTCGACCGAACGAGCGAGAGAATTCACACATCGAGGAATACACAAATTAATGGCAAAAAAAAAAAAACTTTCTTTATTCCAATGAAGATACAATTGATTACAATCAGCAGTGCCATCCCTTACATCTCGGGAATAAATAGTACAAGCAGTTCCCTCAACATAGGAAAAATCTCAAGAAAGAAGGAAAGAGAGGAAGAGAGAGTGCGAACGAGAGGAAAAGGAGAAGGAAAAGAAGAAGAAAGAAGAGAAAGATGAAGAAGAGAAGAAGAGGAGAAGATGGAGAAAGCGGTACTAAAAGTACAGCTCCCAACCGGGGCTTGCATTCCTAGCAGGAATAACATAACTCCCATAAAGAGAAACTAGGAAAACACAGCTCCCATGAGGCGGGAGGACCATCGGGCCGGCAGGCCCCGGGAAATCCACAGGGCCTTGCCCCCTGCTTGAAGACGACCAAGCCTTGGCCTTCATCATGCCTTCTTCGATTCTTAAAAAAGAAAGAAGGATTCGAAGTATAACCTCCATAGCGAAATCGCCATTTATAAGGAGCTGAAGCACTCAGAAAAATATGCAGTCGTTCCGGTCTCCGTAACCGGCATTAAAAGCGCATCTTCCCAGTGGAAGTCGAAAGCGACCGCACTTTCAAAGTGGCTCGGTTTGCGAGCTCATCGGCTCGAAGGCCTCGGCGCGAGAGCCCGATGGCTCGGTTCACGCTCATCCCATTTCGGGAAGGCCTTAGTGCGCAAAGCGATAGCTTGGTTTGCGAGGCTCGTCGGCTCGGGAAGGCCTCGGCGCCCGGGGGCCCGGTAGCTTGGATTGTAGGTTCTTATTTCGGGAGAGGCCTCGGTGCCCAAGAGTCTAGTAGCTCGGTTGAGAGGCTCTTGACACCGGGAAAGGCCTCGGCACGAGGCCCGATGCTTCCGGTCGCGAGCTCGTCGAACGGGAAGGCCTTAGCGCCCAGAGCCAGAGTGGCTGGATTCGCGAGCTCTTCCAGCTCGGGAAGGTCGCAGTGCCCAAGAGTCTAGTAGCTCAGTTCGTCGAGCTCATAAGCTCAAGAAAGACTTAGCGACCGGGCCAGTGGAATCGGTTGTAGGCATCTAACTCGAGGCCCACGGCGCCCGAGGCGCCAGTGGCTCGGTTCCAGAAGCTGCTTTAACTTCCGAAGGCCTCGGCGCCCGAAGCCCGAGTAGCTCGGTTCGCGAGCTCGGTAAGCTCGAGGCCTTAGGCGCCCGGAAGCCCATTAGCTCGGTTCAGAGCTCTTGACTCGAGAAGGCTAAACGCCCAGAACCAGAGTGGCTGGGATTCGTCGAGCTCTTGGCTCGAAGGAAGGCCTCGGCGCCCAAGGCGTGCGCTCAATTCCACTTAGAGCTCTTCAACTTAGGAAGGCCTCGGCGCGAGAAGCCCGGTAGCTCGATTCTGGCTCATCGGTCGAAGGGAAGGCCTTAGCGCACAAGAGCCCAATAGCTCAGTTTGGAGAGCACATCAGCTAAGGAAGGCCTTAGCGCCCGAGAGCCCAATAGCTCAGTTCGCAGAGCTCATTAGCTAAGGAAGGCCTCAGCGCCCGAGAGCCCAATAGCTCAGTTCGCAGAGCTCATCAGCTCGGGAAGGCTCGGCGCCCAGGCCCGAGTGGCCGCGGTTGCGGAGGCTCATCGGCTCAGAGGCCTCGGCAGAGGCCCGAGTAGCTCAGTTCGCAAAGCTCATCAGCTAAGGAAGGCCTTAGAGCCCAAGAGCTCGATGGCTCGATTTGCCGGAGCTTATCCCATTCATGAAGGCCTCGGCGCTGGGAACTGGTAGCTCGGCTTTCGGGAAGGCCTCGGCGCCCGGGGGCCCGATAGCTCGGTTCGCGAGTTAATCATTTCGGGAAGAGGTGTGCGCCCCAGGCCCAATAGCTCGGTCGCCCAGCACTTTTAGCTCGGGAAGGCCTCGGCGCCCGAGGCCCGAATCGCGAAGTGGTCGGTACCCATTGTTCGAGGCCTCGAGGCCCGAGCCCAGTAGCTCGATTCGTAGAGCTCATCGGCTCGAAGGCTTTGGCGCCCAGCCCTAATAGCTCGATTCATAGAGCTCGTCATCTTAGGAAGTCCTCGACGCCCAGGAGCTATTAGCTCAGTTCGAGCTATTCGGCTCGGGAAGGCCTCAACGCCAGGGAGCCCGGTGGCTGGGTTCGCGCGGGCTCATAGGCTCGGGGAGTGCCTTGCGCCCTGGGGCCCGGGTGGCTCGGTTCGCCGAGGCTCGTCGGCTGGGGAGGCTGGCCCTAAGGCCCGATGGCTCAGTTCGCGGAGCTGCATGGCTTGGGAAGGCCACCTCGGCGCCCGAGCCAGTGGCTCGGTTCGCGGGCGCTCTTCATCTTAGGAAGGCCATAGCGCAGGCCTAGCGGCCAGTTCCGCAGGCTGTTGACTCGGGGAGCAGCGTTAGGGCGAGAGCCCGTGCTTCCGGTTTGTATGGCTCATCAGCTCGGGAGGCGTCTGACGCGAGGCCCGATGGCTCAATTCGCGAGCTTCTCAGCTCGGGGAGGCCTTGGCACCCGGGGAGCCCGAGTAGCTCGGGAGGCCTTGGCGCCCGAGCTGATAGCTAAGTTCGTCGGGCTCTTTTGGCTCGGGGAGGCCTCAGCTCGAAGAGCCCCGGTAGGCTCGGTTCGTTGAGCTCTTGGCTCAGGAAGGCCTCGGCAGGAGCCCAGTACCTCAGTTCTAAAGCACATCGGTCGGGGAAGGCCTTAGCGCGAGCCCGAGTAGCTAAGTTTGCGGGCTCATGACTAAGGAAGGCCTCGGCGCGAGAGCCCGGTCTTTCGATTAGTAGAGCTCATTTTCTAAGGAAGGCCTTAGCGCCCCAGAGCCCAGTAGTACAGTTTGCAGAGCTCATCAGCTCAGGAAGGCCTCAGCGCCCGAGAGCCCAATAGCTTAGTTCGGAGAGCTCGTCAGCTAAGGAAGGCCTTAGCACCCAAGTGCCGAGTATCTCAGTTTGTAGAGCTCATCAACTCGGGGAAGGCGTCCGCAGGAGCTATTTAGCTCACTTAGCGGCCTGCTCGGCTCGGGAAGGCCTTAGCGCGAGCCCCACGATGCTTCGGGAAAGGCGCCGCGCCCGAGAGCCCGTAGCTCAATTCGCCGAGCTCTTCAGCTCGGGAAGGCCTCAACACCCAAGAGCCAAGTAGCTCAGTTCGCGGAAGCTCTTGGCTCGAAGGCCTCGGCCCATACGAGCCCGATGCTTTCAGTTCACAAAACACGTCAGTCGGGAAGGCCTTGCCGCCCAGAGCCCGGTAGCTTAGTTTGGAGGCTCATGTCGGCTAAGGAAGGTCTCGGCGCCCAGAGCCCGATAGCTCGGTTCGTAGAGCTTATCGGCTTAGGATGGCCTTCGCCCGGGGGAGCCCGGTGGCTCGGTTCGCCAGGAGCTCATCGGCTCGGGAAGGCGCCAGCTCGAGGCCCGGTGGCTCAGTTTGAAGAGCTCATCAACTTAGGAAGGCCTTAGGGCCTAAGAGCCCAGTAGCTCAGTTTGCAGAGCTCATCAGCTCAGGAAGGCCATAGGGGCCTAGAGCCCAATAGCTCATTTCGCCGAGCTCTCCAGCTCTGGAAGGCCTCAGCGCGAGAGTCCGGTGGCTTAGTTCTGAGCTCTTACATTTCAAAGGCCTCTGCGACGAGGCCCGTGGCAGTTCATGACTCATCGCGACTCTGGAAGGCGAGATTAGAGCCCAGGCACAGTAGCTGTTGCGAGACCTCATTAACTCGGGAGGCGTCGGCGAGGCGATAACCGATTCGCGAGCTTATCGGCTCGAAGGCATTAGAGCCCGAGCGTGCTTTCGGGAAGGCCATAGCGCCAAAGAGCCCGGTAGCTCGGTTGCCGAGTTCTTGTTTCGGGGGGCCTCGGCGCCCAAGAGCCCCGTGCAGCTCGGTTCGCTGACTCTTGAAGCTCAGGAAGGCCTCATGCTTGAAACCCGGTAGATTGGGTTCTAAGCACATCGGGTGAGGAAGGCCTTAGCGGCCGAGAGCCAGTGGCTTAGTTTGTAGGCTCATGCGGCTAAGGAAGGCCTCGGCGCCGCCGATGCTTCAGTTCGCGAGCTCGCCAGCTAAGGAAGGCTTTAGCGCTCCCGGGCTAAATGCCTGATTTGTAGAGCTCGTCGGCTCGGGAAGGCGCCATGACCCGAGCCCGGAGTAGCTCAGTTCGCCGAGCTCTTAAGCTAAGGAAGGCCTCGGCGCCAAGGAGCCCGGGTGGCTGTTCGCGAGCTGTCGGCTCGGAAGGCCTTGGCGCGAGGCCCGGTGTGCTCGGTTCGCCGAACACCTTAGCTCGGGAAGGCACCGGCGACCCCCAGCTAGTAACTCGGTCGCCAGGGCTCGCCCCGACTCAGGAACGCCTCAGGCCCGAGCCCGATGGCTCGGTGCACAGGCTCATCGGCTGGGAAGGCCTTAGCGCCCAGAGCCCAATAGCTCGAGTTCTCGAGCCACTTGGCTCGGGAAGGCCTCGGCCACCGAGCCCGATGGCTGCGATTCATGAGAGCTCATGACTCGGGAAGACCTTAGTGCCCAAGGGCTTAGTAGCTCAGTTCGTATAGCTCATCAGCTCAAGAAGGCCTCGGCACTGGGGCGGCAGCTCGGTTCGCGAGGCTCGTCAACGGGGCCCCTTGTGGTTCCAGGCGAGTAGGCTCCGAACTGCGAGGCTCATCGGCTCGAGGGGCCTCGCGCAGAGAGCCAGGTGGCCAGTTTGTGAGGCTCATGAGCTCGGGAAGTCCTTAGCGCTCGAGAGCTCATTAGCTTATCGGTTAGGGGAAGGCCTGGCGCGAGAGCCCATTAGCTCTGTTCCTTGGGCTCTTGACTCGGGAAGGCCTCTCAGCGCCCAGAAGGCAGTGGCACATTCGTAGATCTGTCGGCTAGGAGGCCTTGGCGCCCGAGGCTCCGGTGGCGCTCGGGTTCGCCCAGCTCTTTGGCTCGGGAGGCCTCGGCGCCCAAGAGCCTAGTGGCTCGGTTCGCGAACTCTTGACTCGGGCAGGCCTCGGCACCGAGGCCACCGTGGCTTAGTTCGTAGAGCTCGTCGGCTCGGAAGGCCTTAGTTGCCCGAGAGCCCGGTAGATCGGTTGCAAAGCTCCTTGTCTCGGGAAGGCATGTGCGAGAGCCCTTTAGCTCAGTTCGCAGAGCTCATTAGCATAGGAAGGCCTAAGCGCCTAAGTGCCCAGTAGCTCGGTTGCGAGGCTCGTCAGCAAGGCCCTCGGCCCCAGAGTCCGATGGCCGGTTCGCGGAGATCATCGTCTAAGGAAGGCGCCCAGCTCCCCCGAAGATCCCACAGTAGCTCGGTTTGTAGAGCTCACCGACCAGAAGGCCTCGGCGCCAACGAGCCCGGTGGCTCGGTCATGAGCTCACCCGGCTGAGGCCTCGACTGACCGATAGCTAGTAGCTCGGTTCGTAGAGCTGTCAGCTCGGGGCGTTAGTGCGAAGAGCATTAACCGATTCCGCGAGCTCTTTGGCAGGAAGGCCTCAGCACCTAAGAGCCTAGTAGCTCAGTTCGCCGAGCTCTTCAGCTCCGGAGGCCTCGGCACGAGCCCGTGGCTGTCACATTAGAACTCGTCGGCTCGAAGGCCTCGGCACCAGGGCGGTAGCTCGGTTCGTGGGGCTCCTTCGGCTCAAGAAGGCCTTAGCGCCCAAGAGCCAAGTAGCTCAGTTTGCAGAGCTCATCATCTCAAGAAGGCCTCGGCAGAATTGATGGCTGGTTTGCAGGCTCATGAGCCGGGGAAGGCCTTAGCGCCCGAGATCCCGGTAGCTCGGTTTGCGAGGCTCATCATTTCGGGGAAAGTTGCCGGCGCCGGGAGCCCGGTAGCTCGGTTCCAGGAGCTCTTCGGTCGAGGAAGGCCTCGTGGCGAGAGCCTAGTAGCACGAGTTCATAGAGCTCATCCCAGCTAAGGAGAGGCCTTGGCGCCCAGGCTCGGTGGCTGGTCGCTAAGCTCTTCCCGGCTCGGGGGAAGGCCTCAGCGAGGAGCTGGTAGCTGCATTCCGAGCCTCTTCCCGGCTGGGAAGGCCTCTCGGCTCGAGCCCGAGTAGCCTGATTCTAGAGCTCATCGGCTAAGGCCTAAGCACCCAGAGCTCGGTAAGCAGATTCGCGGCTCTTTAGCTCGGGCCGACCTCCCGACAAACAGGCGGCGGCTCGGTTCGTAGAGCTCATCGGCCCAGGAAGGCCTTGGCACCCAGAGTGTAGAAGTATCTCTCGGTTGTAGAGCACGACAACTCGGGAAGGCGTCAACGCCCGAGGCCCGGTAGCTCGGTTAAGTAGAGCTTATCATCTCGGGGAAGGCCTTGCGCCCGAGCCCGATAGCTCGGGGGAAGGCCTTAGCGCGAAAGACGTGCTTCCGGTGACTCTTGGCTCGAGGGGCTCGGCGCCCAGAGCCCAGTAGCTCAGTTCGTCGAGCTCTTCAGCTCCAGAAGGCCTCAGCGCCCGAGAGCCCAGTAGCTCAGTTCACAAAGCACATCAGGTCAGGAAGGCCTTAGTGCCCAAGAGCCTAGTAGCTCAGTTTTGAGAGCTCATCAGCTAAGGAAGGCCTCAGCGCCCGAGAGCCCAGTAGCACAGTTCGTAGAGCTCATCAGCCAAGGAAGGCCTTAGCGCCCAAGAGCTCGATGCTTCCAGTTCGCCAAGCTCTTGTTTCGGGGAAGGCCTTAGCGCCCAGAGCCCGTGTATTTGTAGAGCCGACCGAGGGAAGGCCTCAGCGAGAGCCACATCATTTCGGTTCGGGAAGCTCATCAACTCGGGGAAGGTCTTTGTTGCCAAGTCCGATTCTTTGAGTTTGCAAAGCTCATTAGCTCAGGAAGGCCTCAGCGCCCGAGCCGGTGCTGATTCGCGAGGCTCATAAGCCGGAAGGCTGTGAGGCGCTTGCGGCCAGTGGCTCGGTTTACGAGGCTCATCGGCTCGAAGGCCTTGGCGCCTAAGAGCCCGGTTGCTTTCGGGTTCGCGAGGCTCTTCGGCTAAGGAAGGCCTCGGCACGAGCCCACGTGGCTCGGTCGCACAGGCTCTTCGGCTCGGGAAAGCCCGCAGTACGAGCCGGTGGCTCGGTTTGTAGGCCTCTGTCGGCCTTGTAAGGCGCGCGAAGCCCGGTAGCTTTGTTGTAGGAGCTCTTCGACGGAGAAATACCGGCGCCCGAGAGCCCGGTAGCTCGGTTCGTGAGCTCTTATTTCAGGGGAAGGCTGTAGCGCCCATGAAGACCCGATAGCTCGGTTCACCTAAGCTCTTCTCCTCGAGGGAAGGCCTCGGCGCGAAACCTTTGTGGCTCGGTTCGCCAGAGTTCTTCAAGTCGAGAGGCCTCGCGTCAAGAGCCCAATGAACCGATTTTCGACTCATCAGCCTAGGAAGGCCTTAGCGCCCAGCAGCCCAGTAGCACTATTCGCCGAGCTCTTTAGCTCGGGGCCTGGCAGGCCCGATGGCTCGGTTCGTCCTCTTGGCTCGAGAAGGCCTCGGCGCCCGTGAACCCAGTGGCTCGAGTTCAGAGGCTCCTTACGCCAGGAGGCCTCGGCTTCGGAGGCCAGAGTGGCTCAGTTAGTAGACCACATCAGCTCCGAAAGGCTTTAGCGCCCAAGAGCCCAGTAGCTAAGTTTGTAGAGCTCATCAGCTCAGTAAGGCCTCAGCGTCTGAGAGCCCAGTAGCTCAGTTCGTAGAGCTCATCAGCTAAGGAAGGCCTTGGGGCCCAAGGGCCTAGTAGCTCTATTTGTAGAGCTCATCAGCTCTGGAAGGCCTCGACGCCTAGGAGCCCAATAGCTCAGTTCACCGAGCTCTTCTGCTCAGGAAGGCCTCAGCGCCTGAGATCCCAGTACCTCATTTCACAGAGCTCATCAACTCAGGAAGGCCTTAGTGCCACAGAGCCCAGTAGCTCAGTTCGCCGAGCTTTTCAGCTTGGGAAGGCCTAAGCGCCCAAGATTCTAATTAGCTCGGTTCACGAACGCCCCATTTCGAGGCCTTAGCAGCGAGGCAGCCTGTGGCTCTTTTCGCGGGCTCGTAAACAGGAGCCATAGTGCCCGAGAGCCTAGTAGCTTGGTTCTTGGGCTTTCGTCAGCTCGAGGAGGCCTTAGCGCCCGAGAGCCTAGTAGCTTAGTTCACAGAGCTCATTAGCTTTGGAAGGCCATAGCGCCCAAGAGCATAGTAGCAAAGTTTGTAGAGCTCATCTGCTTAAGATGGCCTTAGCGACCGAGAGCCCAGTAGCTCAGTTCGCAGAGCTCATCGAGTCAAGAAGGCCTTAGCGCCCGTGAGCCCAGTAGCTCAGTTTGCAGAGCTCATCAGCTCAGGAACGCCTCAGCGCCTGGGAGCCTAGTAGCTAAGTTCTCCGAGCTCTTCAGCTAAGGAAGGCCTCGACTCGAGTGCTTGATGGCGCTCGGTTCTGGCTCGTCGACTCGGGGAATGCCTTAGGCCTTTGGCCAGAGTAGCTCAATTCACGAGGCTCTTATTTCCGGGAAGGCCGCGCGAGCCTAGTAGCTCCAGTTCACCGGCACTTCAGCTTAGGAGGCCTCGTACCTGAGGCCCAATACCTCGTCGGAAGCTCATTAGCTTAGGACGGCCCACGGTCTCGGGGCCCGATGGCTCGGTTCGCGAGGCTTGAGCTCGGGAAGGCCTTAATGCCCAAGAGCCTAGTAGCTTAGTTCACAAAGCACCTCAGCTCAGGAAGGCCTCAGCGCCTGATAGTCCAGTAGCTCAGTTCGTAGAGCTCATTAGCTCGGGGAATGCTGGCAGCCCAAGTGCCGGTAGTTCGGTTAGCGAGCTCATCGACTCGGGAAGGCCTCGATCCCGGGTGCTTTGAGTGGCTCGGCTCGCGGAGTTCGCCCCCGGCAGGAAGGCCTCGGCCCGAGGCCCAATAACTGCATTCCTTTGGCTTTTAAGAAACAAAGAAAGCCTTAACGCCGAGCCAGTGGCTCGATTCGCGGACCTCATCGGCAGGAAGGCCTTGGCCCAAAGAGCCCAGTGGCACCGGTTTGCGAGAGCTCATCTCGGCTCGAAGGCCTCAGCGTCCAAGAGCCCAATAGCTCAATTCGCCGAGCTCTTCAGCTCAGAAACGCCTCAGCGTCCTAGAGCCCGATGGCGCTCGATTCGTGAGCTCATCGGCGCGGGGAAGGCCTTGGCGCCACAGAGCCCGGTAGCTCGGTTGCGGCTCTTCTGTGGGTAGGCCTTAGCGCATAAGAGCCCAGTAGCTCAGTTCGCTGAGCTCTTTAGCTCAGGAAGGCCTCAGCGCCCGAGAGCCCAGTAGCTCAGTTCGTAGAGCTCATCAGCTCAGGAAGGCCTTAGCGCCCCAAAGCCCAATAGCTCAGTTCTTAGGAGGCTCTTCAGCTAGAGTAAGGCCTCGGCTGGCTGCAGAGCCCGATGGCTCGGTTCACCGAGCCTATTCAGCTCGGGAAGGCCTCGGCGCCCGGGGAAGCCCAGTGCTTCGATTCGCGAGCTCATCGGCTCATGTAGGCCTTAGGCCCAGGGCCTAGTAGCTCGATTCATTAGAGCTCATCGGCTCGAGAGGCCTCTCGACTTAGAGCCGGCGGCTCGGTTCACGGAGCTCATCGGCTCGAGGCCTTAGAGGCCAGGAGCCAAGTAGCTCCAATTTGCGAGGCTCATGTCGGCTCAAGAAGGCTTTGCGCCCGAGGCCCAGGTAGCTCAATTTGTGAGCTCATGAGCTCAAGAGAAGGCCTTGAACGCCCAAGAGCCCGAGTAGCTCGGTTCTGAGCTCATGTGAAACCGGGGAAGGCCTGGCGCCCGGGGCACAGTAGCCCGGTGGCTCGGTTCAGGAGCTCTTCAGCTCAGAATGCCTCGGCGCCGAGGCCCAATTAGCATAGTTCGGGGCTCATCGGCTAAGGAAGGCCTTAGCGCCCAGGCTCGGTGGCTCGGTTCGCGAGCTCTTCGGCTCGGGAGGCCTTAGGCGCCCGAGGCCCCCCGGTGGCTCGGTTCGCCGGGCTCTTCGGCTAGGAGGCCTCTCCCGGCGCCAGGAGGCCACCTTGGCTCAGGTCGCGAGGCTCATCAGCCGGGAAGGCCTTGGTTGCCCGAGCCCGTGCTTTCGGTTGCGAGCTCGCCGGCAGGCCTCGGTGCGAGAGCCCGGTTGCTCGGTTCATGGCTTCGTCGGCAGGAAGGCCGTCAGCGAGCTCATCATCTCAGGCATGGCCCGGGAGTCGGTGGCTTAGTTCGTAGAGCTCATCATCTAAAGAGGCGCCAGTGCCCCGAGAGCCTAATGCTTCGGTTGCGAGATCACATTTCGGGGCCCCTCGGCGCGGGGCCCGGTGGCTCGATTAATGTAGGCTCTTCAGCTAAGGAAGGCCTCAACGCCCAAGAGCCCTGTAGCTCAGTTCGCAGAGCTCATCAGCTCAGGAAGGCCTTAGTTGCCAAGAGCCCAGTAGCTTAGTTTGCAGAGCTCATCAGCTTAGGAAGGCCTCAGCGCCCGAGAGCCCAGTTGCTCAGTTCGCAGAGCTCATCAGCTTAGGAAGGCCTCATCGCAGAGCTCATCATCTCAGGAAGGCATCAGCCCCCGAGAGTCCAGTGGCTTAGTTCGCAGAGCTCATCATCTAAGGAAGGCCTTAGCGCCCAAGAGCCTAGTAGCTCAGTTTGCAGAGATCACCAGCTTAGGAAGGCCTCAGCGCCCAGGAGCCCAGTGGCTCAGTTCGCCGAGCTCTTCAGCTAAGGAAGGCCTCGCCCGAGAGCCCTGTAACTCAGTTCGCAGAGCTCATCAACTCGAGGCCTTAGTTGCCAAGCGTGGCTCAATTTGCGGAGCTCATCGGCAGGAAGGCCTCGGCGCGGGAGCCCGTTTGCTCGGTTCGCGAGCTGTCGGCAAGAAGGCCTCGTGTGAGCTCGTCGTCTAAGGAAGGCATCGGCCCCAGGAGTCCGGTGGCTTGGCCCCATGGGCTCATCATCCCCAGGGAAGGCCTTGGCCCAGAGCCTAGTAGCTGGTTTGCGGAGCTCACCCATTTCGGGAGGCCTCGGCGCCCAGAGGGCTGAGTGGCTAGGTTCGGCCAGGCTCTTCGGCTCGAAGGCCTCGACTCGATGGCCCCGATGGCTCGGTTCGTGAGCCATCGGCTCAGACACGCGTTAGCGCCATAGAGCCCAATAGCTCAATTCACCTAGCTCTTCAGCTCGGGAAGGCCTCAACGCCCACCAGGCCCGAGTAGTTCAATTTCGCCCAGGAGCCTTTGTTTCGAGCGATGCCCTGGGAGCCCAGTGGCTCGCTAAAGCCCGTCGCCTGTAGAGGCCTCGGCTTTTAGGAGCCCGAGTGGCTCGGTTCATTGGAGTTCTTCGGCTGGGAGAGAGCCTGGCACTAGTAGATGGCTCCGGTTCCTGGCTTCTGTTCATGAGCTGGCCAGGGATGATGGCTGATTCTGAGGCCTCGTCGGCTCGAAAGGCCTTTGGCCCAAGGTGATGCTTTCGGGTTCATGGCTCTTCAGCTCAAGAGGCCTCGGCGCCAGGGGCGTGGCTTGGACCCCGAGCTCTTCGGCTCGGGTAGGCCTCGAGCGCCCAGGAGCCCGGTGGCTCGGGTTCGCGGCTCGGCTGACCTAGTAGGCCTCCGCGCCCGGGGGCGGGTGGCTCTGCGAGGCTCTTCGGTGCGAGGAGGCCTCGGTGCGAGAGCCCGGTTGTCGGTGTGGGGGCTCTTGGCTCGGGAGGCCTCAGCGCCCTTGAACCCGGTGGCTCAGTTCACCCAAGCTCTTACGCTCGGGAATGCCTCAGTGTAGAGGCCAATTGCTTCGAGTTCGTAAGAGCTTTTCGGCTCGGGAGGCCTCAGCGCCCAGGCCCGGTGGCTGGGTTCGCGAGCTTATGGGCTGGGGCCTTAGCCCGGGGCCAATGGCTGCGTGCGTCGAGGCTCTTATTCGGGAATGCCTCGGCCCGAGAGCCCGGTGGTAGCTGGGTTCAGCGAGGCTCTTGGTTGGGAGGCCTTATCGCCCATGAACCTAGTAGCTCAGTTCATCGAGCTCTTCTTCTCAGGTAGCCTCAGCGCCCGAGAGCCCAGTAGCTCAGTTCGCAGAGCTCATCAGCCTAGGAAGGCCTTAGCGCCTAGGAAGGCCTTAGCGCCCTGGGGAGCCCGGTAGCTCACGGTCGCGGGCTCTTCGGCTCGGGGAGGCCTCGGCGCGGAGGCCCGGTAGCTCGGTTCGCCCGAGCTGCCGACTTAGGAAAGGCCCCTCTTCGCGCACTGACCCGGTAGCTCAATTCAGGCTCTTACGCCGAGGAGAGGCCTCGGCTCGAGCCCGGTAACTCGATTCGTAGAGCTCGCTGACTCGGGATGAAGGTGCGTAGAGCCCGATGCTTCCGGTTGAGCTCTTTAATCAGGAAGAAGCGTCGTGCCTCAGAGCTCATCAGTTAGTTAGCCTGGCCTTTCGGCTCGGGGCCCGGCCTTAGCACTGGGAGCCCGGTGGCTCACCTCGCCAAAGCCCATGTCATTTCGGAAAGCCCTAGTGCGACGATGGTAGCTCAGATTCATCGAGCTCTTCGGCTCGTGAACGCCTCGGTAGCTTAAGAGGCGGGTAGCTTAGTTCACTTGGCTCTTACGTTCGAAGGCACGAGCCCGAGGAGACAAAGTAGCTCGTTCGCGAAATCATCATTTCGGGAAGGCCTTTCTTTAAGCGATGGCTCGGTTCGCGAGCTCTTATTTCAGAGGGGAAGGCCTCGGTAGCGAGGCTGATGGCACCGATTCTGACCATCTGGCCTAGTAAGGCCTTGGCACTAAGCCCCGATGGCTCTCTTCGCCGGGCTCTTCGGTGAGGAAGGCCTCGACGCCCGAGCCCGGTGGCTCTCTTGCGACTGCCATTGAGAAACCTCAGTAGACCCGATTGCTCAAGTTATGTGAGCTCTTGACTCGGGAGGCCTCGACACCCATGAACAGATGGCTCTATTCACAGGAGCTCTTAACAAGAGGAATGCCTCGGCGCGAGGCCTAGTAGCTCAGTCGTCGGGCTTTTATTTCCGAAGGCCTCGGCGCCAGGCCAGTGGCTCGTTCGCGAGCTCATCGGCCTAGAAAGCCTTAGCCCGGGGCTGATGGCTCCTGTTCGTCGGAGCTCTTCCATTTCGGGGAAGGCCTGGGCGCCGAGCCCGATGGCTCGGTTCGGCAGGATCTTCATTTCGGGAGGCCTCGTCGCCCATGAACTAGCCCGATGGCTCGAGTTCAGGAGCTCTTGCCTTTCGGAAGGCCTCGCGCCCAGAGGCTCGGTGGCTCCGGAGTTCGCGAGCACACATCAGCTCAGAAGTAAGGCCTTAAGCTCAAAGGCAATAGCTCGGTTTGTGGGGGCTCATCGGCTTAGGGAGGCCTCGGCGTCGCGAGCCCGGTGGCTCAGTTTGTAGGAGCTCATCGGCTAAGGAAGGCCTTGGTGCCAGGAGGCCCCCGGTGGCTCGGTTTGCAGGCTCGTCGGCAACTGGGGCTCAGCGCTGGGAGCCCGGTGGCTCGGGTTCAGAGCTCTTAACCGGGAAGGCCTTAGTGCTGGGGAGCCCCGATGCCTCATTTCATGGAAACCATGGCCCGGGAAGGCCTTAGTTCCCGGGGCCGTGCTTCCCGGTTCGGTGAGCTCTTTATTCCGGGGAAGGCTAGCGCCGAGCCCGAGTAGCTCGGTTCGCGCGAGCTCTTGGATCAGGAAGGCCTCGGCGAGAGCTGGTAGCTGTTCGTAGAGCTCATCAACTCAGGAAAGCCTTAGTGCCCAAGAGCTCAATAGCTCGGTTTGTGATTAGTGCCCAAAAAATGCTATTTTGAACCCTATTTTTAATAGGTTTTGAGTTCTTTTTGTATACTAATTGTTATAATTAACCCAATTGACATGTTCGGGTCCCTACTATTCTTTTGATCGCATTCAAGAATTTGTTTGTAGTTTTGCGGGAGTGGAAGCCAAATCGTCATTGATCAAATCATAACAAAGTCGAGTTGATTTCCATCAATTTCATATGGTTTTCTATCAATTTCATCAAGTCCGGAATGAAGAATATCAAAGCTAGAAGAAATGGAATAGAGCAGTGGGAATAGTAGCCGCATGAAGCAATGGAACAGTGATGAACAATGCCAAAATTTCGCTACGTTGGAATTTTCGCTATCATAGTGAAAATTACTGTGCATAGCAAAATTTTAAATTTTAACTATGGCCCGAATTTTTCGTATGATAAGCGAAATTGCTATGATAGCAATTTTTAAGCTATCATGTATTCATATCATGGCAATTTTGCTTTAAGCGAAAATCCTTTGTGCATATGAAATTATGCGCTCTGTTTTGATCAAGCAACTCCGTTTTGGTTTTTCTCACTTTCTGCCATATGTGCTTTGTTTTGGTTTGTTTTTGTAATTTCCCTTGCTCTGAGCCATATATAAGCTAGAGTCAAGGTTTGTAACAATCAATCACTTCGCAATAAATTTTTAGAGAAGCTTTCAGCTCTCCCGTTTTCTTTGCTTCATTTTCTTTTCCTTTCTTTTCTATTTTCTTGGTTGCCCGACACCTCAAAGATGACAACTTGGAGGATGGCTGAGCTAAATGCCTCTCACTTGAAGTGGGATTTTGTGTTCTACAAGGATCTGAAAACAGTGGTTCCCCTGTTTTCACGCAGTGAGGTTTTGACATTTGGTTCCCAAATTTTCAACTCTAGGTTTAAAGCTTTTGTACTTTCTTTGGCGATACTTGCCCACCAGCTTTTAGGGTTCGGTGTATTCTTAGCTTTAGATACCTTTGATATCCGATCAGTTGCCATTCTGAGCCAACGGTGGGTTGGGGTTATATTTTCACTTTTGATGCATCCTCTTTGATAATGCGGTAATCTTTTAGGGTTCGATGGATGCTTGTTAATTAGATCCACGAGATTCATTAGTTTGCCACAATGCAGTCATTTGTAGAGGATGGGTCAAAGGTGATAGATTTTCATATAGGAACCATAAATGCTAAATAAATGCTTTCTATCAAAGGAAAATTATTAAGTTTAGTTTTTAAAGTTAAATGAAGATCAGTTAGGAGATGGCTATATGTCATCCTCCACACTTGAGGAAATGAGCAGGGGACCTCTCGGTTACTTGGGACCTAAAACCAATTAGCCCAATGCTTCAAGGAGTTCTTTTTCTTATTTTTCTTCATTTTATTTTAGTTTGAAAACCCATCAAATATATTTTACTAAGCCTTAAAATCGACAAATTCACCATTTTTTTTTACTTCCTTAAATCATTTGTCTGAAGAAAAGCCCATCTATATGTTGACCTAGACCACTATCTTTGTGGTAGCTTTGCTCTGGCGGTAGGAAGGAACAGGATATAGATTTTGTTGATTCGGATCACGCCTCTTTGTGGCACGAATCGGTTTGCGAGCTTCATCTCCGGCTCCAAGAGAGGCCTCGGCGCCAGGAGCCCGATAAGCTCAGTTCGCAGAGCTCATTAGCTTAAGAAGGCCTTAGCACCCAAGAGCCCAGTAGCTAAGTTTGTAGAGCTCATCCGGCCCAGGCGAGGCCTCGGCCTTGAGACCCAGTAGCTCAGTTCGCGACTCTCATCAAGTTAAAAAACCTTAGCGCCCCGTGATGTGGCTCAGTTTGCGAGCTCATCGGCTCGAGAATGCCTCGGCCGGGAGCCCCGTGTTAGCTAAGTTAGCGAGCTCTTCGGCTAAGGAAGGACTCGGCGCCGAGCCTGTCGCTCGGTTCGTTGGGCTCGTCAAGCCCAGGCCTTGCGCCCGGGGCCGAAATGCTTTCGGTTCTGTTTGTGAGCCCTTGGCTCTGGAAGGCCTCAGCCCGAGCCGGTGGCAATACGTCGAGCTTTTACCCCATTTCCCAGGGAAGGCCTCGGCGCACGAGAGCCCACGTGCTTCCGATTCGCAAAGCTCATCGACTTAGAGGAAAGACATGGCCGCTTGAAACGATATCGATTGTGAAACTCTTCCAGCTTGAGAAAACCTCAGCGCCCGGGCGATATCTTAGTCACAAAGCTCATCCTTTCGAGGAAGGCCTCAACGCCCAAAGAGCCCGATACTTCGATACGCGCCAGCTCATTAACTCAGAAGGCTGGCGCCCGAAACGATGCTTTCGGTTGTAGAAACTCTTTGTCGGCTGAAGGAAGGCCTCAACGCCGGGGCAATGCTTGACTCGGGAAGGCCTTAGCGCCGGCCCGGTGGCTGGGTTCGCGAGCTCGCCATTTGAAAGGCCTTAGGCGCCCGAAGCCACGTAGCTCAGGTTCGCGAAGTGTTTTGGCTCAGGAAGGCCTCGCGCCAGAGCCAATTGCTTCGATTCGTCGAGTTCTTCATCTCGAAGGCCTCAGCGCTAGAGCCATGGCTCGATTGAGCCTTCGTCTGCTTCGGGAAAGGCCTTGGTGCCAAGAGCCCGTGCTCTGGAGTTTACGGAGCTCATCGGTTCGAAAGGCCTCGGCAGGAGAGCTGGTAGCTCGAGTTCCGGAATCTCATCGGCTCGGAAAGGCCTTAGCACCTAAGAGCCACAGCATGGCTCGGTTTATGGGAGCTCATCGGCCTGGAAGGCCTGAGTGCCCAAGAGCCCTTTAGCTCAATTCGCAGAGCTCATTAGCTTAGGAAGGCCTTAGGAGGCTGAGCTAGTAGCTGCAGTTTGAAGAGAAAATCGACTCAGCGGGCCTCGGCGCCGCAGAGCTGATGGCTCGGTTGCAGGCTCATCGAAGCAGGGAAGGCTGTAGCGCCCGGGGGCAAAGCCAGCTCAGTTGCAGGCTTTTAAGCTCGGGAAGGCCTCGGCGTCGAGCCCGGTAGCTGAGATCGCCACGGCTCCTGTCGGCTCGGAAGGCCTCAAACGCCACCGAGAGCCCGATGCTTCGATTCGTCGAGCTCTTCAACTCGGGAAGACCTCAGCGCCAAGGAGCGCAGTAGCTCAGTTCGCCGAGCTCTTCAATTTAGGAACGCCTCATCGTCTTAGAGCCCAGTAGCTCAGTTCACAGAGCTCATCAGCTCAGGAAGGCCTTAGCGCCCAGAGCCCCGGTGGCTCGGTTTTAGAGGCTCTTCCGTCGGTAAAGGCCTCGGCGCCCGAGAGCCCGAGTAGCTCATTTCGCGCCAGCTCTGGCTCGGGAAGGCCTTAGCGCCAAAGGGCCTAGTAGCTCAGTTTGTAGCGCTCCCATCGGCTCAGAGGCCTCTCGACACTGGGGCCCGACTCCGGTTCATAGGAGCTCATCGGCTCGAGAAGGCCTGAGGCCCGCGAGAGCCCAGTGGCTCGGTTCGCGAGGCTCGTCGGCAAGAGGCCTGGGTGCTGAGGCCTAGTAACTCGGTTCGCGAGGCTCCTTGGGCTCGAGAGATATAGCGCCCAGGAGCCTTGTGATTAAATGCCCACAAAAAGTGCAGTTTTGAGACCCTATATTAGATGGGTTTGAGTGCTGCGCATTAATCATGTCATTCTCTGATTAGGAAGTGTTGAGTCTTCTTAGTACCACTTATGCATGCCATTTAGAGGGTATTTTGGTTGTTTTGCGAGTGTTCGCACTTTTTTGGAGTCAATCTCGAGTCAAATGATGAATCATGAAGTGTGATCAGTGTTGACTATCGACCCGACCACAGAATCAATGAGAAAACCAATGAAAGTAGAAGAAAATTCGATACGTGGAAGCGGGAGGCAAGAGGCTTGGGGAACCATAAATTTTAAGCTACAAACTGCGAGAATTTAACTAAACTTGTGAAAATTTCGCGAGGTTAGCGAAATATTTCACTGAGTTCGTAAAATGACATAAACTAAACTAGATAACAGGTTTAAGCTAGGCACCACTCTTCGAAATAAGCCGATTCGCTACTCCACAAGAATTCGCTAGCTTAGTGAAATTTATTACAGCCTAAGCGAGTGGCATCCTTAGCGAAATTTCATGTTTTCACTAGACCTGGTAATTTCGCTAGTTAGCGAAATTTTCAGAATCTAAGCGAAAGTGTCTATAAATCATGCTTTGTAATTGTGCAAGTAGGCTCGAGCTTGGTGTATTACTTAATTGTCTATGCTTAGCCTATTTTATAGGGTTTTGGTATTTTCATACCTTGAGGAGGCTATATAAGCCCCTCTTACTTGTTTTGTAACCTAAGTAACAATTTTTGGAACAATTTGGGGAGAGGAGAAGATATTTTGTAAGTTTTTCATTTGTAAAGAAAATCGTATTTTATTTAGAGTTTTTCTTTCCCTCTCTTCTCTCTCCTCTTTCCCTGCTCTCCCTTTCTCATGCCAAACACCCTTCTTGAGGATGACAACTCAAGAGATGCTTGGCTAAGCCTCCTTTCTTTGAAGAGGAAGGAAGCTAGCTTGGTGGTGGGGCATATGCATGTTGTCCTCTTGTACTAAAAGCTACAGGTAGTGTATTTATGGCCTTTATATTCTCAAAACATGGATGCATAACATTGAATGTTATTGGTTGTGATACTCCGTACTTTAGGATCAAGTACATATTCGATGAGAGAAATCTTGTGATTCTTTAGATGGTCGCTGCGAGCCTACGAGATAATATTTACATGTTAGGGTTCTTAATTAGGGTTAAATAACATTTCTTGTTATCATTTTTGTGATACTCTCCGTGCTTTGGGATACGGTGCGGGTGAGAGATGCCTTTGTTGTTCTTTAGATGAACTACGAGCCTACGAAATGATAATTTAATGTTAGGAGTTTTAAAGGGGCCATAGTTTGCATGCTACTGTATTGACTCAAATAGGAGTTGCTTCATGGGTGAGTTGCTAGTTAAATGTCTCGTCCAGAGTTATACCATGGACTATAGGTTGCATGCATGTCATAACGCAAGGATAAAACCCGAGGACACTTGTTTGCCCTCTAACTTGCCAGTTAGTGACTCCACCTCTTCAAAGTTAACTTTTTCACCTTTAACTTTCGCTAAGCACTCCGCCTAAACCATTCCTAATCGCTTCAAACACAATTCCAAAGAGTCCAAATAGAAAGCCTTACTCTTCATCACTGATGCAAAACCATTTTTGGGGATGAAACCCATCCCCGTGTTCGAATTTCTAGACCCTTTCCATCGTAGTAGCTTGACCACGGCAAGAGGGAGGAACTTAGGTATATAAATATTGTTGATTCAAATTTCTCACCCTACTGTGGCACGAATCACCTACAGAGTCTGCGCCTTTGCAAAGCTTATCAGTTAGGAAGGCCTCACGCTGTGAGCCTAGGGTCGGGCTCAATTTCCAGCCTTTCAAATGTAAAGGACATGCAATACCGAGAGCCCAAGAGTTACGCCTTGTTGAGCCCATCGCCTAAGCAAGGCCTTAGCGCCCAAGAGCCTGCAGAGTTCGGCCCACAAGCTCTTCAAACAGAAGGCCCAACGCCCAAGAGCCCAAGAGCTCACCCGCCGAGCTCGCCGTATATACTGGGCAACGCCTCCGAAAGCCCCGTGAGCTCGCCGCAGAGCCTATCACCAGAAGGCCTTAGCTGCTACCGCACCAGCTCGCCTTGCGAGCTCAACAACTCAGAAGGCCTCGCCGAGAGCCCAAAAAGAGCTCACCTCGTGTAGCTCATCATCTAAAGAAGCCCTTTCGCGCCAAGAGCCCAAGAGGTCACTTGGCAGAGCGCTCACTACCAGTGAAGGCCTCATCGCCGAGAGCCCAAGAGGCTAGGCTCAGAGCCCATCACCAGTGAAGGCGTTAGGGCACCAAAGAGCGCAGAGTTTCGCCTCGCCGAGCTCTTCAAACGGAAGGCCTCAACGCCCAATAGTTCGGGCCGCCGAGCTTTCATCTCGTGAAGGCTCAGCGCCCGATCCCAATAGCCCGCCTCGCAAAGCCCATCACCTCAAGAAGGCCTCAGCTCCTGAGAGCCCAGTAGCTCAATTCGCCGAGCTCTTCAGCTCGGGAAGGCCTCAGCGCCTAAGAGCTGCAGAAGTCGCCCACCGATCTCTTCGGCCGTGAAGGCTGCCAACACCGAGAGCCCAAAGAGCTCAATCTCGTAGAGCCTCCATCGCCCAGAAGGCCTTAGCGCCCAAGAGCCCAAAGAGCCTCGGGCTCGCCAACCTCTTAGCCAAGCAAGGCCCCGCCGCCTCGAGGGCCCGCAGGGTCGCTCATCGAGCTCTTCACGGGGAAGGCCTCAAATACTAAGAGCCCAAAGAGATTCGCCTTGCAGAGCTCATCAGCCTAGGAAGGCCATAGCGCCCAGGAGCCTAGTAGCTCTGTTCACCGAGCTCTTTAGCTCAGTGAATCTCTACCCGAGAGCCCAAGAGCCTCGCTCGTCGAGCCTCGGGCTTCCTGGAAGGCCTCAAAGACCCATGAACCATGTAGCCTGGGCCCACCGAGCTCTTCAAGCCGGGAAGGCCCCGCCGCCCCGAGAGCCCAAGAGCTCCAAGACGCAGAGCACATCGTCCGAAAGGCCTTAGCGCCACATTCCGCAGCTCCGCGAGCTTCCATCACCGTGAAGGCCTTCAACTGCCCGAGAGCCCAAGAGCTCGGGCCAGGTAGCTCAAGAGGGGCCAAAGAAGCGCCTTAGTGCCCAAGAGCCCAATAGCTCAGTTTTCAGAGCTCATCAACTCTGGAAGGCCTCAACGCTCAAGAGCCCAGTAACTCAGTTCACCGAGCTCTTCTACTCAGGAAGGCCTCAGCACCCGAGAGCCCAGTACCTCATTTCACAGAGCTTATCAGCTCAGGAAGGCCTTAGTGCCCAAGAGCCCGGCTCGTCTCACGAGCCTTCGGCCGGGGAAGGCCTAAGTCCCAAAACAGCCCAAGTAGCCCGCCGCCGAGCTCTTCCAGCCTCAGCAGAAGGCCCAACGCCCTAGAGCCCTGTAGCTCTGTTCGCAGAGCTCTTCAACTCAGGAAGGCCTTAGTGCCCAAGAGCTCACAACCCGCCTGCAGAGCTCATCAACTCGTGAAGGCCTCGCCACCATGGCCCAAGAGGCTCGGGCCTCAGAGCTCATTAGCTTAGGAAGGCCTCAGAGCGCAGAGCCCAAGAGGCCGAAGCCGTGAGCCCAAAGAGCCTCGCCTCAGAGCTCATCAAGTCAGGAAGGCCTTATAACCCGTGAGCCTAGTATCTCGCCTGCAGCCTATCCGCTCGCAACGCCCTCAACGCCCGGAGCCTAGTAGCTCAACCCGCAGAGCTCATCACCAGAGATGGCCTTAGCGCCCAAAGCCGAAGTAGCTTCACACACGACCTCTTCGCCTCAAGAAGGCCCCACGCCCTAGAGCCTGCAGAGCTCACCTGCCGAGCTCTTTCAAATTGTGAAGGGCCTTGGGCCGAGAGCCCAAAGAGATCAATTCGCAAAGCTCATCACCTAGAACACAAAGACCGAGAGCTCAAGAGTTCGCCGCCGTGCCTTCAAATGGAAGGCCTCGCCCAAGAGCCCAATAGCTTAGTCCACAAAGCTCATCACCAGGGAAGGCCTCAATACCGAGAGCCCAAGAGCTCGCCACAGAGTCATTAGCTCAGAAGGCCTGATCGCCCAAGAGCCCTCAGAGCCCGGGCCTTGCAGCTCATCATCAGAAGGCTCAAAGACCTGGGAGCCAAGTAGGGCCTACCACCGAGCCTTTAGCTCAGGAAGATCCCCGGCGCCCGATAGTCAAAGAGCCTGGTCAGAGCCCATCACCTCAAGATGGCCTTAGCGTTCCTGAGCCAAGTAGCGATGAATGGGCAAGACAAATGAAGGCCTCAAGGCCTAAGAGCAGAAGCCACCCACCGAGCTCTTCGCCGTAGTCCTCAACGCCTAAGAGCCTAGTAGCCCGCTCAGAAGCTCATCGCCTCAGAAGGCCTTACGCCAAGAGCCCAATAGCCTGGGGCTTTGGTGAGCTCATCGCCCGGAAAGGCCTCTTCGCCCGAGAGCTTATAACTCGGGGCCGCATACCATCAACCCAGAGGGACTTAGCTCAAGAGCCCAAAAAGAGAGTCAGCTTGCAGCTCATCAACTCGGTGAAGGCCTCAAAGGCTCAGGAGCCCAAGAGGCTCACCTCGCGAGCTTTGCTCAGTGAAGGCCCCCGCCGTCCCAGAGCCCAAAGAGCTCGCCCGCTGCAGCTCATCACCAGAAGGCCTCAACGCCCAAGAGCCTAATAGCTCAGTTCGCTGAGCTCTTCAACTCAAGAAGGCCTCAGCGCCAAAGAGAATAGTAGCTCAGTCACGAGCCATTCAGCCGTAGGCCCCAACGCCCAGAGCCCAAAGAGGCCTGCTAGAAGAGCTCATCGCCTTAGGGAGGCCTTAGTGCCAAGAGCCCAAGAGAGCTCGGGCCAAGGTGAGCTCATCATCTCAGAAGGTCCCAGCCAATGAGAACACAATTGCTCGGGCTCAGATAGCTCATCAACTTAAGAAGGCCTTATCACCCAAGAACCAAGTAGTCGGGGGCTGAAGAGCCTACCCAGCCCAAGGCTCCACTCTCGAGAGCATAGTAGCCTCAGCCGCAGCTCATCATCTCAAGAAGGCCTTAGCGCCCAAGTGCCCATTATCTCGGGCCAGAGCGACGCCCCGTAAAGAGCCCCGCACCCGTATGCCCAAGAGCACAAGCCGAGCACCCCAAACAAAGAGCCTCGGGCCGATCGAGAGCCTCAGAGCTCGCCAGAGAGCCTCATCACCTCCACGAAGGCGTTAGCGCCTCAAGAGCCTAGTAGTCATCACAGCCTCTCACTTCTGAAGGCCTCAACGCCCTGCAGCCCAAGATCTCGCCTCAGCTTTTCAAATTTCAGAAGGCCTTAGCGCCTGAGAGCCTAGTAGCTCAGTTCGCAAAGCTCATCAGCTCAGGAAGGCCTGTGTGCCCAAGAGCCCTATAGCTCAATTCGCAGAGCTCATTAGCTTAGGAAGGCCATAGAGCCCAAGAGCCTAGTAGCCTGGCCTTGAAGAAAGACCAACCTGTGAGCGCATCACCCCCGAGAGCCCAAGAGTTTCACCTCGCTGATTCATCATCTCAGCAGTGGCCTTAGTGCTCGAGAGCCCAAGACTCGGGCCTCGAGAGGTTATCAACTCAGGAAGGCCTAGCGCCCGCAGCCCTCAGCTCATCTCACGAGCCTGGCCTAAAGGCCTCATCACCAAGAGCCCAGTCGATCAATTCACCGAGCTCTTCAGCTCAGGAAGGCCTAAACGCCCGAGATCCTAGAAACTTAGTTCGCATAGCTCATCAAATCAGGACGGTCTTAGCGCCCAAGAGCCTAGTAGCTCAGTTTGCAGAGCTCATCAGCTTAAGAAGGCCTCATCGCCCGAGAGCCCAGTAGCTCAGTTGGCACAGCTCATCAACTCAAAAAGGCCTTAGCTCAAGAGCCTAAAGAGGCTCGCCTCGCAGAGTTCATCAACCCGTAGGCCTTAGCGCCAGAGCCTAATAGCTTAGGAAGGCCTCAATACCGAGCCCAAAGAGGTCGCCCGGGAGAGCCCATCACCAGAGGCCTTAGCGCCCCGCAGCCTCAGAGCCTCGTCGCCGAGCTCTTCAACCGGGGAAGGCATCGCCGCCAAGAGCCCGCAGCTTAGTTCACCGAGCCTTCAAATCACAGAAGTCCTCACCGGCCCGAGAGCCTAGTAGCTCGCCTTGCAGAGCTCATCAAACAAGAAGGCCTCGGCCGCCCAAGAGCCTGGGCAGAGCTCGGGCCTTTGAAGAGCCTATCACCAGAAGGCCTCAGCCGCCCCGAGAACCTAGTAGCTCAGTTCGTAGAGCTCATCAACTAAGGAATGCCTTAACGCCCAAGAGCCCAGTAGCTCATTTTGCAGAGCTCATCAACTAAGGAAGTCCTCGCCTAAGTGGCCAGCTGACTGGGCTTTGAAGAGCACACAAGACAGAAGGCCTCACTCTCTAGAGCCTAGTAGCTCGCCTGAGCACATCATCTCGTAAGGCCTTAGCGCCCAAAGAGCCCAAGAGGGGCTCAACTCAGCCCATCACCAAGAAGGCCCTGGTGACCTGTGAGTCCAATAGCTTAGTTCGCCGAGAGAGCCTAACTCAGAATGCCCTCACCGCCGAGCCCCGAGCCCGCCCATAGAGCCCATCACCAAGAAGGCGTTAGTGCCCGCAGCCTAGTAGCCTGGGTCACGAGCCCTTTAGGCCTCGGGGAAGGACTCAACACCCTGCAGCCTAGCATCCGCCTTTGTCGAGCTTTCGTACCAGAAGGCCTTAGCGCCTGAGAGCCCAAGAGCCCGCCTCGCATAGCTCATATGCTTAGGAAGGCCTCAACGCCCGAGAGCCCACTAGCTCAATTCGCCGAGCTCTTCAGCTAGAGAAGGCCTCAGCGCCCAAAAGCCCAAAGAGAGCTCTGTGGTCAAGTAAAGCCCATCACCATGAAGGCCTTAGCCGCCAAAGAGCATAGTACCTCGTCACGAGCACTTCAGCCTCAGAAGGCCTCGCGCCCGAGAGCCTGCAAAGAGTTTAGTTCTCCTCGAGCTCTTCTCACCGTAGGAAGGCCTCAAATTTCGAGAGCCCAAGAGAGCTTAGTTCCGCAGAGCTCATCATCTCAGAAGGCGAAGGCTTCTGGGTGAGCCTGCAGCCTGGCTGGCAGAGTTTATCGCCACGGCATTTCGCCAGAGTCTACTAGCCGTCGCTGAGATTATAGCTGCGAAGGCTCTTGGGCTGAGGTCTGTGAGTTTCGCCAGAGTTTACTCACCTCGCAAGGTGACGCCAGAGCTCTGGTGAGTTTCGGGGCTTGCTGAAGCCAATACGGAAGGCTCTGCAAAGCTCTTAAGAGTCTCGTGAGTTTCGCTACCGAAGCTACTGAAGGCCTTGAAGGTCCGAGAGCCCGCAGCTTAGTTTGCATAATACCTCATCGCCTAGGAAGCCCTCAAATGCCCGAGCCCAAAGAGTTTAGTTCGGCCGAAAGACCCAAATTTCTGAAGGCCTCATCGCCTAAGAGCCTAATTAGCCTGGGCCGCAGAGCTCATCACCAGTGGAAGGCCCACGCCAATAGCACAAAGAGGCCCGGCTCGTCGACCTCTTCAAACAGAAGGCCTCGGCCCGAGAGCCCAAAGAGATCGGGTCACAGAACTCTTCAAATGAAGGCCTCGCCTGAGCCTAGTAGCTCGCTCCATCAGTCTTTCTATTACTGTGAAGGCCTCAACGCCCGAGACCCCAGAGTTCGGCTTCAGAGCTCATCAAATTTTGATGAAGGTCAGAGACCAACAACAAGTACTTCGTTTGTAGAGCTCATCACCGTGAAGGCCTGCAGATCTCGAGAGCCCACAAATTTCGCTGTACATATCTCATCACCAGAAGTTTGTAGCCCTAAGAGCCTAGTAGTTTCCAATTTGTCGAGCCCATCAAACCGCAAGGGCTCAACTCCCCAAGAGCCCAAAGAGGCTCGCCATCGAGCCCCACAGACGTGAAGGCCTCAGTACTCGAGACCCAATAGCTCGGGTCATATATCAAGGCTCTAGGAAGGCCTTATCGCCGCAGCCTAAAGAGCACGTCATTGAGGTCTTCGCCCAGTGGAAGGCCTCAAAGATCCAAGAGCCTAGTAGCTTAGTTCACTGAAAGCTCTTCTTCCTCAGAAGGCCTCAAAGACCGAGAGCCCAAGAGGCTCCGCCTCACAGAGCCTATGTTTAGAAGGCCTTAGCACCAAAGAGCTCAAGAGTTTCGGGGTCGCCGATCTCTCCGTGTAGGAAGGCCTCGCCGCCCCAAGAGCCCATTAAGTTCGCCGAGCTCTTCAAATTTCAGGAAGGTCCCCAACTAAGAGCCCAATAGCTCACCCGAAGAGCCTCATCTGCACCAGAAGGCCTTAGCGCCAAGAGAGCCCAAGAAATTACTTTGCGTGAGCTCATTAGGCTCAAGAAGGCCTCGCCAGAGAGCCCAAGAGGCTCGGGCCACAGAGCTCTCAGCCTAAAGAAGGCCTTAGTGCCCGAGAGCCCGCAGGGGCTCAGCCTTGCAGCCTTACCGCCTATGGAAGGTCTCAAGGCCCAGAGCCCAAAGAGTTTCGCCCATTGAGCCTTCACTGTGAAGGCCTCAGCGCCCGAGAGCCTAGTAGCTTAGTTCGTAGAACTCATCAGCTTAGGAAGGCCTTACCGTCTAAGAGCCCAGTAGCTCAGTTCGCCGAGCTCTTCCCGCCCCGAGTGCCCACCGCCAAGAGCCTAGTAGCGCCCGGGCCGCGAGCCATAAGCTCCTGGAAAGCGCCTCAGCGCCTGCCTTCCCAAAGAGCTCGCCGGAAGAGCTCACCACTTTCTCAGAAGGCCTTAACGCCCAAGAGCCTAGTAGCTTAGTTTGCAGAGCTCAACAGTTCAAGAAGCCCTCAGCGCCCGAGAGCCTAATAGCTCAGCCAGAGCTTATCGCCTCACAGCTGCCTTAGCCCAAGAGCCCAAGATCTGCCAAGTGTAGAGCTCATCGGGCCTTATGAAGGCCTCAAATACCGAGAGCCAAATAGCCTGGGCCAGCTCATCGGGCTCGGGGGAAGGTCTGAAGGCCCAAGAGCCCAGATTTCGCTTGCGTAGTCATCGGCCTGTGGAAGGCCTCACCTCCAGGAGCCCAAGAACTAGCTCACCGAGCTCTTTTCTCACCAAGAAGTACTCACAGCCCAGAGCCCTAGGCCCACCCGTAAAGCTCATCACCGTAGCTGCCTTAGCGCCCAAGAGCAAGAGCTCATCACCGAGCTCTTCTGTTCGAGAAGGCCTCAACGCCCCAAAGCCTAGTAGCTTAGTTCACAGAGCTTTTCAGCTTTGGAAGGCCTTAGCGCCTGAGAGCCTAGTAGCTCAGTTCGCATAGCTCATCATCTTAGGAAGGCTCACGAGCCCAAGAGCTGGGTCATGAGCTCTTCAAATTTGGAAGATTCAAATTAAGATACCAATAGCCTGCGAGCTCATCACCAGAAGGCCTCGAGCGCCTAAGAGCACAGAGAGTCATCACAGCTCTTCACCAAGAAGATTCACAATACTGAGAGCCCAAAGAGCTCGGGGCCAGAGCCTTTCAATGGAAGGCCTCGGGGCCACCAAGAGCCTAGCAGGCCCGCCACCGAGCCTTTCGCACGTAGTTAGCCTCAGCGCCGAGACCCAAATAGTCACTCGTGAGCTCACGCCTCAGGAAGGCCTTAGAGCACCAACAACCAGTAGCTCGCCTTGTAGGAGCTCAAGCCACTCTGCAAGGGCCACCGTCCGAGAGCCCAAAAGCTCAGTTTACTTAGCTCATCAGCTAAGGAAGGCCATAGCACCCAAGAGCCTAGTAGCTCAGTTTCCAGAGCTCATCAGCTCTGGAAGGTCTCAACGCCCAAGAGCCCAGTAGCTCAGTTCACCGAGCTCTTCAGCTCAAGAAGGCCTCAGCGCCCGAGGCCCCAGTAGCTCAGTTTGTAGAGCTCATAAGCTCTAGAAGGCCTTATCGCTCAAGAGCCCGTATACGCCTCTCATAGAGCCCCAGCTCCTGAAGGCCCCAACGCCCTGGGAGCCTGCAGCTCCGGTCTCACCGAGCCTTCTTCTCGGAAGGCCCGCCGCCAGAGAGCCCAAGAGGCTCACCCGCTTAGCTCACTGTACCGAAAGGCCTTAGCGCCTAGATCCCAATAGCCTCGCTTAGTAGAGCCCACGCCTAAAGAAGGCATTAGTGTCCGAGAGCCCAAGAGAGTTTAGTTTGTAGAGCGCCTACGCCCAAGGAAGGCCTTAGCACCCAAGAGCCCAAAGAGCTCGGGCCTTTGCGAGTCACACGAAAGGTTCACCGCCAGAGTTCCGCAGCCCGCCCACCGAGCTCTTCTTCTCAGGAAGGCCTCAATGCCCGAGAGCCCTAGCTCAGTTCGCATAGCTCATTAACTCAGGAAGGCCTGAGTGCCCAAGAGCCCAGTAGCTCAATTTGCAAAGCTCATCACCAGTGAAGGACACAAACAGGAGCCTAGCAGCTCGCTCCCCTCCGTGTTCTTCACCAGAATGCCTCGCCCGAGAGCCCAATATCACTAGCAAAGGCTCATCAGCCAGAAGGCCTTAGCGCCTGTAGCCCTATACCTTAGTCACGAGCCTTTAGCTGAAGGTACCGCCGCCTCAAGAGCCTAGTAGCCCGCCCAGAGCTCATCAGACAGAGTTTCATAGCGCCCTAAGAGCCTGCAGAGAGGCTGCTTCTGCGTGAGCTCATTAGCTCCAGAAGGCCTCAACGCCTCGAGAGCCTAAGAGCCTGTCAAGAGTCTATAAACTTAAGAAGGCTTAGCACCCAAGAGCCCAAGAGGCTCGCCGAGCTCATCACCGTGAGCAACATTCTCAACGCCGGAGCCTAATAGCTCGCCACGAGCCCTCAACAGAAGGTCTGGGCCGCCCCTGGAGCCCAAAGAGCTTGTCAAGCAGAGCCCATCACCAGAAGGCCTAAGGCGCCCCCAGAGCTCGCTTGCCTGGCCGCAGGCCCATCACCGGGGGAAGGCCCAGCGCCCGAGATCCAAGTAGCTCGCCCGCCGAGCCTCAACTGGGAAGGCCCGGCCGCCAAGAGCAAGTAGCCGCCCTCACGCAGCCCACAGCCTCGGGAAGGCCCCGCGCGCCCGAGGAGCCCATAGCCCGCCCCGGAGCTCCACGCCCAGGAAGGCCAGCGCCTGCCAGCCTGGGCAGAGCCTGGGCCGCAGCCTATCGCCGAAGGCTCAGCGCCAGGGAGCCCAAAGAGCTCAAGACGCCGAGTTCTCAAATTAAATGCCTTAGCTTCTGTATTCCGGCAGCTGCATGACACAGCAGAAGCCCGGCGAGATCGAGTGATTAATTGCACTGTCAGTACCCACACCCAGAATCTGAAGTGGTAACAGAGCTGTCAACTAGATGATCTTTGCATTTGGTAGGATCTAGGTATCGGGCCTTTGCATACCATCGATCGTATCCTTAACGCCCGAGAGCCCAAGAGGCTCGGGCCTTGTAGAGATTCATCACCAGGGAAGGCCTTAGCATCTAAGATCCCAGTGAGTCACAATTTTTACAGTTCATCACCAGAAGACCTTAACGCCCAAGAGCCTTATAGCCTTCGCATGCGTGAGCTCATCAAATTGAAGGCCTCAACGCCCAAAGCCCAAGAGCTCGCCCACCGAGCTCTTCAGCCAGAAGGCCTCGCCGCCCGATAGCCCGTAGCCTGGGCCTCAGAGCTCATCAAATGAAGGCCTTACGCCTCGAGCCCAAAGAGTTTGACCCGCCGAGCTCTCACGGAAGGCCCCACGCCAAAGAGCCCAAGAGCTCGCTCATGAGCTCTTCAGCCGTGAAGGTCATAACGCCCGAGAGCCCCACAGAGTTCATTCAATGAGCTCATCAACTCTGGAAGGCCCTTGTGCCCAAGAGCCGCAGTACGTTTGCAGCTTGCGCAACTAAGAAGGCCCACGCGAGCTCCTGTAGGTTAGTTCGCAGAGCTAATCAGCCTAGGAAGGCCATAGCGCCTAAGAGCCCAGTAACTAAGTTTGCAGAGCTCATCACCTCAGGAAAGCCTCAACGCCCGAGAGCCTAGTAGCCTGGGCCAGATAGCTCATTAACTCAGAATGCCTCACTAAGAGCCCAAGAGCTTCCGCTTTGCAGAGCATATCACCAGAAGTCCTGGCCGGAGCTCCAAAGAGCTTAGGTTCGTTGAGCTCTTCTCGTCAGAAGGCCCAGCCGAGAGCCCAAGAGCTCGGGCCGCAGAGCTCATCCGCCAGAAGGCCTAAGCGCCTTTAGAGCCCAAGAGCTCAATTCACCGAGCTTTTCTGGGCCAGAAGGCCGCAACGCCCGAGCCCAATAGCCTGGGCCAAGAGCTCATCACCGAAGGCCTCAGCCGGGCCGAGATCCCGCAGCTTCACCAGCCGAGCTCTTTCACTCGAAGGCCCCGCGCCTCAAGAGCCTAGTAGCGCTAGCCAAAGCTCATTACCAGAAGGCCTCTGGCCACGGAGCCCAAGAGCCTGGGCCTGCAAGAGCTCATCAGCTTAGGAAGGCCTGAGCGCCCAAGAACCCAGTAGATCAATTTACAGAGCTCATCAACTCAGGAAGGCCTCAACGCCCAGGAGCCCAGTAGCTCAATTCGCCGAGCTCCTAAGCTTAGGAAGGCCTTAGCGCCCGAGAGCCAAGTAGCTCAGTTAGTAGTGCTCATCAGCTCAAGAAGGCCTTAGCGCCTGCAGCCTCCCAGAGGTCCGGGCCCCGCCGAGCCCCAGCTCGGGAAGGCCTGAAGGCCCAAGAGCTCAAGATTCCTCCGCTCACCGAGCTCTTCAACGTAAAGGCCTCAACGCCCGAGAGCCTAGTAGCTAAATTCGAAAAGCTCATCAGCTCAGGAAGGCCTTAGCGCCTAAGATCCCAAGAGAGCTCCGCCTTGCAAAGCCCATCACCGAAAGGCCTCAACGCCCGAGCCTAGTAGCCGCCACAGAGCTCATCGCCTCAGAAGGCCTCAGCGCCTCAGAGCCCAAGAGGCTCAGCTTCGGCCGAGCTCTTCAAATTAAAGAGCCTACCTTCTTATAGCCCAAAGCTCAGTCTGCATAGCTCAACATCTCCTAAGGCCCCGCCGCCCAAAAGCCTAGTGGCAGCTCGCTCTCGCGAGCTCTTCAACTTGGGAAGGCCTCGCCTTAGGAGCCCAAGAGCCTACCAAAGAGCTCATCACCCGAAGGCCTCGCCAAGAGCCCAAAGAGAGGCTTAGTTCACCGAGCTCTTCAACCCTGAAGGCCTCGCCCAGAGTCGAGTAGCCTCGCCTCCGAGTACTTCACCAAAATGCCTCATTCTAATCTCTAGTAGCTCGCTTAGCGCCCATCACCGAAGGCCTTAGCGCCTGCATCCCCCTCGTAGTTTAGTTCGCCGAGCTCTTCATCTCGGGAAGGCCTCAGCGCCCAAGAGCCCAAAGAGCCCGCCCACCGAGCCTTCGCTAGAAGGCCTCAACGACCGAGCCGTAGTCAGCCGCAGCCTCTCACGCCTCATAAAGGCCTTAGCGCCTAAGAGCCTAGTAACTCAGTTTGCAGAGCTCCTCAGCTTAGGAAGGCCTCAGCGCCTGAGAGCCCAGTAGCTTAGTTTGTAGAGCTCATCAGCTCAGAAGAGCCTCAGCATCTAAGATCCCGGTAGCCTGCCTTACATCTCAACAAACAGAAGGCCTTCGCGCCCAAGAGCCTCAGAAGCCTCGCCTTGCAGCCATCGCCCCACTGCCTTAACGCCCAAGAGCCTAGTAGCTCGGGCCACCGAGCCTTCAGCCTCGCAGGCCCCAACCCCCGACAGCCCAGTAGCCTCATCAGAAGCCCATCACCAGAAGGCTTTGACCCGCCAAGAGCCCAGTAGCTCAATCTGGTCGAGCTCTTCAAATTTCTGAGTTTCAACGCTTCAGCCCGAAGAAATTGACCCGCCGAGCTTTTTAGCTCGGGGAATATTCCCAATACCGAGAGCCTAGCTCACTTATGTGCAAAATACCCGAGAAATTCCACTTCTCGAATAAGGGCAAAACGTAATTTTGATTATAAAATTTTAATTACGGTTAAAATCCAGAATTAATTCTTCTAGATCTCGGATGACTCCAACTGATTGCAACCGTTGGAATCGTTTCCAAATCTAGTTAGCACGTAAAATTTCAGAATTTGTCGAGATAATGAGTTTACACGCTGAGGTATCATATTGATGTCAGAATCGATTTTCGATGTGACGAAAAGGCACTACGTTAGATGTACTCATGTACCATAAGTGGTATGAGTAGAGAAATGATGAAAATGGACGGCCGAGATAGTGCCGAATATCAAATCTGAGAAAGAGGGACATAATGGTTATTATATAAATTGATTTTAAGTGACTAGAAGACAAAATAGCTAATAGTCCTTCATCTCCCACATTTGGCCAAAGCAAAAACGTGAAATTCATTTCTTGATGCAGTGAGCTCCAAAAATGAGAGGGTTTTAGAGAGAGAGGGTGCTTCTCTCTAAGATCCCGGGCGATCGGACCGTTGGCGGTCGACGGAGCAAGAAGGGAAAACGTTCTACGCGGAGCAGGCTACGCGTGGACCCCGGGTTTGCGAGTTTTTGACAACTCCAAGAGGTAGGATTTTCTCCCTACTTGCGTTTTATTCCCATTTTTAAGGGTTTTTCGACAGCCAGTTGGTTTGAGGCCGTGAGGGTTGATGATTCGTCCCAAACATGGACCGAATTGTTGGAATTTTCTTGAGATTTTCTCTAGTACCGCGGATCGCCGTGTAAAATTAGTGGGTCGCTTCGGGTCTTTAATTCGAAATGGCATTAAAATGCATGCTTGATATGAGAAATGTCGGAATGGTTATTGATCGGTCCTAAACATAACCGACTAAGTGGAAATATTTTGACATTTGGAATGTACCGCGGAATGCCTGTAAACCGATGTGGGTCGTCGGCGGGAAATTATGTATTAAATGCTATTTTGGTAGGTATAAGACCGGAAATGGGAATGGAAATCAGTTCCACCAAGAGGAACCGTCGTAGGAAGTGTGGGCTGCCCGTGACGTTTCCATCGCTGGTTTCGTGGACTGTTAAAAATACCTGAAGTTTCAGGTGAAATGGGCCATAAAGGTCCATGTGTTTTGACATTGAAATTGTGTGAATTGAATGGCTTGGTATGTGTAGAAATTAATTTGGAGAGTTGGTCGATCAAGGAACTATTAGGTTAATGCTTAAGGTGTTAACACAATAACACAATTATATAGAATTAAATTGTGTTGTAAGCCATTGGTTATGATTATGATTCGCTTCATGAGCTAGATCGTGATGATTGAAGTGTGGAATTACATGTGTGTAATTGTAGTTGATTGAAAATATGCATAGTTGACATATTGTGTAAATGATTTTGAAATGCATAATGCATTTTCATATGCACTGTAACCTAGAATTAGGTGAGTGCATGACATGGATTTTTGTAAAACGGGCATGTTTGGCAAAGGAATTTCACAGGATGATATTCCGGAGAATTGGGTTGGGAGATGGGCCAACAGATCATTTCGGATGAGGACCATGACTGTTTCGGAAAGCTCACTAACCAATTCACCTTGGAGGGTAGTCCATTATTTTACCGAACATTTTGGTAGTGTATTTTCAGGAACAACGGGTTTTGTTTTGAAAATGATTATTTTCTCACATGGCTTAGGTATGTGAGTGAGTCGGTGAGGACTCGTGACATGGGGATGACATGTAGATATTCAAGTAGGATCACGATTTACTTGAGTGTGTGTTTAATTTGGAGCATTGCACTGCACTTAGGTGGTGAGTAAATTCCCACTCAGTGGCGATTCTCCTACTGAGCTTTAGCTCACCCCGTCGTGGGACCCCTTATTTTTGGTACAAAGAGCGCTCGAGGAGACAACTCATTTTGAGGTTGATTTTGAAGAAGCCGGTTTGTGGCTTGATGAGCTCGATCACAACATGTATTAGAATTGTAGATTTTAATATATGTTTCAGGTTTGTATAAAGTTGCTATCAACTATTGAAATATCGAGATAATTTCAAGAATAGTTATGATAATTGATCATATGAGTATTGGTTTCTATGAGCCCAAGAGGCAATTTTACTCATGTTAAGATATTGCATATATTGGATTGTTTGGGGATGTGTTATGTTGTGTTATGTATTTGGGTAGAGCTCCCTGCACAAAGGAGACTCTCGCCTCGATTTTCTAAAGTGGCGTCTGCAACCCGACTTCCACTCTAGGGACCAAGATGGGTTGGACTGCAGTCAACGGACTCCTGCTTTGGGCCACATGCAAGAGCTCATCAACTTAGGAAGACCATAGCGCCTAAGAGCCCAGTAGCTAAGTTTGCAGAGCTCATCAGCTTAAGAAGGCCTTAGCGTCCGAGAGCCTAGTAGCTCAGTTCGCAGAGCTCATTAACTCAAGAAGGCCTTAGCTCCTAAGAGCCCAATATCGCCTTGCAGCTCATTTCCTCCACTAAGAAGGCCTCACGCCCCGGAGCCTAGTAGCCCGCGCCTGGCCGCCAACTCAAGAAGGCCTAAGCGCCCCAGAGCCCAAGAGAGCTCCGTCTGCAGTCATCGCCTAAGGGAAGGCCTAAGCGCCCTGCAGACCGCTGGCTCAATCGCCGAGCTCTTCAAATTTCGGAAGGCCTCGCCCTAGAGCCGAGTAACTCTCAATTTACCGAGCCAACCAAGTGATGGCCTCGTCACGGAGAGCCCAAGAAATTTCAACTGCAAAGCTCATCGGGCCTCGTAGAATGCCTCAGCGCCTGAGATCCCAATAGCTCGGGCCGAGCTCTTCTGTGCTGGAAGGCCTCGCCCAAGAGCCTAGTAGCTCGGGCCTCAAAGAGCTCATCGCCTCATGAAGGCCTCGCCGCCAGAGCCCAAAGAGGCCTTTGGGCCGTCGAGCTCTTCGTCAGAAGGCCTCGCCGCCCGAAAGCCTGCAGCTCGCGCCTAGCAAAGGCTCATCACTGTGGTCTTAGCCGCCCAAAGCCCCGGTAGTTCAGCTTCACCCAGCCTTCACAAATTTCGAAGGCCCGCGCCCCAAGAGTCTAGCAGCTCTGCCCACCGAGCTCACCGTAGCGCCTCTAACGCCCTGTGAGCCTAGTAGCTCAATTCAAAAGCCTATCCGCCTGTGAAGGCCTTAGCGCCTAAGAGATCAGTAGCCTACTGGGTGTGAGCTCATCGCCCGTAGCTGGCCTCGCCGAAAGCCCAATAGCCCACCCGCACAGCCTAATCAACTCCGAAGGCATTAGCGCCCAAGAGCCCAAGAGGCTCTCGCTTACAGAGCTCATCAAATGAAGGCCTCGCGCCTGTGGCCCAAGAGTCGCCCAATTAACCTAACTCTTCACCGTAGGCTGCCTCAAGGTCTTAGAGCCCAAAGAGCCTGGGCCCCGCAGAGCTCATCAACTCGAAGGCCTCATCTCAGCATTCCGCACCCGGGCCTCCCGAGCCTTCAACCCTGAAGGCCTCAGCGCCAAGAGCCCAATTGTACTCGGGTCACGAGTCTTCACTAAGAAGGCACAACGCCTAAGAGTCTAGTAGTCAGCTTAGCAGAAATATTCAACTGTAGCTGGCCCAGCGCCAAGATCCTTGTGTAACTTAGCTTGTAGAATTCATCGCCTCAAGAAAGCCTCTAGCCTCCCGAGAGCCCGTGGCTCGGGCCTCAGCAGAGCTCATCGCCTCAAGGCCTTAGCGCCCAATAGCTAAGTAGCTCAGTTTGTAGAGCTCATCAGCGCATGAAGGCCTTACCGCCCAAGAGCCCAGTACCTAAGTTCGCCGAGCTCTCGCACGAGAAGGCCCTCAGCCGCCCAAGAACCCGCAGCTCCGGGCCGCCGAGCCTCGCATCTAGGGAAGGCCTCAACGCCCGAGAGCCCCAGAGCTCCGCCCAAGCAGAGCTCATCAACTCGTGAAGGCCCAGTGCCCAAGAGCCCAAAGAGCTCGCTTGCAGAGCCTATCACCAGGCGACTCCGGGGCGACCGAGAGCCCAAGGCCAAACGCAGAGCTCATCGGGCCTAGAAGGCTCAAACGCCCAAAAGAGCTCCAAAGAGCTCGGGCCAAGTGAGCTCATTAACTTAGAAGGCCTTAGCGTCCACACCCTCGGTAGATTTACTTTTGAGTTTCACAGCCAGAAGGCTCCTACTCGAGCCCAAGAGTTTAGTTTTCCGAGCTCTTCACCAGAAGGCCTCACCAGAGCCTAGTAGCTCGCCAGGTGAGCCCATCGCCTGAAGGCCTCAGCGCCTGAGAGCCCAAAGAGCTCAATCTGGCTGAGCTTTTTAGCCAGGGAAGGCCTCGCGCATGAGAGTCTAGTAGCCCACCCGCAGCTCATCGCCCTCGTGGAAGGCCTCAGATCCCGAGAGCCCTGTGAGCTAGTTGGTCGAATCCTTCCGCTTCTGGGAAGGCCCTGCTCTGGAGAACCAAAGAGCTCAATTCACAGAGCTTAATAGCTCATGAAGGCCTCAGCGCTCGAGAGCCCAGTAGCTCAGTTCGCAGAGCTCATCACCTCAGGAATGCCTGAGGGTCCAAGAGCCCAAAGAGTTTCAATTTGCGTAGCTCATCACCAGAAGGCCTCAAATACTAGGAACCGAGTGGTAGCCTGGGCTTCTCCGAGTTATACAAATCGAAATGCCTCACGCCGAGCCCATTAGCTCGCTAGTAGTGCCCATCACCGTGGAGGCCTTAGCGCCCCCATCCCCTCGTGAGCTTAGTTCGCCAAGTCACCGAGAAGGCCTCACGCCAAGAGCCCAAGATTAGTTCACCGCGGCTCTTCAAACTGTGAAGGCCTCAACGCCCGAGCCTAGTAGCTCGCCCGCAAAGCCCACATCTCATGCGAAGACCGCCAAGAGCCCAAGAGCTCGGCCGTAGAGCTCATCACCAGAAGGCCTCAATGTGGAGCGAGTAGCCCGCTCCGAGACTTGAAGGCTCAGAATGCCTCGCCTGTGACCCTAGTAGCTCAGCGAAGGTACCTCATCGCCCAAAGGCCTTAGCGCCCCAGATCCCCGTAGGCCTAGTTCGCCGAGCCCCACCCTGGAAGGCCCCACCGCCCCAAGAGCCCGCAGGTCTCGCCCCCACCGCCCCCAAATCCGGTGAAGGCCCCAACGACCGGAGCCGTAGCCCGCCCTCGCCAGAGCTCATCGCCCACAAAGGCCTTTGCGCCCCAAGAGCCTAAGCAGAACTCGGGCCAGAACCCTCGCCTTAGGAAGGCCTCAAACAGCCACTCGAGCCCAAGAGAGGCTTAGCTCAGAGGCTCATCACCGTGGAGAGCCTCAAAGATCTAAGATCCCAAAGAGCTCGGGCCTTGTAGATCTCAATGTACCGTGAAGGCCTTAGCGCCCAAGAGCCTCAGAGCTCGCCTTGCGCAGCTCATCGCCTCCTCGAATGCCTTAACGCCCAAGAGCCTAGTGGGCTTCACTGAGCTTCAAATGTGAAGGCCTCACTCCCGATAGCCTAGTAGCTCAGCCTCAGAAGCTCACGTACCAGAAGGCTTTACCGCCAAGAGCCCAAGATTAATTGGCCGAGTTCTTCAGCCTGGAAAGCCTCACCGCCCAGAGCCCAAGAGGCTCACTACGTAGCCAAACAGAAGGCCTCACCCGAGCCTAGTAGCCTGGGCCTTGCAGAGTCTATCAACTTAGGAAGGCCATAGCGCCTAAGAGCTCAGTAGCTAAGTTTGCAGAGCTCATCAGCTTGAGAAGGCCTTAGCGCCCGAGAGCCTAGTAGCTCAGTTCGCAGAGCTCATTAACTCAAGAAGGCCTTAGCTCCAAAGAGCCCAATACTTCAATTTGCAGAGCTCATCTACTCAAGAAGGCCTCTACGCCCGGAAGCCTAGTAGCTCAGTTCGCCGAGCCCGTCAACTCAAGAAGGCCTAAGCGCCCGAGAGCCCAATAGCTCTGTCAGGAGCCCATCACCTCGTAGCCTAAGCGCCCAAGACCAAGTACCACCGCCAAGCTCTTCAAATTCCTGAAGGCCTCAGCGCCCTAGAACCGAGTAACTCAATTCGCCGAGCTGGGGGCCTCAAGATGGCCTCGCCTCACTGTGAGCCTGGCCGCAAAGTCACCACAAGGAATGCCTCAGCGGCTGAGATCCCAATAGCCTCGCCTCGCCGAGCCTTCACCCGGAAGGCCTCGCGCCAAGAGCCCAGTAGCTCGGCTCAGTGAGCCCATCGCCATGAAGGCCTCACGCCAGAGAGCCCAAAAGAGCTCACCACAAAGCTCGCCTTAGGAGCTCGAGCACTAAAGAGCCCAATAGCTGAGTTTGCAGAGCTCATCAGCTCAGGAAGGCCTTAACGCCCAAGAGCCCAAGAGCCTAGCCGCGAGCTCTTCGTCAGAAGGCCTCTACCAGCCCAAGAGCTCCGCTTTAGCGCGTTTCACTACTCGTGAAGGCCTCGCCTCGAAGCCCAAGAGGCTCGCTAGCAAAGGCTCATCACCAGAAGGCCTAGCGCCTGCAGCCCCGTCGTAGCTCGCCCGTCGAGCCCCCCACCCTGAAGGCCCCGCGCCAAGAGTCCGGGGCAGAGGCTCGCACCGAGCTCTTCACCAGAAGGCCTCAACGCCCGAGATCCTAGTAGCGAATCTCGGTGCCTATCAACTCGTGAAGGCCTTAGCGCCTAAAAGACTAGTAGCTTCGCCTATGCAGCCTATCACCGTGAAGTCCTCAACGCCGAGAGCCCAATAGCTCAATTCACGCCTAATAACTCGAAGGCATTGGGCCGCCCAAGAGCCTGGGTGAGCTCGCTTGCGCAGCCCACGCCGTGAAAGCCTCGCCAAGAAGCCCAAAGAGCCCACCCGCCTAACTCTTCACCAGAAGGCCTCGCCGCCTTAGTGCCCAAAAGAGCCCGCCTCGCAGAGCTCATCAACCCGAAGGTCCCACGCCCAAGAGCCCAGAGCGCTCGCCTCCCGAGCTCTTCAACCCTGAAGGCCCAACGCCCCAAGAGCCGACAGCCCACCCGCCGAGCTCTTCGGGCCTCAAGAAGGCATCAACGCCCCAAGAGTCCAAAGAGCTCGCGAGCGCAGCTTATTCACCAGAAGGCCTAAATACTAAGATCCTTGTAACTTAGTTTGTAAAGGTTCATCGCCCTCAAGAAGGCCCCGCCGAGAGCCCGTAGCTTCACCTCAGAGCTCATCACCAAGAAGGCCTTAGCGCCCAATAGCTATAGCCTCGCCTTATAGAGCTTTCCATCGCCGCACGGGCTGGGCCCCACCGCCCCAAGAGCTCCGCACTTGCCCGCGAGCTCTTCTGGGGGACGAAGGCCTCAGCGCCTAAGATCCTAGTAGCTCAGTTCGCCGAGCTCTTCATCTCAGGAAGGCCTCAACGCCCGAGAGCCTCAAGGTTCGCTCGCATACCATCAACTCAGAAGGCCTTTAGTGCCCAAGAGCCCAAAGAGGCTCGCTTGTAGAGCTCATCACCAAGAGGCTGACTCAACGAATTCAGAGCACAAGTGCTCGGCCTCAGCAGAGCTCATCGCCCAGCAAGTCCTCGCGCCCTACCCAAGAGTCTGGCTCACAGAGCTCATTAACTTAGGAAGGCCTTAGCGTCCAAGACCCCTAGAGCTCGCCTTGTTGAGCCTATCACCGTAGGCCTCAAATACTGAGCCCAAGATTACCGAGCTCTGTACCAGAAGGCCTCAGCCGCCTCGAGGCCTAGTACTGGGCCAGAGCTCATCACCGGAAGGCCTCGTTTCCTAGAGCCCAAAGAGTTCAATTCGTCGAGTTTTTGGGGGCCTAGGGAAGGCCTCTCGCCGCATGAGAGCCTAGTGGGCCTGGCCGCAAAGCCCATTAGCCCCGGGGGCACGCCCCGCCGCCGAGAGCCTCGCAGCTTAGGATCGCCGAACCTTCTCGCCCTGGGAAGGCCCGCCCAAGAACCCAAGAGGTCAATCTGGCGTGAGCCTAATAGCTCATGAAGGCCTCACTTCGAGAGCCCAAAGAGCTCGGCCGAGCTCATCACCTCAGAATGCCCGAGCGCCCAAGAGCCCAAGAGGCTCCACTCAGAGCCATCACCGTAGGCCTCAGCGCCTAGGAACCGAGTAGCTCAGTTCTCCTAGTTATTTAGCTCAGGAATGCCTCAGCGCCCGAGAGCCCATTAGCTCAGTTAGTAGTGCTCATCAGCTCAGGGAGGCCTTAGCGCCCCAGATCCCTATAGCTTAGTTCGCCGAGCTCTTCAGCTCGAGAAGGCCTCAGCGCCCAAGAGCCCAATAGCTCAGTTCACCGAGCTCTTCAGCTCAGGAAGGCCTCAACGCCCGAGAGCCTAGTAGCTCAGTTCGAAAACCTCATCATCCCATGAAGACCTTAGCGCCTAAGAGCCCAAGAGCTCGCCTTGTAGAGCCTATCACCAGAAGGCCTCTGCACGCCAGAGCCTGAGTGGCCTACCGAGTACTTCACCAGAATGCCCCAGCCTCAGACTTAGTAGCTCTTTAGCGTTGCCTATCACCGAAAGGCCTTAGCGCCCCGCATCCCCGCGTAGCTTAGTTCGCCGAGCTCTTCAAACGGAAGGCCTCTGGGCCACCAAGAGCCCAAAGAGGCTTTGTTCACCGAGCTCTTCAAATTTCGTGAAGGCCTCAACGACGAGCCAGGTAGCCTGGCCACAGAGCTCATCAGCTCATAAAGGCCTTAGCGCCTAAGAGCCTAGTAACTCAGTTTGTAGAGCCTCGCCTAGTGAATGCCTCGCCCGAGCCCAAAGAGCTTAGTTTGTAGAGCCTGACGCCTCACAGAGCCTCGCATTCAAGATCCCTGGTGAGGCCTGGGCTTGTAGATCTCAACATCAGAAGGCCTTAGCGCCCCAAGAAATTTCAGAGTTTCAGCTCGCAAAGCTCATCAGCTCTAGAATGCCTTAACGCCCAAGAGCCTAGTAGCTCAGTTCACTAAGCTCTTCAGCTCAGGGAGGCCTCAACGCCCGATAGGGCCAGCTGGGCCCGGGCCAGAAGCTCATCACCAGAAGGCTTTACCGGCCAAGAGCCCAAGAGTCAATCTCGTCGAGCTCTTCAAATCGTGGGAGTTCCCCAACGCTTCGTGAGCCCAAGATTCAATTCACGAGCTTTTCAGCCTCTAGGAAGGCCTCGCGCCCGAGAGCCTAGTAGCTCGGGCCTTGCAGCTCATCAACTTGTGAAGGCCAAAGCCTTAAGAGCCCAAGAGCTAAGCTGCGTATTCATCAGCTTAAGAAGGCCTTAGCGTCCGAGAGCCTATAGCCTGGGCCGCAGCTCATTAACTCAAGAAGGCCTGAGCCCTAAGAGCCCAATACTCTCGGGCCTCTGCGTGAGCTCATCTCCACCAAGAAGGCTCCTACACTGGGAGCATAGTAGCTCAGTTTGCCGAGCCCGTCAACTCAAGAAGGCCTAAGCGCCCGAGAGCCCAGTAGCTCTGTTCGTAGAGCTCATCAGCTCAAGAAGGCCTAAGCGCCCCAGAGACCAAAGCACACCGAGTCTTCAAATGGAAGGCCTCCGCGCCCAGAGCCGAGTAACTCAATTCACGAGCATTTCAAATTAAGATGGCCTCGGGCCGAGAGCCCCGGGGTGAGTTTCGCCCGCAAATCTCATCAGCTCAAGAATGCCTCAGCAGCTGAGATCCCAATAGCTCAGTTCGCCGAGCTCTTCAGCTCGGGAAGGCCTCAGCGCCCAAGAGCCTAGTAGCTCAATTCAAAGAGCTCATCAGCTCATGAAGGCCTCAGCGCCAGAGAGCCCAGTAGCTCAATTCACAGAGCTCATCATCTTAGGGAGGCCTGAGCACTAAAGAGCCCAATAGCTGAGTTTGCAGATCTCATCAGCTCAGGAAGGCCTTAACGCCCAAAAGCCCAGTAGCTCAGTTCGCCGAGCTCTTCTGCTCAGGAAGGCCTCAGCGCCCGAAAGCCAAGTAGCCGCGAAGGCCATCGTACTGTGAAGGCCTTAGCGCCCCAGAGCCCTCGTGAGAGTTCGTCGCCGGAGCTCAAATTCTCGAGAAGGCCTCAGCGCCCAAGAGTCCAGTAGCTCTATTCACCGAGCTCTTCAGCTCATGAAGGCCTCAACGCCCGAGAGCCTAATAGCTCAATTCGAAAAGCTCATCAGCTCAGGAAGGCCTTAGCGCCTAAGAGACTAGTAGCTTAGTTTGCAGCCCACGCCGTAAGGCCTCAGCCGATCGGTATTCAATAGCCCACCCGCACAAATTTAATCAACTCGAAGGCATTAGCGCCCAAGAGCCCGTAGGGGCCTGCTTTACGTAGCTCATCGCCGTAAAGGCCCCGCCGCCCGTGGGCTCTCCAACAGCTCACCCGCCTTAACTCTTCGGGCCAGAAGGCCCCGCTGCCTTAGCGCCTGCAGCCCGCCCGCTGCAGCCTCATCAACTCCAAGGCCTCACCGCCCAAGAGCCTGGGCAGAGCCTCGCCCCAGCTCTTCAACTCGGGAAGGCCTCAGCGCCTAAGAGCCCAATAGCTCAGTTCGCCGAGCTCTTCAGCTCAAGAAGGCATCAACGCCTAAGAGTCCAGTAGCTCAGTTAGTAGAGCTATTCAGCTCAGGAAGGCCTTAGCGCCTAAGATCCTTGTAACTTAGTTTGTAGAGTTCATCAGCTCAAGAAGGCTCAAATGAGCCCAAAAGCTCGGGCCTCAAGCAGAGCATATCACCAAGAAGGCCTTAGCTCATCAGCTAAGTAGCCTGGCTTTATGTAGCCTATCAACAAGATGAAGGCTCCATCGCTCAAGAGCCTAGTACCTAAGTTCGCCGAGCTCTTCAGATCGGGAAGGCCTCAGCCAAGAACTCCAAGAGCCTGCTCTCGCCAGCCTTCATCCCCGTGAAGGCCTCAACGCCCCGAGCCCTCAGAAGCCCGCCCAGCTCATCAACCTCAGAAGGCCTTAGTGCCCGTGGAGCCCAGTAGCCCGTTTGTATCGCCATCACCAGTGAAGGACTCAGCGACTTAGAGCCCAAGTGCTCAGTTCGCAGAGCTCATCAGCTTTGGAAGGCCTCAGCGCCTAAGAGCCCAATAGCTCAGTTCGCAGAGCTCATTAACTTAGGAAGGCCTTAGCGCCCAAGAGCCCTGCAGAAATTTCGGGCCTTTGTCGAGCCCATCGCCCAGAAGGCCTCAGGGCCGCCCCGGGAGCCCAAAGAGCTCAGTCACGAGCCTTCAAACAGAAGGCCTCACCGAGAGCCTAGTAGCTCACCGTAGAGCTCATCACTGAAGGCCTCACGCCTAGAGCCCAAGAGCTCACCTCGTTGAGCTTTTCAAATTTAGAAGGCCTCGCCGCATGAGAGCCAGAGTCTGGTCGCAAAGCCTACAATGTGAAGGCTCCGCCGCCCGAGCCTGTGAGGGGCTTGTAGATCGCTCGAACTCTTCCGGCCGGGAATAGCCCCGCGCCCCAAGAACCCAGCTCAATTCACGTAGCTCAATAGCCCATGAAGGCTCCTCGGCCTTCTCGAGAGCCCAAGAGGCTCAGCCAGAGAGCTCATCACCTCAGAATGCTCGAGCGCTCCAAGAGCCCAAGAGCTCAATCTCTGCGCAGCTCATCACTGTGAAGGCTCACGCCTCAGGAACCGAGCAGCTCAGCCTCCTGGGCTATTTAGCTCAGAATGCCCCGCCAGAGCCCATTAGCCTGCTTAGTAGTGTTTATCACTGGGGTGGAGGCCTAGGCGCCCTAGGATCCCTCAGAGCTTAGTCTCGCCAAGCCTTCACCCGAGAAGGCCTCGCCGCCCAAGAGCCCAAGTGATCCCGCCCACCGAGCACCTCACCAGGAAGGCCTCAACGCCCGAGAGCCTAGTAGCTCAGTTCGCAAAGCTCATCATCTCATGAAGACCTTAGCGCCCTAAGAGCCCAAGAGCTCCGGCCTCAGTAGGCTCATTAGCCTGTGAAGCGCCTCACATCTAAGATCCCGGTGCTCGCCTTGCGACCCCACGCCGTGAAGGCCTACTTCAAGAGATTTGTAGCTCAGTTTGTAGAGCTCATCAGCTTTGGAATGCCTCAACGCCTAAAAGCCTAGTAGCTCGCTCACCGGCCTTCACCAGAAGGCCTCGCACCGGAGCAGTCCCAAGAATCTCGGGCCTCGTAGAGCCTCATCAAACAGAAGGCCTTATTGGCCATGAGTCTAGTAGCTCAGTTCGCCGAGCTCTTCAACTCGAGAAGGCCTCAGAGCCCCAGAGCCTAGTAGCTCAATTCGCCGATCTTTTCAACTCAGGAAGGCCTTAGCACCTGAGAGCCCAGTAGCTCAGCTCGCAGAGCTCATCAGCTTAGGAAGGCCATAGCGCCTAAGAGCCCAGTAGCTAAGTTTGCAAAGCTCTTCAGCTCAGGAAATCCTTAGCGCCCGAGAGCCTAGTAGCTCAGTTCGCAGAGCTTATCAGCTCAAGAATGCCTTTGCGCCCCGGAGCCTAATAGCTCATCACGAGCCTTCAACCAAATAAGGCCTCGCCCCAGAGACCCCTGGTTCAGCCTGGGCCAGCTCTTCAGCCTGGAAGGCCCCAAAGGCCCCAAAGCCGAGTAGATCAATCTAACGAGCTTTCAACTCGGGATGGCTCTCAAAGACTGAGAGCCTAGTTGCTCGCCCTCAAGAAGCTCATCACCGAGGAAGGCCTCAAATACCTCAGATCCCAATAGCTCAGTTTGCCGAGCTCTTCAGCTCGTGAAGGCCTCAGCGCCCAAGAGCCTAGTAGCTAAGTTCACAGAGCTCATCACCAGAAGGCCTCAATACTGAGATCCCAGGACCTACTACGAGCTCATCAAATTAGGGAAGGCCTTAGCGCCCACAGCCGAGTAGCCTACTTTGCAGCTCATCACCCAGAAGGCCTCAGCGCCTGTGGAGCCCAAGAGGCCTGGGTCGCGAGCCCTTCAAATTTCAAGAATGCGTTCCCGCCCCAGAGCCCGCAGGCTCATTTAGTAGTGCTTCATAGCTCAAGAAGGCCTTAACGCCCCAGCCTCGTAGCTCGCCACAAGCTCTTAAGTCGGGGAAGTGCCTCTCGCGCCAAGAGCCCAAGAAACACCACCGAGTTTCTCACCAAGAAGGCCTCAACACCCGAGAGCCTAGTAGCTCAGTTCGCAGAGCTCATCAGCTCAGGAAGGCCTTAGCTCCTCATAGACTAGTAGCTCAGTTCGCAGAGCTCATCAACTCAAGAAGGCCTGAGTGCCCAAGAGCCCAAGAGGCTCACCAGAGCCCATCACCAGAAGGCCCCAAGATTCAAGATCCCAAAGAGCTACTTGTAGAGCTAATCTACCTGGGTAGGCTGGCCAGCACCCAAGAGCCTTGTAGCTCGCCTTGCAAAGGCTCATCAGCTTTGAAGGCCTCAACTCCAGTGATCAAGAGCTCAAATACCACCGAGCTCTTCAACTCGTGAAGGCCCCTAACCCGATAAATTTAGTAGCCCGCCTCGCAGAGCTCATCAACTTAGAAAGGCCTTACCGCCCAAGAGCCCCAATAGCTACTCACAGCTCAAATCTCGAAGCTGGGCCCATCGCCAAAGAGCCCAATAGCTCAGTTCGCCGAGCTCTTCAGCTCAAGAAGGCCTCAACGCTCGAGATCCCTATAGCTCTATTCGCATAGCTTTCATCCCGTGAAGGCTCCAGCTCAAGAGCCCAGAGCTCATTTTGCAGCTCACAAATTTCAAGAAGGCCTCATGCCTCAGGAGCCCAAGAGCCCACCCGCAGAGCTCATCAGCTTAGGAAGGCCATAGCGCCTAAGAGCCCTGTAACTAAGTTTGCAAAGCTCATCACCGTGGAGGCCCCGTGCCCGAGGAGCCTAGTAGCCTGGCCTCACAGAGCTCATTAACCTCGGGGAAGGTCTCGCCAAGAGCCTAGTAGCCCGCTGCAGAGCTCATTAGCTCAGAAGTACTGGGCGCCGGAGCCCAAAGAGCTTAGTTCGGGCCGAGTTTCAACTCGGGGAAGTGCCTCGCGCCCGAGCCCTGGTGAGTTTCCGCTCGCAGAGCTCATCCGCTCAGGAAGGCCTAAGCGCCCAGCCCAAGAGTTTAGTTCACGAGCTCTTCAACCGAAGGCCCCGGGGCGCCTGCAAGAGCCTGGGTGAGCCCAATTCGCTCAAGCTTTTCAGCCTCTAAGGCCCCAAGTGCCTCGAGTGCCCATTAGCCTGGGCCAAGAAGCCTATCACCAGTAGTTACCTCAAAGGATCGAGATCCCTGGAGCATCACGAGCTCTTCACTGAAGGCCTTAGCGCCCAAGTGCCTAGTGAAATTCAAATTATAGAGCTCCATCACCAGAAGGCCTCACGCTGCAGAGAGCGCCCTAATAGCCCGGGTCAGAGCTCATCAAATTAGGAAGGCCTTAGCGCCCCAAGAGCCCAAAAGAAAGGCTCGGGCCATAGAGCCTATCACCTGGGGGAAGGCCCCAACGCCCAGGAGCCCAAGAGGGGCTCGCCTCGCGAGCTCTTCAACTCGTGAAGGCCTCAACGCCCGGAAGCCCAAGAGTCGCTTAGTAGTGCCTATCAAAGACAGAAGGCCTTAGCGCCTCAGAGCCTCAGAGTCTGGGCCGCGAGCTTCAAACTGGAAGGTCACGCCAAGGAGCCAATACCGGGCCCACTGAGCTCTTTAGCTCAAGAAGGCTCACCCTCCCGAGAGCCAGTAGGCTCAATTCGCAGCTAATCAACTTTAAAGGTCTTAGTGTCAAAGAGCCAAGAGCTCAAATGGATAGAGCCCATCACCAGAAGGCCCCGCGCCCGTAGCCCCAGTGAGTTTAGTTCGCCGAGCCTTCAAATTAAGGAAGGCCCTTCGGGGTCCTAGGAGCCAAGTACTCAGCCTCAGAGCTCCTCACCGGGCACCTTGCAATTAAGAGCCCAATAGCCTCGGCCGCCGAGCTCTTCAACCTCAGAATGCCCCGCCGCCCAAAAGCCCAAGAGGCTCGGGCCGTCAAGCCTTCACTGGGAAGGCCTCAGCGCCCGAGAGTCCAAGACAGCCCGCCTAGCGCAGCTTAATCGCCTCGGTGAAGGCCTTAGCGCCCATGATCCTAGTAACTTAGTTTGCAGAGCTCATCAGCTCAAGAAGGCCTCAACGCCCGAGAGCCCGCAATCCCGGGGTCCAGAGAGCCCACGCCTCAAGAAGGCCCAGCGCTAATAGCCAAGTAGCTCGCCTTGCGCAGCTCATCACCATGAAGGCCCCAGCGGTTCGAGAGCCCATTAGCTGGAAGGTCATAGAGCTCACGCCTCGTGAATACCTTAGCGCCCAAGAGCCCAGAGCTCCGGGCCTTGCAAAGCTCATCGCCTTAAGAAGTGTCTTCGCCTAGGAGCCCAAGAGGCCATTTCCCACCGAGCCTCGGGCCTCCGGGAAGGCCCCTGCTCCATAGCCAAGTAGCTCGCTCGTGGAACTCCATCACCCAGGAAGACCTTTAATGCAAAAGAGCCCAAGATTTCACCTGCGGAGTCTTCACTGAAGGCCTCAGCGCCTAAGAGCCTAGTAGTTTTGGGCCACGAGCTCTTTCAAATGAAGGCCTCGCTTAAGAGCCCAAAGAGCTCGCCTTCGCAAGCTTTAGCTCAGAAAGGCCTCAACGCCCCGAGAGCCCTTTAGCTCAATTCGTAGAGCTCATTAGCTCAGGAAGGCCTTAGTGCCCAAGAGCCCAGAACTCACTAGAAATTTCATCACCAGGAAGGCCTCGTGTCCCAGAGCCCAAAGAGCTCACTTCAAGATAGCTCATCATCTCGTGAAGGCCTGGCACCCAAGAGCCCAAGAGGCTCACTGCGTAGCTCATGTGCTCGGGAAGCCCCGCTCCCAAGAGCCCAATAGCCTGGGTCACCGATCTCTTCGAAATTTCGAAAGGCCTTCAAGAATCGAGAGCCCAAGATCTCAGCTTCTCAGAGCTTATCAAATTTCAGAAGGCGTTACGCCTAAGAGCCAAGAAATGAAGTTCGAGTTTTCATCTCTGGAAGGCCCTCAACGACCTGGTGAGCCTAGGTAGTCAGGCTCATTGAGCTTTCACCAGAAGGCCTTAGTGCCCGAGGAGCCCAGTAGCCGAGTCTCAGCCCATCAAACTTCAGGAAGGCCTCAACTACCGAGAGCCCGCAGATAGCTCGCCTTTACCTTAGCTCAAACAAGGCCCCGCCGCCCAAGTGCCCAATACTGGCTCACCGAAAGCCTTTCCGTCTGAAGGGCCTGCACTCCCCTGTGATCCCAAAAGAGCTCCGCCTCGCAGCTCATCACCAGAAGGCCTTAGCGCCCAAGAGCCCAATAGCTCTGTTCGCCGAGCTCTTCAGCTTAGGAAGGCCTCGGCGCCCGAGAGCCGAGTAGCTTAATCTGGCCAAGCCTTCAAATTCGGGAAGGCCCCGCCGCCCCAAGAGCCCAGTAGCCAGCCCAGCAGATCTCATCACCCCTGGGAAGGCCTTAACGCCCAACAAAGATAAGAATCACTACGAGCTCGGCCCCCGGGTCAGAAGACCTTGGCCACAGAGCCCAATAGCTCAGCCTCAATGAGCTCTTCAAATTTCAGAAGGCTCCTTACAATGCCCAGCCTAGTAGCTCAATTCACCGAGCTCTTTTGCTCAGGAAGGCCTCAACGCCCGAGAGCCCGCAGAGTCACCGCAGCTCATTAGCCTGGTGAAGGCTTTAGGAACCAAAGAGCCCAATAGCTCGCCTTATGTGAGCTCATCGCCAGGAAGGCCTCAACGCCCGAGAGCCCAAAAGAGCTCAATTTGTTCAGCTCTTTAGCTCCTGTGAAGGCTCCTCAAATTTCCCAAGAGCCCAAGAACCCACTCCTCACCGAGCGCCCTTCCGTCAGAAGGCCTCAGCCCCGAGAGCCCAAAGAGGCCTGGGCCCTCGCAGCTCACGCCCTCATGAAGGCCTTAACTACCAAGAGCCCAATAGCTCTGTTTGCCGAGCTCTTCAACTAAGGAAGGCCTCAATGTCCGAGCCCAAGAGTTTATTCGGGCCGAGCTCAAATTTCTGAAGGCCTCATCGCCTCAAGAGCCCGTGAGCCTGCTCGGGCAGAGCTCATCAGCTTAGGAAGGCCTTAACGCCCAAGAGCACAGTAACTCAATTCGCCGAGCCTCTCTCAGAGGGCCTCGCCCCGAGCCCAGAATACCACGAGCCTTAGCTCGGAAGGCCCGCCAAGAGCCTGGGTGAGAGAGCTCATTTCACCGAGCTCTTTCCGTCAGAAGGCCTCACTCGAGAGCCTGGGGCAGCTTCCGCCAGAGCTCATCACCATGAAGGCCTTAGCGACCAAGAGTCTAAATAGTTTATTCGGCTGAGCTCTTCAAATAGAAGGCCCCAAATATCCGAGAGCCCAAGAGCTTAATCTCACGAGCTCTTCACGGAAGTGGCCTCGGGCCGCCTAAGAGCCCAAGAGGCCTCGTTTGCGTGAGCTCATCGGCCTTAGGAAGGCCCTTAACGCCCAAGAGCACAAGAACTCACCCGCCGAGCTCTTTCCGGGCCTGGGGGAAGGCCTCGCCTAAGAGCCCCAGACCGCCGCGAGCTCACTCGGGAAGGCCTCGCCGCCCAAGAGCCTAGTATCCGCCTCACCAAGCCTGGTTCGTGAAGGCCTCAACGCCGAGAGCCCGCAGCTCGCTTGCGCAGCCCATCACCGTGAAGGCCTTGGGCCGCCCCAAGAGCCCAGCTCATCACCCTCGTAAAGGCCCCAATGTTCACAGCCCGTGAGGCTCGCCTGCGCAGCTCATCACCGGGAAGGCCTTAGCGCCAAAGAGCCCAGTAGCTCAGATTGCGCAGCCCACGCCTCCGAAGGCCCCAACGCCCGTGAGCCCAAAAGAGAGCTCGCCTAGCCGAGCTCTTCGTACTGTGGAAGGCCTCGCCGCCCCAAGAAGCCCAAAGAGGCTCGCCCTCAAGCAGAGCTCATCACCTTAGGGAACGCCTTAGCGCCCCAAGAGCCCAAAGGGGGCTCGGGCCTCACGAGCCTCCCAACCGGAAAGGCCCTTCGCCGCCCCAAGGCCCACTAGCTCGGGTCGCGAGCCTTCACTCTGAAGGCCTCGCCGCCCCAAGAGCCCACTAGCCTGGGCCTCACGAGCTCTTCACCAGAAGGCCTCAACGCCCGCAAGCCCTGTAGCTTTGTTCGCAGAGCTTATCAACTCAGGAAGGCCTTAGTGCCCAAGATCCCAGTAGCTCAGTTTGAAGAAGTCATCAACTTAGGAAGGCCTCAGCGCCTGAGAGCCTAGTAGCTCAGTTCGCAGAGCTCATCAGCTTAGGAAGGCCTTTGCGCCCAAGAGCCCAATAGCTCGGGCCTTTGAGAGCCTGACAACCAAGAAGGCCTCGCCGCCTAAGAGCCCAAGATCTCAGCCTCGCAGAGCCCACCACCTCAGGAAGGCCTTAGGCCCCAAGAGCCCGCAGCTCGCCTCAGAGCTCATCACCAGAAGGCCTCAGGCTCAGGAGCCCAAAGAGCTCGGGCTTAACCGAGCTCTTCACCAAGAAGGCCTCAGCGCCCTAGAGCCCAAGAGCTTTGTTCACAGCTTGCCCAGCCTAGGCCTTAGCGCCCAAGGAGCCCAAGTATTCAATCTCGCCGAGCCTTCAGCCTTGGAGGAGGATCAGCCCCGCAGCCCAAGAGGCTCGCCTCGCCAAGCTTTCAAATTCTCGTGAAGGCCCCAGCGCCCGAGAGTCCAAAAAGAGAGCTCCGCCGCAAACTCATCAGCCTGAAGGCCTCATCACCCGAGAGCCCAATAGCTTCAGCTCTCACAGTCACTGGAAGGCTTTCCTCGTTGATTAGTGCCCCAAAAGTATTTTGAACCCTATTTATTATAGGTTTTGAGTGCTTTTTATGTACTAATCATTCTAATTAACTCGATTTGCACATTAAGGTCCCTACTATTCTACTAATCGCATTTTGTGGCAAATTTGCGCTTTTTTTAAGTAGCTAATTATGCCAAAATTGTTGAAATGATCTGGGCACTAAGAATTCGTGGTCAAACTCAAAGATTACAAATCAAAAGACCAGAGGAAAGAATAGCATAAAACAGAAGAAATTTGGAGGCCACAGAAGGCTTTTCCCAAGCACTGTGCATCCCGTGGAGCACTGTTCCTCCAAAGAACCTCGTTCTCGCTTGACGCTCAACTTTTGTTACAATTTTTGGTTTTTTCCTATTTTAACCCTTGTAATACCTTATGATTTTTTTTACTTTTGTAATTTCCCTTGACTCTAAGCATATATAAGTCTCAGTTTGTATAAAACAATCAACTCACTTCACTTCACGTCGGCAATACAGTGAGCGGGAGGCGCTCTACCACGCTCCTCTTTCTCCCATTTTCTCATTTTCTTCCTTTCCTACTGCCAAACACCCTTCGAGGATGACAAACTACTAGGACGTGGCTGGCTGCACTCCTTCCTCCTTGAAGAGGAGGGTTGTTGGCTAGGGTGTGGAGGTAACTCACGGTTCTGTAGACCCTCAATTTTGCCCCTCAACACTTGCATTTATCCTATGGGTGCCACACTCACCCATCGTTCTCATATAACACCATTGGGTGGCCCTTTGTTTAGTCCTCGAGCCCTGGGTGGCTGTATGTGGTCCGTTGAGTGCGTATGTAGTTCACTTTAGAGTGTCATCATGGCTTATTTTTTTTTGTTATTGGCATCGTGCTATAGGAAGCAAGTGGGGCCCCCTCGAGGTTTTAGTTCAATCAAAGTTTATTAGAGTATGTCAAATTCGGAGCACTTGACCTTGTTTCGATCATATCTCCCTTGTCCGAACTCAGAATTGTTCACTGTTTGTTTTGTTGGATTCCTTATTTGCCAAGGAGGTTTTTGTTAAAATTATACTTTGTCAAACGCTTGACTAATCGGTTTGACTGGTTCATCAGTGGCAATACGTGCATACAAATACAATTTTTTTTGATGATTTCGTGAGCACTCCTCCTTGTTTCCAATCATATCTCCTCATCCGGACTTGGAATGGTGCACCGTTTTTTTTTGGTCTCCTTATTCTTCATAGGAACATTCCATAAAAATTTCTATAATTTTCCTCAACCGAATGGATCAGTTGGCATCCGTTCAACCGTTAGTCGGCCCGCTTGTGTGGAGCGTTGTGATTTCGAGCCCAAAACCTATTTGGTTCGGGCCCATGTTCATCTCGACCTTGGGAAGTATTAGGGGTCCATTTTAAAATCTTGTCTTGTTACATGCAGCCTACCATGAATCCATATGGATACTTATAGGTGAAGCAAATAAAACTTAAGATATTCAGCCAGATAAAAATGAGGAGAAGAGTTAATGGGGAAGCTATTTCCGAGACTGATTGGGGCTCTTTCCAAAGCTTGAAGGTGAAAAAAACCAGGTAGGCTCAGAGGCTGAGGTGGGAATAAGTACAAAAGGAGAAAAAGATCAAAGTGAAAGGGATCTTTTGGCGAGACACTTTTCCGGGTTCAAACGCACGCTTATCGATTCTCATTGATGCTGGTTTGTTTCTTCTTGCGTTTTTGTGGAAGAGGTAAGAAATAGACTCCTGGCTCCACTCTCTATTCTTGAAGAGATATTCTGATCAAATTTGAGGTTTCTAATTCAATCATTTGAGTGCCGGTTTTCAAGCACTCATACGTGAAAGCCGCTCAACAGCTCGCTGGTCACGGTAGTTTGGTTTATTTTGGTTGGTTCTCACTCATCCGGAGCAGAGAATCAATCACCGCTTGTTTTGTTAGATTTGACTCTTTATAAAATTTCTGGAAAATTTTGAGCCTCTCTCAACGATTTGGACTGGTTTGAAAACAAGATTTTAGCCTGGTTCATTTAGGTTAGGTTTGCAGGAAAGGCAGTTTGCATAGTTTGGTTGGTTTGGTTGGTTCTCACCATCCGAGCTGAGAATCAGATCACTGCTTGTTTTGTTAGATTTCTTGACTCTTTTATAAGTTCTTGGAAAATTTTGAGAGCCTCTTCAACGATTTGACTGGTTTGAAAACAAGATTAGTCGGTTCATTTAGGTTAGGCTTGCAGGAAAGGCAGTTTGCGAGTTTGCTGGTTTTGCTGGGTTCTCACCATCCAAGCTGAGAATCGATCATCGCTTGTTTTGTTAGATTTCAATTCCTTTTTTTATAAAAGTCTGGAAAATTTTGAGAGCCTCTATCAACGATTTGGACTGGTTTGAAAACAAGATTAGCTCGTTCATTTAGGTTAGCCTTGGGTGAAAGGCAGTTTGCATAGTTTGGTTGGTTTTGGTTGGTTCTCACTCATCCGAGCTGAGAATCGATCACCGTTTGTTTTGTTAGATTTCTAAATCTTTTATAAAAGTTCTGGAAAATTTTGAGAGCCTCTCTCAACGATTTGGACTGGTTTGGAAACCAGATCACTCTGTTCATTTAGGTTAGGCTTGCAGGGAGAGCGGTCAGTAGTTTGGTTTGTTTTGGTTGGTTCCTCACCATCCGAGCTGAGAATTGATCACCGCTGTTTTTAGATCCTAAATCTTTTAGAAGGTTCTGGGGAAATTCTTGAGAGCCCTCTCAACGATTTGACTGGTTTGGAAACCAGATCACTCGCTCATTTAGGTTAGGTTTGCAGGAAGAGCAGTTTGGGTAGTTTGGTTTGTTTTGGTTGGTTCTCACTCATCCGAGCTGAGAATTGATCACCGTTTGTTTTTTTAGATTCCTAAATCTTTTAGGAAGGTTCTGGGAAATTTTATGAGCCTCTCTCAACGAGATGGACTGGTTGGGAAACCAGATCAGTCGGTTCATTTAGGTTAGGTTTGCAGGAACTGCAGTTTGGGTAGTTTGGTTTGTTTTGTTGGTTCTCACTCATCCGAGCTGAGAATTGATCACCGTTTGTTTTGTTAGATTCCTGACTCTTTTAGGAAGGTTCTGAAAAATTTTGAGAGCTTCTCTCAACGGGATTGACTGGTTGGGAAACCGAACCAGCCGGTTCATTAGGTTCGGTTTGCAGGAACGGCAGTTTGGGTAGTTTGCATTATTTGTGCTTGGTTCTCGGTCATTCCTGAGTCGAATTGTACTGCTTGTCTTTTTTGAATTCCTGACTTTGTAAGATGGTTCTAAAATTTTTTGAAATCTTTTCTCAACCGGGTCTGGATTGGTTGGGAAACCGAATCCAGCCGGTTCATTAGGTTCGGGTTTTATTTGAATTGCGCTTGGGTAGTTTGCGTTATTTGTGCTTGATTCGTCATTCTGAGTCTTAATTGCACTCAGTTTGTCTTTGAATTCCTGACTTTGTAAGGAAGGTTCTGAATTTTTTGAAATCTTTCTCAATCATCTGACTGGTTGGGAAACCGAACCACCGATCTTATCAAGCAGTTTTCCGCACGATACTTTAGCTTACTTTTCTTTGTTCAAGGTTCTGGTCAGTCAAATCTAATCGCATTCCTTTGTTTTGTTGATTCCCTGACTCGTGAGGAATTTTGACAAAGGTTCAGAATTTTTCTCAATCGTTTGGACTTGCTGAGGAACCGATTCAACTGCCAGTAAGATAAATACGGGCAAACCCCCTATTTAGCATGTTTCAAATTTCCTCGAATCTATCATGGTGTGTTTCTTAGTTGCCCTATGAAACTTAGGCTGCCTTTGGGGTCTGAGTTCAATTTCGGTCAACAAAGTGGGGTAGTGGGCAAATGTGGGATTGGTATGTATGGTTTGGTTTAGGATTTTAGCGGGAATGTGCCAAAGTAAGCAAACCACTTACCTCCTTTCACCGCTTCCTTTCTTGGTATAGGATCCAATATTTGGTTTTAAATGCATGATGTATGATGTATTATTTGCCCTATCTATTCCCTGCTATACATGGCTGCAGGACCCTAAAGCATGCTTAGTCGTTGGTATTTCTGTATTCATATGCGCATATGGTGTTTGATTCTAACATTTGTGATGCATTTGAGCTTTTTCGACCGACTTTATGTAGCGCTGCTGTGGACCACGGTAATGCGGGCTTTAATGTCAGTAAATGAATTTCGCTAGATGCTTTGTGTTTGGGTGGCATGCATGCTTGCTATGTTTGTTGGCTAACCTTTGATGTAGTGCGTAATGTGTGGACCGTGTACACGTCATTTCGCCTCTTTTATCGAAAGTGTTTTAAGTACGCTTAGATACCAATTAGGGTCGGTCTCCGACGGTTGTATGTTTAGCCTAGAATTATCCGATCCGTGACTCCATATGTCTTACATTACCCAATTCATCAGTAGAGACCGAGTTCCGGCCTAAAGGGGTGCTACCCTCATATGAGGTACCTTCCCGATAGGTAACCTGACCCCCGGACCCAGAAATCTAGTTTTCACAGACCGCTTTTTCCATACTGGAGTCATTGGGGTTTTTTGTTCTTACTTGGTTTTCCCCTTTATAAAATAACAACAAAAAGTAAGTGGCGACTCCAAAGAAAACTTGTCCTCCTCGAGGACGGATTTTCCAAAATTCGAAAATCAACCCACATTTTCCTTCCATTTAAAAGCGAAGTCGCGCTACTCGGACGGTAATGGTCCACAGTTCCCCGTTTTTAACGCATGCATTTATGGTTGCTTATGTTCCTCAAGCTACAAATAAAGTTAAAATCTCTTAAGCATGCTCTCCTTAATGTGTATTTATAAGATTTTCGGGGTTCAAACTGATATCATTAGATCCATCGATGCCCGCTTAGTTTTGCCTCCTATTAGTTATTGTGGGGCAGGGTTTTTTAGATGTGTTTTCACGGGGCTAGGACATTTATGCCCATTTAAATGCTATGTTTCAAAAGGAAATCATAGGGTTTGGGCTTTTTAAAGTTTAAACAAGATCCTAAGCCGTGAATGACTATATTGTCATCCTCCTAACGAGGAAAAAATACCCGGGGACATGTTAGTTGCCTTAAAACCCTAAACCAGTGGCCCGACACTTCAAGGGGTTCTATTTTACATTTTTTTTCTTATTTTATTTTCAGTTTACAAACCATCAACTCCCTTGTTTTTCATCAAAAACCTGAAAATCCAAATTTAATTCACCTGTTTTGAACTCCACTGTAACTCATTTGTACGAAGAAAACCCATCCCTGTGTTCGACCCTAGAGCCGCTATACTGCAGTAGCTTTGCTACGACAGTAGGAGGAAATTTAGGTTTATAAATATTGTTGATTTCGACACCCACGTGCATCGAATCACTGGGCCCAAGAGCCCAAAGAGGGCTCAGTTTCACCGAGCTCTTCCGTCAGAAGGCCTCGAGAGCCCAAAGAGGCCTGGGCCAAGAGCTCATCACCAGTAGGGCCTTAACGCCCAAGAGCCCACAGCTTCCGCCTTTGCTGAGCCCATCACCAGAAGGCCTCGCCCGGAGCCCTAGCTCAGTCGCCGAGCTCTTCTGTACCGAGAAGGCCCCCAGCCGCCCAAGAGTCCAAGATCTCGGGTCACGAGCTCTTCAAATTTCAAGAAGGCCTATGCCCAAGAGCCTAGTAGCTCAAATTACGAGCTCTTCAAATTCGTGAAGGCCCCAACGCCCCAAGAGTCTCCAGTAGCTCGCCTTTGTAGAGCTCATCACTTTAGGAAGGCTTCGCCCCGTGGCCTTAGTAGCTCAATTCCGCAAGCTCTCAATTAGGAAGGCCTCGCGCCAAGAGCCCGTGAGGGGCTCGCCACGAGCTCTTAACCCGTGAAGGCCCCAACGCCCGAGAGCCCAAGAGCCTCCGCTCGCGAGCTCATCACCAGAAGGCCTCGGGCCGCCAGAGCCCAATTGCTCATTTCCTTGCAAAGTTTCACAACTCGTGGAGACCTCTGAAGCCTCGACCGTCAACTAATGCCCAGCCCGTAAGGTTTAGTCCAGGAAAATTAGCCCACAGAGCCTCCACAGCCTAATTTACAAGGAACTTAACTGCTCAGACAAAGACCACATGGCCATCAATCAACGTCGGCAAAGGAAAGAGCGGTATTTAAAAAAAAAAAAAAAGCGAGACAAAAAATTGGTTATTCATTGAAAGCGACATCACATATATCCGAGGTTCGAAGCCCGACCAAAAAAAAAAAAAAAGATGAGGAGATGCGGGGATCATTGAAAGCTGACATCACGACATCCGGGGTCTGGGATCTCGACTAAAAAAAGAAAAAGAAAAGCGAGGAGAGCAAAAATCGTATTCATTGAAAGCTTACATCACATATATCCGGGTTCAAGCCCACCAAAAGAAAAATAAATAAATAAATAATATATATATATATATATATATAAAGAGATATATATATATATATATATATATATATATATATATATATATATATATATATATATATATATATATATATATATAGATATAATATAAGCAAAGCTATATGACGTGTGTCTGGGATGTCAAGAGGGGGGCATGCGGTTATGGAGTAGGTCTCACCCGAGGTAAGCCTGGGCTCTACTCGAACAACCGCGGGAAAAAGACTCTTCTGCCTCCTCATCACTGGGGATATCAAAGTTAAAGTCTAAGCCTGGGTAAGCGCTAGCAGCCTTCCTCTAAAAGGCAAGCCATCTAGAAGCCCATTGAGTGCAGGCGTCATCCCTCAAACTCGCTATAGCTCCATCCCTTTGAACAACCAGAGTTTCTTCCCTCTGAAGGTCTCCCCGCAATCCATGACACTCCTCTATCAGACGTTCAATAGAGCTTACAGCCTCGGAAGCTTCGCGACGGTCGCATCTAGCAACAATGCCTTATTGCACAAATTGCTCGGGCAAAGACGCAACTCGCCTTCCCTAGTTGCCCGCATCTCATTCGGGATGATTATACCATCCTCGACTCACCCGTGAGCTCACCGGGCAACCCGCAGCCCGTCCCTGGCCTCCAACAGGTCATCCTAGGCAGCCTGCAGCTCGTCCCTGGCTTCCCGAAGCTCGATCTCGGCCACTCTTAAGCTATCTCGAGCCTTTTCTTCCCTACCCTCAGCCCGCTCTCGCGTCGTTATGGTGTGCCTCAAATTGGACTTAAGCTTCACTGCCTCCTCTATCATACTCTGCACTCGATCTCGCAGTTTAGCTCGCTCAAAAGTAAGAGCAACCACTCTCACTTTGTAGGCTTTGGTGGCTCTGACATGACCCTTGTTCAACCTAGCCCTTTTTGCCAAACCTTTCAAATGAGTAGCCACCTGTCGATACCCAACTTAAAGTCAACACGCAACTCAAACCCAAGACAAAAGAAAACACAATAGGACACAGGAACTTACAGAGGTTACCCCCTTAAGGGATAGGGCCAAGGCTTCATCAACAAGCAAGGCACCCGACCTTTTGAGGTCAGAATCTCTGAGGATGGACGAGACCGTGCCAACCGCAAGCTCGACATTAAAGAGCAATGAATCACCATCTCCGCGCTCTGTGGCGCTTCCTCCTCAGCCTTTTTCGCCTCAAGAAGGCCCCGGGCCAGCCTGTGCAAGAGGACTCTAAACAGCATAGGCATGACCTCCATCAAGGCCTGGGCCGTGCCCTTCCGAGGATCTCCTTTGGCCTTTGCGGCGCAATCCGCAGCGAGGATGCAAACTTGGGGCTGTAGGAACCTCGGTCGGAGGCGGCAACACTTGCCCCGGCACTCGGACGTAGGCAAAAGGTGAGGAAGAAGACGTCCCCAACTTCGGGACTTTACCCCAGGACGAGCGGCCCTTCTCAGGAGAGTCCAGAGTTTTTCGCTTCACACCCGAGACTCCCTCCGGGATAAATAAGGCCTCCACTGAGCCAAAGCCTCCCAGCGGGTTGACAATGGGGAGGCCCAATGTGTGAGAAAACTTCATAACGGAGGCGGCATATCTCAGCAATGGATTAAGAGGACTCGAACCCGACGTATCTCGGGATTATCCAACCCGATAAGTCAGAGTAAGCGGAAGGCACTTAGCCAACTCCCCTGCTTTATGACTTGCCCTGGCCGAGAGATCAAGGCTTAACACCTCAAAGACATACAACCAATGCAGAATCAAAGATATCCTATAACTTGAGAAAGATGAACCAAACTAAACCAAAGCGATGCTCACGAAGATTCTCAGGAGTGGTCTAGACAGCCGGAACGCCTAGGGTATCATCCTTATCAAGGGGATTGTACTCCTAACTGCGGCCACTAACGAAAAAGTAACGCTCCTTCCAAAGTCTATGGGAAGATGGGGAGGTCCAGATAATCGAGGAGACGGTACCGATAGATAAAGAAAGCCCTTGGCGGCTTCCTTCATACTAAAAAGGTCCAGGAACAGAGCTATACTAGGAACACCCAAGCCCTTGTCCCTAAAGAAAACCAACAGCCCAATCAGAATACCCTAGAAATTGGGCGCAAGTTGGGAGGGGCAGACGTTGAAATGTTGCAAGACCCTTTTTATAAAGGGGTGTAGTGGGAAACGGAGGCCATTGTCGAAGGCCACCTCTAAGAAACACACCATCTTGGGCACTTGGACCACATAAGAGGTCAAAATGTCGGGAGACCAGACCTAGACACCAAAAGGGGCCTATAATGCCTCGCGAAAGTTGCTCCATACAAAGGATCAACTCTGCTAGGTCCCACCGCGCAGCATTCGCACGGCTTAATCAAGTATATTCCGATCCTCGGTATTTAATCTCTCACTCCCTCCCTTACCCTGTCCAAGGGAAAAGGTTCCTCGTAGTCTCGAAGAACGCACTTTGAACGTGTGTGTGGAGGCGCCACCCGTCCGCCTGAACCGAAAACAGCAAAGGGGTCACCCCCTATGCACAAAGAAGATGAACGGCCTGGAACCATGAGAGCAACAGGTAATAAGAGCAAGGCCTAACCAAGCTAGCCCTAGCGTTTTGCTATATCGCTTGAAAAGACACAGAAGGAAGAGAGACGCGCTAGCCTCAAGAACATAACAAAAAAGGCTACCTCAGACAAAGTATCACAAAACGCCAGAAGGAGCTTTACACGGAAGATCAGAACGAATGTCAAGGAAAGGGAAACCCGAACTCGCAGAGAAACAAAAAAGCGTCAAGATCAGGGGAACCTAAGGCAAACGGTCAGAGGATATTCTCAGAAGAAACTAAAAGAACTGGAAGGAATGGGCGCCAAAACCGAAAAGTCATCATTATCACAAGACATATGACGACGACAAAGCCCTAACCAAACCAGCCCTGAGAAAACACGTGGAAGTTGCATCCGATTCAAGAAAACGACATCCCTGCGACACGCTGTCGCACACAAGGGTCGGGGGCAACCGACAGGTTTAAAAATCAAGGCGCAGGCCCACTAGCCAAGCCCAAGGGAAAAGCAAGCCCAGTGAAACGCCTAGGCCCCTGGCACCGGCCCAAAACGGAGCCCAGGTCATCTGCCCCAAAATCCAATAGCACGGACAGCCTGAAACGCCCTTATCGGTAAATCAAACCAAATCTCACCAATAACGGAAGTAGGATAATTCTCAACAATTGCTCCCTAATTATCCCTTATTAATCTGATATCGATAAGGGCAGAAAATCCCTCATCCAATGAGAAAGAATCCTTACTACCATCCAATTGGGAAAAACGCATGCTATAAATACCAGGTCACCCCATCGGTGAAAGGTACGCAAAAACATTTGCCCTGCACTGGATCTTTCTCTCATCGTGGAGGAACCGACTTGTGCATCGAGCCACGTATTTAGCAAGCAAGCCCCCTGCCGATCCTCTCTCTTTTGTTTCCCTTTGCAGAGGAGTTCTGGTCTGCAGGCCCTCGCGGACTGGCCCGCGACATCCCTATCTTCGACCCAGCACCCTCAACACGCTCCAACCCAGTTCCGATTGAAAAAAAAGCATCATCAATTTCTAATATACAAATTCCTTGTTCTAATTTCTTTTAAGATTAGGAAATCCTTTTAAATTTTACCAAAACCATATTTGTTTTTTTGTTGGCAATGGTCTCAAAATCGTTCAAAAGCCAAAGTAATGTTAGAGATGCTAATATTGTTTTAATAGAAATTAAATATGTGATATTAGTATAAATAAAAATAATGAAAAAAGATGTAAATTTCCTCACTATAATTTTCAATAAAAATAAGTGAGTACATTTATTTCAATTTTCACAACAAACTCTCATAATCAAGGTATAACAAAGAACAAAATTTCAATATATTCATTGATCATCATAACATATTTAAAAAAAAATTTATATAACTAAGAAATATAATGTTTTTTTTTTAAATTCTCTTTGAAAATTAAAAATCAAAATTATTTTTTCAATAATGAATTTAATATTAAATATAAACGATTATTAATTTAATATTAAATATAAACTCTTATTATTAATAATAAACTTAAAGAACAACACATAAATTTATCATTTATTCATATAATATTTTAATGAAATTTAAAAAGATAAATAATAAAAAAAACTTATAAAATTTTTATATTCCTTCTCTTTTTTTGTCTTCCTCTCCTTTTTGGGTTTTTTTATATTCCCTCAAAAATCAAAACACTAATGGACTGCTATTTATGGATTTTTTTTTAAATCACAATTCTATATATATTATGATTCTATTAGATTTATAATATGAAAGATTGCTCTACAAGGACTCTCCATGGAAGAGGACTCTACGTGAGAAATTTTAGGGGCACCCATTGTAGAATCGAAAATCGGAGGGAACATATCTTGAGCCTCCTTGCATATATATATATATATATATATATATATATATATATATATATATATATATATATATATATATATATATATATAATTCAAAAATCTAGTTAGAAATTTATTAAAAAAAGTAATATTTATTTACCAAGTTATATAATAAAAAGTTTGGTGAAAATCGTTTCAAAAAAAGTGTGGAGAAAAAATTGATGGGATGAGAAAGATTTTTTGGCATGCTTGATGGCTAGATTTTTTGCATTTACATATCTTTCTCATCCCATCAATTTTCTCCAAACTTTCTTTTGAAAGATTTTCACCAAACTTTTTATTATATAACTTGGTAAATATTTTTGAATAAATATTACTTTCTTCAATAAATTTCTTAAAAAATAGAGAGTTTCCTAATTATAAATTTAAAAAAATCAAATACTACTTTTAAATAGTGCATAATTTTAGAAAAGAAATTGTTTTAAAATAGATAAATTCAAAAGTTATTTACAAAACTAATCTCTTAAAAAGCAACCTTAAAAATGTCCTAATTCAGACAAAAATGTCCCTAAAAATGTTAAGATAAATTCCCAATATAACCAAATGCCATGATCATTTTGTCCTTATATTTGGATTTTAATAAAAGATATTAGTTTTACCATTTTTGTTTTGTTAGGATTTATCCTTTTAAAACTATTATCCCAATATTTTAAAACTTCCTAAAAATATATTTCAGAAATTAATTTTTCAAACAATTTTTTTAATAGTAAAAGGTTGGGTGGGCACTAGGGGTCTCCAACGGGCCGGGCCGTCATAGAAATTAGGCCTTAGGCCCGAGTCGGGCCCGGCCTTTAGGCCTATTGATCAGTCAACGGTCATGTGACCATTGGTGGAACACCCCACCCCCTTTCCCAATGGTAATATTCTCAATTTTTCCCTTCCGAACCTTTCCCACTTTTTTTTTCACTTCTTTTTGTCCTCTATAAATACTGCATTTGTTTTACCATTTTTCATCAAATTAGTTTTTAATTTCTGTTTTCTCTCACAAAATTCACTCAATTTTCTCTCACATTCTTTAATACTTCATTTTCTTCCATTGTTGCTTCCTTCTTCATGTCATGATATTATTGGTGGTGCAAAATTACAAATCAAGCATTGGTGACTCCAATAGTCGGATTTTAAAAAATTTCGGTTTGATCCTCCAATTGAGTAATATTTCTCACCTTTACTTTTATTTATTTGTTTGATTACATTTTATTTGATTCATTTTTAGTATAATATTTATTAATAATTTAATTATGGATAGTGCATATGCATCTTCTTCTAGTCCATGTGCATCTATCAAGGAAAAAATTTAGTTGAAATATATGAATTTTTATAGAATAGAAATAATTTTAGAAAATAATAAAAAAGAAATAAAAGCAAAAATGTAAAATTTGTAACAAACTTCTTAGTGAGTGGATAAAAATTCGGGCTGGAGTCATCTAAAAATACATAATAAGCAGTGTAAAGCTAAGCATAAATGTAGATATTATAAATTATATACAATTAAGTAAAGATGAATGGCCAAATTTTAAAAAAAATTAGCACATGATAGTCTTCGTGTAGTAGACTGAATGATTGATTACATAATAAGAAATTGAACAACCTTTTAATTTGATGGGGAAACTCATGAATATTGAAACACAATTCAAACATTGATTAATCCTCAGATTCAAATGTTGGTTGAAAGCCTGTTAAAGATGTATTATGAAAAAATTTCAAACGAAAGAAAATTTAAAATATTTTGTTTGAAGGAAAATTTGTTGTATCTTATATTTGAACATCTTTTAATGCATAGAGGCTTTTTATCGTTCTTTTGCTCCATTATATAGATAGTGAATGAATGTCAAATAAAATAATAATTTCATTTAAACAATAATACTCCACATAGTGGTAAATATAACAACTTTAATAAATGATGAAATTATAGATTTAGGTATTCGTGATAAAATATTCCTGATAACATTAGATAATAACACAATAATGATGCGACAATACAAGATTAAAAAGATTTTGTAAATAAAAGAGGATCATGCAAATAATTTCACGTACGTTGTTATTGCACATATTTTAAATTAATTGTAAAATATGGATTAAAACGAAGTTGATAGTATATTAGAAAAAAATTAGAGACATTGCATATAATATTAATTGTTTCCCAAACCCAAAGCGAAATTATTTTTTATTGTTGCAAAATTGCAAATATGAAAAGAAAAAAATATAAGTTTAGATATACCAATTAGATGAAATTCTACTTATAACCTTTTACAAAATATTACAAAATATAAAAATGTAGTACAATTATATGAAATGCAACTATCTAATAATAATAGTGATGTAGATGTTGATGTATTAAATGATTATGATTTGCACATTGCGGACCTTCTACGATATATTTTTGAAATTTTTGATGCTTCAACAAATATTTTTTTATCGCATGTATTATCGACTTCGCATGGTCATCAAGCAAATAACTAGTATTTATATGGTACTACAAAATTATTTAAGTTAAGAAATTTTTAATGATACAATTTTTGCAATGATAGAAAAGATTAAAAACTATTGGGGATAAATACCTTTGATTTATTATATTGGTTTAATTGTGGACCTGATGGGGCATGGAGTAGGCCTATATCTAGGCCTAAACGAGATAGGAAGCCTAAGTTCAATTATTATTTTTATTATTATTAGTTATTTATTTAATCGTACTTTTTAGGATTTATCATTTAGGGTTTTAAGTTTATACATTAGGATTTTTATGATTTATCTGTTTGAGTTTTAAGATTTACTCTGTTATGATTTTTTAGGATTTATCAGTTAAGATTTACTCTTTTGGTGCATAAATAGCACCTTATGTTGTGTTTTTTGAGTAGATTTGATATAATATTGAAAAACTCTATAATTTCATTTATTTATTTGTTTTGCTTTCCCCTCATAATTTTATTATTTTTCGTAGCGAGCTACTTTAATTTGGTATCCCAAATTTATAACCGATCCGAAGTCAAGTTATTATTTTGTCCCTACGTCGATTTGGTATGGCTTGCCGATCAGAGATCAAGTTATTTTCTATTTTCAAGTTCTTGATCCGTGATCAGAGCTTCTTGTTTGTTCGGTTTGGTACAGTCCTTTGTGTCACAAAATTCACTAACCTAACTATCTTCGATCCCTTTCATTATTCTCTCTACGGCGGCCACTCCTCGAATTTCTTTGTTCGACGATCTATATAGCTCGAGCTTCGACACCCACTGCTACTTCTGAGTGGCGTCATTGCTTCTACGAGGATCGATATTTTGCTTCTCTAGGATCAAAGGCATACGCTCACGAGTTGCTCTGACAAGTTTTGATCTTTGCGCGGTTATTGCTTGTTGTAATTTGTGATGGCCGCCTCCTTTTGATTTCCCCCGATCACATGAACTCCGGTGTTGCAACATCTATTGGCGATCTTGCGCTCTTTGTTCCAAGGTTTGATCTCCTCCAACGATCCGAATCAACTCATACGGAACCAAACACGAGTTTGGCATAAGGAAGAAACTTGACATGAATCCCCTTGGATCCGATTCACCGACCGATCAAGCTCTCCATGGTGACTCTAGTCAAGAACATTCAACATTCAACCACAAATTCCAAGACTTGGAAGAAAATCAAACATGGGATATTCATGAGTAGCGAAAAGAATGACATCTGGGATAAGGCGTGAGTTTAGAAATTTTTTTGATCACTCATCGGAGTTGAGTTCTTTTCAACCTTGAGGGAATGATGGGGCATGGAGTAGACCGATATAGGCACAGCGAGGATAGAAGCCCAAGTTCAATTATTTTTATTATTATTAATTATTTATTTAATGTCGTACTTTAAGATTTATCACATTGGGTTTTATGATTTATACATTTATGATTTTTATGATTTATACATTTTGAGTTTTTAGGATTTGCTCTGTTATGATTTTTAGGATTTATCCAATAGGATTTTCTTTTGGTGCCTATAAATAGCATCTTATGTTATTGTTTTTGGTAGATTTCATATAATATTGAAAAACTCGAGAATTTCGTTTTATTTATTTGTTTGCTTTCTTCTTAATTTTATTATTTTTCGTAGCCGAGTTACATCAATTTGGTATCACAGTATAACTTCGATCCGAGATCAAGTTATTATTTTTGTCCTACGTCAGGACCCTAGATTAAAATTCGATGCTCTAGATGAATGGTTACAAGTTATTTACAATGAAGATCAAATAAAAATTGAAGAAATTAAAAATGATAGATTTTTATTATATATTTTATATAATATTTATAAAAGAAAAAATATGGAAATGATATTAGTTTGATAAAATCGTAAATTAAATGTTTCATAAATGCTTTTATAAAAGCCCTTTAAAAATGTTTACAAGTAGAAAAAGGCAACAACTTGATTCTCCAAATAATACAATATAGATAGATATCTTAGTGTATAAACAATTCCATTTGAAGACAATGAAGATTTTGAAATTTTAGAATTGTGGAAAAAACAACAAATAAAATACTCACATGTTATCTTATTATTGCGTGATCAAGTAGTGCTTGTGGTACGATCGCATCGATTTGCTTTAGTGCGGAGTGGAAGAGTAGTTAGCAAGCGTGTAATTTGTCACTGAAGCAATCAGGCATTAGTATGTTTAAGATTGGAATTTAAGCGGACAAGAGATTGCACGATCATGTCGAGAAGGCACTTGCTAGTGGCGATACGAGAGGCAAATTTATCAAAACATGAATGGATCCATGATAATTCCCTATCACCAGAAAATAGTGATTAAAATATTTCGTTAAATGTATATTGTATTTTTATTTTTTTATGGTTGAAAAGTACAAATGATTAACAAAATAAGTAGGTGCCAACCTAGTTTGGATGTACTGATTTTATAGTGATGTAAGCTTTTCATACATTTCCAAATGTAATTATATTCGATGAATAAAATTTTAAATGAAGTATTTTTTATTTTGAATTGTTTTTAAGCTTACTTTTTATTTTTTATTTAACTTTTGAATACAATTTAAATAAAAAACCTAACTACCTAAGTAGAGGGGTTAGGCTTTTAGGCGGGCCTCCGGTAGGCTTTTGGGCCAGACCTCTACAGGCGGGCACAAAGCCAATGAATCGGGGCGGCCGTCGGGGCGGTGGGCTAAGTCGCCGCAGTGCAGCCCTTCTTAAAGCCGGGTTTGTGTCGGGCTTGGCCGCTGCGGCAGGCGGGCTTTGCGCGTCGGGCCTCTTAGGACGGGGGCCTCGGACCGCAAGCTTTTTGGAGATCAGTGGGCACCCGTACGTACATGCCTTAAACTTCACGACTCCTTATAATTAGATTTGCATTTCGACAGTTTCACGAAACCCTTATCTTTCTCGACCTCCCACCCCAGAGGAGGAGTTCGGTGAGGGCGGCGGCTCTGAAAGTCTTCACGGTTGCGGCTCTCATCAATGGATTGCGAGTGGGATTGGGTTGGGGAGAAACCGGTTGGGGAGAAACCGGCTGTTGGGTGAATGGAAGAACATCTTTGGGGCTACGATTGCCTAAGATTAACCAGAGGACTTCTAAAAAGGTGGAATTTTGATGGCCACTCAATCGGATGCATGCTGTGCTCCGCCCTCTGGGACTTATCAAGGTTCATTTTTGAACAATTTTTGCGGTGTAATATGTTAGATCTAACCCTTTCTCACATGCATTCCTATTGAATCTACCAGCTGGCTTTCAAATGAATGATTTTTGTGCGTTTTTCCACAGCCTTCTCTATTAGTGGTTGGGCATTATGCCATTATCTTGGAGATGCGGTAGGAGTTTTGCTTCGATTGCTTATTTCGTTTGTTTTCCATTGGATTTTTTAATTGAGACATTTTCTTTCCACTTCATAATTTATGCAGATTAGTTATCACCCTACTTTACTTTGCACGATGTCCAATTAGAAATGCTTGTTTGGTTAAACAGTTTTGTGACAAAAACATTTGGATGCCTTGTATATGACCGTTTGCTTTAAACTGATTCTGTTGTTTAGACTGGAGTTAAGCTATCATGTACTATGGGCACATCTTAATAGCTCTTTCCTGACAAAACATCCTTTTAGGGAAAAGGGCCGTCTCCCTCTCCCCTAGGCATCATAACTTGATTTAACAGAGAAGAGGCTATCTTTGTCTTTTGTCAGCTTCCACACCCTTCTGCCCTCTTCAAGGGGGTTAATTCTTTTATCTTTAATCATGTTGATGAAGTCCTCCACCCTCTACATTTCCCAATCATTAAAATGCCTTCTGAACCGAATGTCCCACCCCCCTTCTTTCCCTACAGGCCTCCAAACCTCCTTCACACTAGCCCCTTTTAACCCAGGCAGCACATAAAGTATATGAAACAACTCACCAAAGGGTTCCTCGTTGCACCATGTATCTTAACAAAAATTTACCTTGCCTCCGCCGCTATCCTTAAGGCTGCTATGCGTTTATAAGTAGGCTTTCTATAAATCTCTTTCATAAGACCACCAATAAGTTACCTCTCACGACTTTTTTAATACATTCTTTCTTTTGACCCATATTTCCAAATTGATTATATGGTTTTCCAAAGGCCTTCGACCTTTGCCCCAAACCTCGACACCACTTTCCCAAAAAGAGCCTTAATGGAAAAAGGAGAGTTTTGGATAGCCTCTCTTTCTGTTTAGCACACAATCTCCATTTGATGTTGTAGGTTTCTATTCAAAGCTCCTCCCCCAGAAAAATTTCTTTGGATTCTTTCAAGAATCGTCCCCTTTATATATATATATATATATATATATATATATATATATATATATATATATATATATATATATATATTCAAAAGCAGACGAAGCTATCCTAACGAGCCTATTCGGGGCGAGGCGAGATATTTCTATAATCTTAATTGCTTCAAGACCAGCGTTGAGGAGAGGATTTTGGAAATTTGAATCAAGCTGTCGATAAAGGCTTGTGTGTCTCTTGAGTGCAGCCGGGCAGGTTCGAGGAATTCAAATATTGGTGGAGATAATAATACATGGACGAGAAGAAGATGCGATCTGAAGATCCTCATCCCCGGACGTTGCATTTGCTACTGAATAGGTATGTTGATAACCTCAGCGATCTCAACGACCTGTCTCCCTCTTCCCATTTCTGTTTTTCGGCCCTTGCTCCCGAGTTTTCGGGCTGGGGGGCCACTGAGAAATGAAAATGACGGGAGTGTGGGGATGGTGGGAGATGAGGCGGGGAAAGAGTGGGATTGAAGTGTGACAGTGGTTTGGGGGAGAATGCAGACGATCCATCGGAGAATAAAGAAGACATTTCAGGAACCTTCAGAGCCAGCGCCTTATGACAGTTGGGAAAGTAGTTGCTTGGCTAAATTTAGTGAATTTTAGGCTTTCCAACAAAGGGGTTTGAAATGGAGATTTTGGACTTATTGAGGAATTTAGTGGCTCAACAAAAATTAGTAAGAGAAAGAAATATGTGGAGTGTCAAAAGTGATCGGGAGGCGAGGCTGAGACATTATTAATGGGAAGCGGACAAACGGAGGAGGAGGAGGAGGGAAGGGACCGGGAAGATACAGTTCAGAGTTATAATGAAGCTCGGGATTCTTTCTTGGAATGTTAGGGTGAACGATGACGAAAAAGGAAAGTTATCAAGAACTTTATTAGAGTGCAAGAGTGGCATGATTTGCCTTGAGAAACTAAGGTGCAAGAAATGAACATTGAAATGGTTGACCTTGGGGTGGGGCGCTTCTGGCCCGGAATTTGCTCTAAATCTTGCGGGAAGGGTCAGCGGGGGGCATTCTGCGATTTGGGATAAAAAGGAAGGCATCGGGTTGGTGGACTCCATGTTGGGCAATTTTTACGTGTGTGTTTATTCAAAATGGAAGAGGATGGGTTTCAATGGTGGGTTTTTCGAGGGGTGTATGGCGATCGATAAGAGTCTTAGAGAACTCTTTTGGAAGAGCTGGATCTATAAAGGCACGTGGGACCGATCCATGGTGCGTGGGCGGTGATTTCAATGAGATTCTATCTCCTGATGAAAGATCAAAGAGAGCGAGTTTGAATTCAATGAGAAGATATGTGATATCTGAAACGACTGGAGTTGAGAGATCTTATTATGAAGGGTAGGCCTTTTACTGGAGAGGGAGGCCTAAATGGTAGGTCGAAGTCTCGTCCCCAGAGCAGTTCGTAGTCTCGGATGATTGGGAGAGTCAGCTGTGCAATGTGATTCGGTCTTTGTACGCCTAGGGCGATCTCGATCAACTGCCCCATTACTGTTGGACGGTGAAGAGGTAAGAATGGGCCCTTCTCCTTTCGCTTGAGCCCGATGTGGTTGAAATATGAGGGTTTTAAAAGAGACCTTGAAAGGTTGGTGGCAAATCTTCCAGTTCCATGGTTCTTCTGAAGCTTCATTCTCTCTGCAAAGGCAGAAAGCTCTAAGGTATTACCGAGACTTGGAGCAGGAGAGTTTCGGTTTAGTGGAAACTAATGGACGCCCTCGTAGGGTGACTTCTTTGGGATGATCTGAGATGGAAAGGGATTTGAATGCGGAGGAAGTGGAGGAGCGGGTTCGCGACGGCTTCAAGCGGGCCCTCGCCCAGTGATCTCTTGGAGACAAAATCCGGAGAGACATGGCTTAAGGAAGAGGGCGAACACGGGGTTCTTTCATGGGGCGTGAATGCCCACCAGGAAGTAATTTTGTTAATAGTATTCGCATCAATGGCGAAAGTTAGTAAGGAGCGGAGATAAAAGATGGGTTGAGTGGCGGCCTTCGGAATCACGTTCTCGGATCACAGAGGTTAGAGTCCTTCCCTTCTGAAATGCTTGATCAATGAGATCGGTCCGGAGGAAGGCGTAAGGCTGGAGAAAGTTTTGCGAGGAAGAAATGCGGTTTCGGGTCTTAATAGTGATAAAGGCCCCACTGGTCGAACAGTTTTCCAATGCTTTTGGATTTTTAGGTACAGGGATTGTGAAGGAGAAGTCATGGTTTTTCGGGTTTCATGATCGAGCAGTTTGTCGAGAATGTCTGAATGCGACTTTTGGTGTTGATTCCCGAGAAACGGACTGTAGAGGACTTGAGGATTTGAGCTATAAGTCTTGTGGGCGGTTATACAAGATTAAGCCAAAGTTTTAGCTAACGAATTAAGAGGTTCTACACAAGGTGATTTGAAGTCTCGAAATGCTTTGTGAAGCGGATTACGGATGCGTGTTGATTGCAAATGAATTAGTGGACTCTACCTTGAGAAGGAAGAAACAAGGGATGGTATGCAAGCTAGATATTGAAAAAGCTTACGATAGCATCAGATGGGAATTTTTGGACCAGGTCATGGGAAGGATGGGTTTTGGTAATCGGTGGTTAAAATTTGGATAAAATGAATTTTATATCACGGCCTGCAGCACCAGGTTCTCATCAACTGAGATCCTCCAGTTGGCTTTTTCCTAGCTCTAAGGGGTTGAGACAAGGCGACCCCCTCTCCCCCTATCTCTTTGTTATCGGTATGGAAGCTCTCAGTTGCTTGATAAGTAGGCGGTTGAAGTAATTATCTTTCTGGTAGTAAGATTATAGATGGGAGAGGGGGGGAGCCGGTTATTCCCTCTCTATGCTGATGACACACTTATTTTCTGCGAGGCTAACAAAGATCAGTTAAAGTATCTAAGGCTGGATCTTAGTGTGGTTGACGTATCAAAGTGAAAATTAACTTAAACAAGCGAAATCATTCGATGGGTCCAGGTGAATGATGCGGAGGAGTTAGCTAATAGAGGTTGAGTTTATCAAAGTGGATCCTTCCCTACTTCCTACTTGGGCCTTCCCACACAGGTGTGCCAAGCATAAGGCGATAGGAATATGGGATCGATAGAAAGAGATTTCGAAAGAGTTAGCTTCATGGAGATTGAGTATATCTCTAAATTGCGTGGGGCCACGCTCATTCGTAGTACTTGTCAGTCTTCCAATTTATTATCTCTCTTTTAAGATACCACGAGAAGGTTTGTCTTCCAGATTACGGAAAAGATCAGCGATTCTGGCGGGCGATCGGGATGAAAATTTCTTTGGTAATATGGTCCACAGTGTGTATGGATAAGAGCAAAGGTGGCATCGGGATTAAAAGCTTCTCTTTGATGAATAAGGCGTTGCTCAGCAAGTGGAGCTGGCGGTTTGCCAACGAGAGGAACTCGCTTTGGAGGAAGGTTATTTGCAGTAAATTTGGCGAGTCTAGTGGTGGGTGCATACGGTGATCGGAGCGGTTTTTGGAGTCAGTTTATGGAAGGATATCGGGAAAGAATGGCCCCGGGTTTTCGAGACTCGGTCTTTGCCTAGGGATGGTAGAGAAGAATCAACACGGAAGGATGTATGGTGCGGAGAGGAGGCGTTGTGTGTTAAAGTATCCTGTGCTTTTAATTTATCTGAATAAAGGAGGCGAGGTGGGCGACATGTGGGATAGCATGGGAGGGAATTTGGAGGATGGTCCCGATCTTCTTAGGCTCTCGATGATTGGGAGATTGAAGAGATGGCTAGATTTCTTCAAACTCTTCACGATCATTCAGACCAACGGGTGAAGACATGCTTCTACTTAAAGGAGGTAAGGAAGCAAAGGAGTTTCGGTTAAGGTCATGTATAAAGATTATGACATCCCAGCTTGTGATTTCCCCATAGTTTGATCAGATTGAGTGGTCTTGAGTCAAAAATGGGAATCTTTCTTGGGAAAAATTTGCATGGGGCAAAATCTCACCTTGGATAATCTTAAAAACGAGAGGAGTGGCTTTCGCTGGAATGCTTTACGTGTGAGGAGGACGAGGAGGCACAGTGAGTCCTTGTGATCATTTGCAAAGTGCAAAAATGTCGTGGGACTTGTTTCTGTCGATGGTGGGGATTAGCTGGGTGTTCCCACAGTCGGTCCTTCATACCGCTTTTAGCATGGCAAGGTATCGTAGGTGGGAAAGAAGCGGAGAAAAAAATATGGGCGGCAACTCCTCATTAATACATTTTTAGACTCTTTGTGTGCTAGAAACGGGATGGCGTTCGAAAGCGGGCTACCGCATTATTGATTAAAGTGCAGTTTTATCTCGTTATAGGACTTGGGCTAACCTATATCTAGCAACTAATTTAAAAATACGTTTTAGATTTCCTCACTTGGTTGGGGTGTAAGGTGGGTTTTTGTTTGCCTTGTTAGACTTTTAAGTTGTCAAATCTGTGTACTCCTAAGTTTTTTCCTTTTATAATACTTGATTTTTACTGATCAAAAAAATATATATATAATTTCCTTTGGATTCTTTCTAGTCTCGTCCCCTTTATATATATATATATATATATATATATACTCTCTCTCTCTCTCTCTCTACTCTCTCATTCAGACAAAAAGTAAGGCATTGGGATATAAAGCTTCTCCAAGTTGAATAAGGCTACCTTGCTTTGCAAATGGGTTAGCGGTTTGGCAGCGAATGCGCTACGGAAAGGTTATTTCTTTGTAAATTTGGTTGGTCAGTCGGGGTTGGCATGCAAGTGACTGAGAGGTGGCTATGGGACGAGAGCTTATGGAAGAGTGGTAGAGCTTGGTTTCTTCCAGAATGTTGTCTTTGCCCTTGGGGATGGAAGGAGGATCAACTTCTGGAACGATGTTAGGTGCGGTGAGGAGGCTTTGAGTAATAGTTTTCCCTCTCTTTTTAATTTAGCTTTGAACAAAGAAGCCAAGGTTGCGGACATTTGGGATAGAAGCGAGGGGGTTGGGTGTTGGTCCCCTGGCACCTAAAACCATAACGGCCCAGGGCTGAAGAGATGACAAGATTCCTATATACTCTTCATGATCAACATTTTTATTACGGGTGAGAATGACTTTTGTTAGTTGTCGGAAAAGGGTTCTCAGTTAAGAGCATGTATAAAAGTTTTGATATTTCCCGATGCTGATTCCCATACGCTTGGTTTGGAATCGATTGTTCCCAAAATTTGAGTCTTTGCTTGAGGCTGCTTGAGGTAAAAAGTGCTCACGTTAGATCTTTCTTGTGAGTGGAATGACTTTTACAAATAGATGTTTTATGTGCGAAGAGGAAGAGGAGACCATAGACCACTTATTGATTCATTGCAAAAGTGCTAAAATGTTGTGGGATCTTTTTTTGTCAATTGTCGGGATTAGTTGGGTTTTCCTGCAATCGGTCCTTCACACCCTTTTAGCTTGACAAAGGCAGTGGATAAAGCGCAAAAAAAAAAATTTAGTTAGCAACCCTTTGTGCTATTCTGGAATCCACGCGGATTAAAAATAGGTTGGTGTTCGAGAGCGAGTCTCCCTGCGCCCCCGAAAAGTTAAAGCTAACTGTTTCCAATTTGTGGAATTATAGTGTTGATAATACACATTACGTTCTAAGATTTTCTCACATGGTTGGGGTAAGTGGGGTTTTGGTTTATTTCACACCTGGTATGTTTTGTTTTGGTTTCCCTTTTGTTCCTGACTGTGTACATTTAGTTTCTTTTGCTATCTATATAATATTTGTCTTTTACTGATAAAATATATATATATATATATATATTGATAAGCACACAAATTTATCCCCACTGGAACTCGAACCCCCTCCCCTTCCCTTCCCTATGCCTACCCTAGCCCTTAACCACTTGAGGTAGGCCTCATTGGCAATATATTGCCTTTCCATAGAGGCCAGAAGTCATACTGAAAATTTTCCCAATGATCCCAAACCTTTGGCGGACATGCCTTGCACATGGGGAATTCCTAGGTAAGGTTCTTGCTTCAGACCTAGATTACACCCAAGCTCTACGTCAACAAGTCTCGAGTTCTCCCTCCTCCTTTGAGGTATAAATCAGGCTTCCTCTTGGGCATAGTTGAGATCTATTGGCTAAAAGACACCTCTATCTTATAGTTGATTTAATGTCAACATTTTTTCCTATGAGGCCTCTCAAGAGAAAAAACAAACATTTGTGGGAACCTATGCATTCAACAAAATATTTGAAGGGAAAAGCTTAATCTTCTTTTAAAGGTAACCAAGAATAGTATTTGAGACCGTGTTGTGCTATGCTTTCCCTACTATGTTCAACTTGGCAGCTCACAAAGACGCTAGGGTAGCAGATGTCTGGGATTCTTCTAGGGAGGATGGGGGGTGGTCCCCAGTCTTCCTCAGACCTTTTAATGATTAGGAGTTGGAAGAGGTGGAAAGGTTCCTTCATTTCCTTCACAACAAGAAAATTAGACCTTTACATGAGGATCGTCTATTACTTAAGGAGTCTATTCACGTGAAGCTGCCGGTTAGTCATATATATAGTAGTGGCGTATTCTCCTCCTTTAGATTTCCTTATCTAGTCAATCACAGGACAATCAGTTAATTTGGCCTTCTTCGCTTAGGAAGCTTCTGGGAAGTGGGGTGCTTGTGGACCAACTAATGAGGAAGTTCCTTTAGTAAACAGATGTTTCTTATGCGAAGTGAAGAAACAATTGATCAGCTGCTTATTCATTGTTCGAGAGCCAAGATGTTATGGGATCTGCTTTTGGCCATTACTGATTTTAGTTGGGTGTTCCCCCGTACGGTTCGTCAACTTCCTTCGCTTAGCAGCGCTAAGTCATCGGGGAGAAGCGGAAGAGAGTGTGGATGGCGGCTCCTCTTTGCATTTTCTGGACGTTGTGGTTAGAAAGGAACAGGGCGGTCTTCGAGAATGAGGCTCCCTCGGCTCATAGGATGAAAACTTACTTTTTGTTTACATTGTGGTCATGGGCTAAGGTGTACAGTATTGATAACTTAAATTCTTTGGTGGGTTTTTTATGGCTTGGTTGGGGTATAGGTGAGTGAGTGTAGGTGTTGCCTTACTCCTCTTATTACTCTTTAGGGCTTTGTGCTCTTTTCATCTATACTACTCTTTATCGATCAAAAAAAAAAAAAAAAGAATAGTATTAAAAGAGGATAATCCCCTATGGAAGAAGGTGATTAGCTTGAAATATGGTGTGTCAGAGGGGGGTTGGTTCTCTAAAAATTAAGGGGGGTTGCTTATGGAGCGGGTTTTTGGAAAGAAATAATGAAAGAAGTGGCTGACTTAAGGGAGTCTAGTGGGTTTGCTGAGGGAGATGGGAGGATAATATGTTTTTGGGAGGACAAATGGTGCATGACAAGGGATGAAACCCTTGTGTGTGGATTTCCCATCCCTTTATACAATGACTCTAAAGGAGCACTTGTGGCAAACATTTGGGATCACTCTAGGGAGGTGGGGGGATGGAACCCCAAATTCTTAAAGGTCTTAATTGTTCAGAACTGGAACAAGTATGTAGCCTTATTGCTTCTTTGGAAAAGGGAATTTGGTCAGAGGCAAAGGATATGATGGTCTGGATAGCTTCCAAAAATAGTAATTTTAGTGTAAAGTTCTATTATACCACCATGTTGATGGAAGCTAATAAGAGCAAGGTTCCTCACTCCCTCTTCCCTTGAAGACACTCCAAACCTCCTTCATTTTTGCCTCTTTAGACCAGCCATGGAGTATAACCTGAGGAACAACACACAAGAGGTACCTCCTGCTTGCACCAAAGGGGAGAGACTAGAAGGCAGCCCACAGCATACATGGTGTATTCAAGAGGCAACCCAAGGCTTGTACAAAAAGAACAAAAAGAAACCCAAAAAATATCACTAGCCCAACAACCCTCAAACAAAAAATCAAGGCAAAACAAAATGGTAATTACACAAGCTGGACCAAGATCTTAAAGAAAAAATCAAAGAGTTTTTCATACTGTAGGGCAAGAAACCGCTATTTAAAGCATATTCTATTTCTCTCTTTCCAAACAGGCCAAAGAGATTATAGAGGAGGCCGCCAAGGCCACTTTTCTAGGCCTTTTCCTTAGGATAGCACCTTTCCACCCAAGGAACAAGTTTCTCACGGACTGAGGGAGGACCCATTCAACACCAATTAGAGCAAAAAGAATGGCCAACATTGGGAGTCAACACAATAGATTTTACAAGATTCATTTTCAGAAATTCATGACGAAAATCTGTAGAAGTTCACAAAACGTCTTTTATCAGATCACAACATGTGACTAGGCAGTCACTTGTTACCTGCAGCTTTCTTCTTCGTGTTAAGTTTCTTCTTAGTCTCTGCAGCCTCCTCCTGTATAAGAAATCAGATTTTCAGATTTTGAATAGTTCATAAAAAATTCAAGATTTTTACGGCAAAGATATTTTTGATAGACAAAGAAAGGAAGTATGAGGAGATCTTGGGACTACTGACTACAGAAACCTGTTATAGGGTCATCTATTGGTCCAATGTATCAAGGAAAGAAGTGGTGAAACTATTGGATGAATTGATCAGATCTTGACAACCACAAAATCCAAAGAAGATCTTGGGCTGTGAAAAGGAAAAATGAGTGGCTAAGCCCAAAGAATGATGGTAACAACTGCTACATAAAACAGTTCACTCTTTATGCCATTTACTTTAGAGAAGCTAAATGTAAGTAAACATAGAATGCTGTAATGGAGATTAGTAAAAATCGAAAGAATTGTTATGAAAATCTAATCTTCAATCACAATTATGTCTACTAAATTCAAATGGTGTTACAATATTAACCCAGAAGAATGCCATCTTAAAGATGAGAGGCAATTGCTCTCATATAAAAGCTAAATGATAAAAATTCGACTTTTTACATGGTCTTGTATTTTCTCCTGCCAGCACCATTGTAAAATATGCATATTGGATTATGCAGGCATCTACAATCAAATTCGTCCAACTTAACTAAATATTAGAAGACGGTACATGAATAAACTAGTTTATAGGTTCCAATGTTTTTCGTCAATATGGGCAAAATGTAGAGTTTATGTAAAGACAGTATTTCCAACTAGGTACTTAGTGAGAGCTGAAATTTCCATTAAAGAAATAGGCAATTCAAAAGAAGTATTGGATGGTAATTGTTGTGAATTGGGATTAAGTTCTCTTTCTTTCTTCATGCATTTTTAAATCCCCATGTGACAATAGCATTTTTCAGCTATTTTGTTGGTCTATCATATGTGTCATTCAAATTAATATCATATAATATTTTCGAAGTAATCAAAGCGAGACTGCTTGTAAAATTAATGCAGAAGCTATGGATGGGTGCGGAAATCTGTCTTTATTGATTGATTGGCCTAGGAATATGGATTCCCTAGAGGAATTAAAGTTATATATATATATATATATAGGTTCATCATTGTTTGTTCTGGTACAGTATATGCAAGGAAAGAAACAAAGAACTTTATGGAAGGAAGGCTGAGCCTTAGGAGTCAAAAAATATTGTTGCTGAAGTCCGTCCGGACTGACCATATGTACTGTGCACTAAATGAGATTTAACCCAGGGCTCTGGCTTCTTTGATTTTACTTAGGCTCGCTCATTGGAGCTGTTTTTGTTACTCCTTTCTCTTGAACCCTTCCCTAAGTGAAGAAACAAAAACAAATCTTGAGTGTATTTTGTCACGAATTCCATCCTTTCTTGATTTTTTTTTAATCTTGGTGAATTTCTTGAAGCTTTCTTCTCAAGAAATAGAAGGAAGAAAATCGTAGATAATTTGAAACCCTAGGAAAAAAAAATTCAAAGAACTCCTGAAATTCAAAGGAAGAGCGTGGTGAACCTTGCATTGGATATCGACATGGTAATGATCTTTTCGTGTATGTGAGATTTTTGTCTAGCCTTTTGTAGCAGTTGTTGTGTTCTGTGTTTTGTGTTATGTTGTAGAGCTTTGTTGCCCTTGTGGTTCATCCTAACTTGCATGCGGATAAGTTTAATTGTGGAATGACCTAACAAAAAAAAATACAAAAGATAATATTTTTCTCAAATACAAGAGGGAAAATATTTTTGCAAAATTAAACCAAGTTTAAAGCTGCCGGGTGATTGATCCTCTTGTGCTTCTTCCATATTGTTGGTGTTGTTGTTTTGATGAAATTTGAACATGTCAAAATAAAAAACTGGTTGATCCCAATAGCATGCTATCTTCTAAAATCAATATCCAAATGCCAAGAAGAAACCCTCCAAAATATAGCGTCAAAATAAACATTTATGTCAAATCCTAACATAATTGCAGTTTTTGTATAAGGAATTATATATTTTTGTTGAAATATTTTTGACATAATTAGTAAGAGTAGTTATAGTGATTGTTTAAACTCGGTTATTTGTTTGTAAGTCAATATTTGATATTATTGTAATTAGTAAAAATTTGATTTAATTTTGGGGCTTATTTTCTTTGTTTAATTATTTAAAAAATTGAAAATTCATTATTTTAATGGAAAATATACATCTTCTTTCTAATGTTCAAGCGGTTTCGGTATCTTTGGACCACGAGAGGCGACATACTTTCGCCTACTTTCAAAAACATAATTTTTTTCTTTGAAGAAACAATAATTTTATTGGTTCAAAATTATAATGAATCAACATAATCATCGGTATGAAGCTTGACTAGAATATCTGCGATTCTAACGATCATAATTTGATATCTATATGAAGAGAGTCTAGTCGATCTCAGTCATTCATTGTTATTTATCCATTGATTGTTTTTTTTTAATGACAGGAAATTAGCAAGAATTTTCATCTCTACCCATACGATTTAAAGTGCAATTGTCCTCCATATCTCTCCAATTGCCCAAGACAATATAGCTCTATGAATCTACTTACTTGCAACATTTATAATTTTAAAAGTATTTATTGTTTATGAAAGAAATCGTACTTCACGGTGTAACTGAAGAAATTGAAGATGAAAAATATATCATATGATTATATTATTTGACATGATCATAAATCATCAAACTAATAAATAAAAGATTAGTTGGCTTATACCCCAATTTCACAATAAGGATATAGTTTTTATCTTCAATTTTTCACAGTTGCATTAATGAGAAATACAATTTCTTTCATAAACAACAAATACTTTAAGTACAAATAATAAATAATATTCTTGTAAGCTTCTGTGTCTTGGGCAGTGAGTATGGATGATACACTGCATCGTATGGGTAGAGATGAAAGTGCTGCTAATTTCCTGTCATTAAAAAAAAAAAACAATCAATGAATAAATAAATAAATGAATGACTAGAAGGCAGAAGACACAGAAGACTTTCTCTTCTATAAAGATATAAATTCATAGTGTAGAAATAATGATCATCACAGTCAGAACTTCATAAAATTTAATATGACCAATCTGTGTAATTTTGAACCAATAAAGTTATTGTTTCTTTCAAAGAAAAAAAAATGATGTTTCGAGAAATGGCGTGGCATGTCTTAAATATCGTGTCTTTCAAAGACAACTTTCAATCTTTAACATTTTCTGTTAGAAGTAAATATTTATATTTCTATTAAAAAGCTCAATAATTTTAATTTTAAATAATTAAACAAGAAAATAACTCCAATCTTAAATCAAATTTTGCAGCCACAATAACATCAAGCCTGTCAAACTTACAAACAACCGAGTTTAAGCAATCACTATATACTCTACACTACAATTATCAAAACCTGTTTCAGCAACAATATAATTCATATACAAACAAGCTTTGTGCAAATGTTTGCATTAATTTGTTTCATTCAAATCTTTTTTGCACATATTTTTAATCATGCAAATAATTATTTTAGCTTTATAGATAACTTAAATCTTTATATAATTCTATGCCATAATGATGAGTATGATAAGTAATTCATTTTTGCATGAGTAAGGTCATGTATGAGCTTTTATTTTTGGTCGGTAGGACCATCTCTATCATAACTTTCCTACTAATGTAAATAGTAAAAGATGAGGAGAAAACAAAACAAAATATAGCTAGAGATTGATAAAGCATAATCAATAATTATTAGATCCAATAAAGTAGGGAATAATTATTACTTGCATTTGAACAAGGCAAGGTATAGTAATGCTTCTATCTTTTATGTCAAAATCTTATCTTGAGATTTAAAAAATAGATGGAATTTGCTGATTCCTGATTCCATGGCATCACAGCATCTACCCTAGAAAATTTAAAAATATTTATCTTTCTCCTATACTTTGTGTTTCCAACCATTCGTTAACGGAACAACTATTGAATCTAAAAACTTCAAAATCTGTAACCTCTTGGCAAGATGAAAATGAGTTTGAATAAATCATCCGAACTAAGAAAAATTCCTTGTGAGATTCTATCAAATAAGTTGAATGGCATATTATTCCTGGTGGACCAAGTAATGGCAATGGATTTTTTTGTCAATTTTCTAAACCGAATTTTGGAATCTTCTAACTCACCAACTACTAATTTGTCAATTTTCTAAACCGAATTTTGGAATCTTCTAACTCACCAACTACTAATCTAAAGCTTCCTAGTAATATGGCATACATCTTGTTTTCAATAACAATTGCAGTTTTGATAGACTTTTCAATATTGTCGACATCCTCTGAGTCCCTCCTCATCATCTTCGAATTCTTCATCCTCTAGATCTTCCTCATTTTGGAATTCCTCATCCTCGCTATGATCATCCTCATGATCCTCTTTTCTATCATCTTCAGTGTCATCATCAAGGAATTTTTTATCATTAATATCAAATTCTTCATTTCCATAATCCTCTTCTTCTTCATCCTCAAATTGTATTTATTTTTTAACATATTCACGATCACCAGGTTGGCATGACATCGAGCAATCATTATTTTATAAACCATATCTGACAATTAGAATCCCTTGGATTTTCCATAAAATGCAAACTTATTAATCAGATTCCACTGGAGGAAGCTGAATTATTTCCCATCGAAAACAAGTTCACAAAAAAATTCTTAATCATGATGCTTTCATCACAAGCACCCATTAGAAAGAGTAATATAACTTTATCACACATAGCCGGTATAATTCTAGTATAGTATCGATCCTTCGATATACTGAAAAAGTTTGCCTTTGCAAATCCTTACCATGACAAAACATAAGCCAAGGATGTGATTGACAAATAGGAGGTGGAAGTTGATATCTTTTGTCATAGTTCCCTTCCATGATTTTTTTTTGTATGTATGAATATGTGAGGGTTTCTTTTCACCTACAAATAAGATTATGGTTAATATTATATCTTATCAAACAAACAAAAAAAACAGCGTTATGGGCAAAGTAAAATACCAAAATCCAAAAAACCAAAATACATTAGTATGAATTCTATTCCTAGGCCAAAAATACTAATCTTTATGTTAAATATATCAACAAATTGATCCATAATTGGTAAATATTCTATGATAAACAAATAATTTTTGGAAGAAACTGTTTTAAAATATTGAAAAAAGTTTACACTTTACCCTTAGGACCACTTAATTTCAAAACCTGTGAGATTAGTTGAGGTGTGCATAAACGCCTAAACATCTATGATTATAAAAAAAATATTGACAAAGTTTAATGTGATTTAAAATATTCCTAAAAATATAATTTTTACAAAATAAATAAATAAACAAAGATACAAGCATTTGAGCAATAAAATATTTCTCTAAATCACTCATAAAATTTTCACATTCATATTTATTTTATATAAATTTTCATAAATATTATAATTATGAGTCAGACTAGAAAAACAATATAACCTTGAGATTCAAGTATTGTGGAGGTGTTACCCAATGATCACTTATTTGAGTCATCTCGAAGCTATTCAGAGGTTAACTTGGGGTACCAAAATGTTATGTTCCATCAAATAAACTCCACCTCTAGGTTTCTCAATTTCAGAATTTATTTATATCTATATGTTGGAATCATTTTATTTATTTTTAAATAAAATAAAATAAAATTTTACTATGTATAAAACTTGCAAATTTACTTATTTTCAAGATTAATTTTAAATATTTAAAAAATAGATTAACAACTATTTCTCTCTCTTTTTTCTCTATTTTTTTAAAGCACGTGACTAGACAAAAATATGGTTACAAACTCACCTAGGAATTCACTTCACATTGAAAATAAAAATCCTAAATTTCAGCTAAAAGTAAAAATAGTAGGAATTTCGTAAATATTGCTTTTTAGACTTCAGGATAAGTGTTTTATCTACATATTTTACTCAGTAGTAAAATTTAGATGAAAAAATTAAATAAAACTAAAGTAATTATAAATATTGTTCTATCTCAAGTTAATTAGAAAAACTAAACATAAATTTTCATCGAACGTAACTTAAAAAACACTATTTTGATGTTCTCTTTCAACTATTTTTCAAAACAATAAAACAATGGAAACTAAATTTATTCTTTGTGTTCTCTTTATTTTTCAAAATAAAAAATAGCTTTAAAAAACAATAACCAAAATTGCGTGGAATTCTAAAATCATTTTTTTAATGATACCAATCAATAAAATAATATAATATGCAAAAAATAAAGAAAAGAAATGCACATAAATAAAAAATCAAAATACGCCTTGATTTTAATTACCTGGTTTTCTGATGGATGCCCTGTAAATTTTTCACGTCCCTGGTATAGTACTCCCCATGTTTCCTGTGAGTAGTATCTCTGACATATTTATAAAGCTGGAAAGTTTTCAAATACTGAAAACAATCACAATCTAAAAACTTATATAATATTATAAGAATTCCTTTTATAATCCATTAGAAATTTAGAGATAAATATATTTTTAAAACTTATAAAAAATAATCTTTGGGATTAAAAATATAGAAGAAATCTTATTAGTAGTTTTTAAATTAATCATTTTTAATATAATGTAGTAAATTGTTGGAACTCGAATTTCTCCACATGTCCTACCTTTAAACGTTAAACGCTCTAACTAACTATTGAGCTAGGCATGTGGACAATCAAATTAGTAATTAAAAAAATATAAATAAATACTTTACCAGACTTTAACATCTCCAATAATTTGAATTTATATTTTAGGGATATAAAAAAATCGAATTCTATTTAAAAAGAATAACTTTTTTCTTTTTTTTGAATAATTATTGGATTGTTGTTCTATTTCCTTATTTATGTCAAATTCTTTATTTCAACTTCTTAAATTTCAAACTAGATAATGTTATTTCCACATTAAAATTAAGTGGGTAGCCCACTAACCTAGTATTTAGCCAATTAAAAGAATACCCAATATCTTTAAGCTAGCCTTAGAATGTTACATGATGGAGTGGGTAAATTATAATAAATATAATTTATTATAAAGAATAGTTATTTATAATAAATATATAATTTATTATAGAAACGATTGTCAGATTACATTTAAAACGGTTTTTTGAATGAATGTATTCTTAGTCCTCTTCTCCTATCAATAAGTTATATATAGAAACCCACTTCGTAATACTTGATTAAGGCAGCTATAAATGATAGAAAAACAGTGCGTGTATCAAAGTTTGTCAGGAGAATAAAGAGATCCAAGTTTAAGATCACATGGCGGAGAGAATCTCTCATGTGTTCTAAGTGTTCTTCAAGCGGTAATGTAATTTATATTTTTATTATTATTATTATTTTAAATTATCATATATGAGTTTGAATCAATGATCTGGAATATTTGTTTGTTGATTTCCGTATTAAATCTCAACATAGATAATTATTATATATTCTTATTTGAGTCAAATACTTAATTTTATTTCCTATTTAAAAAGAGTATTCTATTATTATTCTTTTTCCTTATTTATGTCAAATTCTTTATCTTAACTTCTTAGATTTAAAGATAATTATTCTATATTTTATTTGAGTCAAATTCTTAAATTTTATTCCCTATTTTAGTATTCAAATTGTTATTCAACTTCCTTATTTATGTCAAATTCCTTATCTTGCTTACCATTCCAACAAGATAATTATTCTATATCTTATTTAAGACCAAATTCTTTGTTTTATTACCTATTTAAGTAAGTATCATTTAAATTATAAATATTCGTACCTCTAGTCAATATTTCCACTATCAACTTTCTTCTAAGTGAGATACTTTTCAGCATCTTTAAGTTTATACTTGTACCTAGGGTTGAACAAAAAAGCTTCAGAAACCGAATCGATGAAAGAAATAAAGAAGCAGAAGCGAAATGAAAAATAGGTTAACTAAATCGAATGGTTCAATTTTGGTTTTTGTTTTACACAAATCTCGGTTTCGATTTAGGTTTTGATTTACAAAACACAAAAATCATGATTTCGGTTAATTAACCGAAATATATATATTATATAAAATAGGTTTCTCAACTTATGTGAGTTGTGATTTTCCCACTTCTATCCATCGATTTTACTTTTTTCCTTCAAACTAAGCTTTTACCATTTTCCTTCAAACCAAAGCTTGTAGGTTGTGATTTCTTTGAATTAGTTTTTTTTTCTACTAAAGTTGTTAAAACATGTACTTCATTAAAAAAACTATGATTAAATTATCTAATCTCATGTGTTTCATATATTATTTATAGATGTATTATAAATGTGTATTATAAATGTGTATTATAAATGCACAAGTGTCATGAGATTACAAATGAATATATTATATTTATTTTTTTCTTTACATTTTTTATTGTATTTATAATAGTACATTATGAACTTTAATATATGATTATAAAATTACGAGGTTATTTTTAATTATAGTTAGCGAAAAACCGATATATGGTTAACGAATAAATAGTTAACTGATATTTGGTGCTGTGTTAATGGTTATGATTTTTGGTTTATATAAATTCTGAATCAAAAGCGATAGTCAAATTTTATTTATTTTATGTCGCGGTCGGTTAATCGAACCATGCCCACCCCTACTTGTACCACCTTGTGAGTAGTATCTCTATTTATATTTATAATGCTAGAAAGTTTTATAATTCTAAAATATTTTAAATTTTTTCCAGAATCAAATACTAATTTGAAAACAATCACAATCTAAAAACTTATTCAATATTACAAGAATTCGTTTTATAATCCATTAGAAATTTCGAGATAAATATATTTTTAAAACTTATAAAAAATAATCTTTGGGATTAAAGATATAGAAGAAATCAAATTAATAGTTTTTTTCAAAGCTAATATTTTAATACAATATAGTAAACTATCATTATTGAAACTCGAACCCCTCCACATTTCATGTCTTTCAAACGTCAAGCACTTTAATCAATTGAGTTAGACATGTGCACAATCAAATTAGTAGTTAAAAAATATCATCTTTTTAAATTTAAAAAGAAATAAATAAAATGAGTTTGAATAAACATATAGAATTAATTTATTAAATTTAAAGCACATTTTTATTTTCTTCCAATTTTTTCTTTTCACTTTTCCTCTATATTTTTTTTTCTTAACTAGACTCCGTTTGGAATCTAGAAAATAGTAGGGAAAGAAAAAAAATTATTAAAAAAAATGATTTTCTCATATTTGGTTTTATTATAGAAAATATAAAAGAAAATCATAAATAATCAAAATTTCTCAAATTTTTTTATATATTTTAAAATTTTCTCAATCATATATATAGAGAATCAATGAAATAAGTTTGAATAAACATATAGAATTAATTTATTAGTTGAACTTATTTTTTATTTTCTTCTAATTTTTTTTACTTTTCTTAATACTTCCCCGTAAGAAAAATGGAGCCTTAAATTTTGGATGCAGCCATGGAATAAAAGGTACGGTAAGCCCTACACAAAGGTTCTGAACCACACCAAATATCTTCTCAAAAGTGAACTCTCCTCCCATTCCCTACTAATTTGTAGAATATGCCCAGGCATTTAATACCCAATCCTCCCTCCTTTCAGCTTGTACAAACTGTGCTCCAATTTACAAGGTGCATCTTCTTCTCCACAAAGAAAATCTATTTGGAATTTTTTCCAGGCTCGGTACCCTTGGGATATGAAGCAGGGATAACAAATAAATAGGCATATTGGAAATCATATTAATTTTAATATAATAAAAATAAAAAGACAAATATAAAAAAATTGAAAACAAAAATAAAATATAAACAGGATGGGTTTACGAATTTTCCTATCCTCATCCGTCCCTGTTAATTTTTTAAATATGATAGATTTGGAAATTAAAACAACTAAATGAGTCAAGTCGGGATGGGGTCATTCCTCTCAAATTCTTATGTTATCATCCGTAATAATGATTGAGTTTTTTTTATTCGGATGAAAAATGACTTTTTTTTATTAATACGAGAACTTTTTTAAAAAATTCTGCCTGACGGCGGCGGCATCAGCAGAGTCTTGCAGGATGGTGCTGTTTGGGAGAAGGCTGGCGTTAATGTTTCCGTCGTTTAAGGTATTAAAAAGCAATTGGGCGTACAGCTTTTTACCAAAATAAGACTTTTTTTTTAATTAAATATCAATCAATTACGCCTTTTTTTTTTTTTTTTAATGTTTAAAGGTACGACGAGGGAAGGCAAGGAATCCAAGGCGAGTAAGGACAAATTGCTATTTTGTATTAAAAATGATTAGTTTTCAAAAAAGAGAAAAAAAATCGATTACGGTTTTGACGATTAGTTTTGTAATTTTTTTTAAAAAAAGCTTCTTAAATTTGAATATTTAAAAAAAAAAAAGAAGGTATTACATTAGGACAAATATCGTGGTCGCACTGAATTTCAAAGGGCCTCTTAATCTTATATTTGATTTCAATTCACCTGACTTCCTTATCTTTGAATTGAAAATATTCATCCCCTTCCAAGTGAATGTATTTTTCAATATGGTTTCAAATTTGAACTCATATATTATATATATATATATATAACGGCACTATATAGTCAAATACAATATTATTTCAATTAAAAAAAATTCCAGTCTGAGTCATCACATCCATCTATTGTCTCTTCATCCTTGATATTCATGATCAATGACTAAAAAGGATATTTAACTCGCAAAGAATTAATCAGCCTTCAATGAGAAAAAAAAATATGTAATTCACACTTTTTTATCCTTTTTCACATTCAACTCCAATAACTTGTTATGATAGTTTGATAATTATAATAAGAAATTATTTAGTTGCATGACTATAGATTAAACTTGAAAACAATATTTATTTTTTTATTTTTATGCCCTAAAATCAAGTTTTTGATAATAAAGATAAGATAAAGGGCAATGAATTAATTTTAATGAATGTTATAGAATGGTAATCACAATAATAAAAAAATTTAATAACCAATACAGATTTGGGAACATATTTTAGTAGCAAATTGAATTGCCTCATGGAAACAGGGTTAGTTTGAAATAAAATCTCATATATATATATATATATATATATCACAATAACAACTAAAAATCATTTTTTTTATTTATTATATTTTAATTTTAAGATAGTAAATTATCCTTGGACTCAAATATGGGATCCCATCTTTTTGCATACTTGTTGTTTGACGGACAAATAGAAATAAATTATTATTACATGGTTACAACCAAGAATAAAAAGACCAATGTCAACGATATATGTTGAGCGGCCAATGTATCCAGTGGCCCTGTACTTTTACCTTCACTTATGATCATGATCATGGAAGAAGAATAATGGAAAATTAAGATGAATGCCATTATTTTAGAATTATAAAATTTATTCATTTTTAAAGAGAATAATTTTATTGATTAATAAGTATAATTGATAGAAGCATGTCAAAAATTGTTGAAAGCTGAGAATAATGGCCATGTCAAGATTAATGGCATAGCGAATCGACTAGCACATCGTTTGAAAATTACATGATATGTGAAATCGCATATTTCAAAATACATAGCATAATAGCGATCGTGAATTGATTTAATACTTTATGTTTGATCGAATGCATTTTATCCGTTCGAGTCATCACGCAAGCGTCGGCGAATGGCATCAATAACGTGTATTAAAATATGATGGCGCAAACCACTTAGCGTCGGACAACGATGATAAAAACAAATTAAATCAGGTACATTGAAAAAACTATTCGGGAAAATGTAATGGCATGATCTTAGGCAAAACTGTGTTGCATGTTTCAATCTTTTAACTAAGGCTATAAGGGGGTGTAACAAGGGATGCCACAGTTGGTGCATCAAGCTGTGTGACAAAACTTACCATATTCAATCAAATATAATTTTGGAGTAAATATCGTATAGATCAGAAGACAATATTCTATGGGATGGGACAATATAAGGAAGACTAAAAGGTAATATTGAGTATATCAAATCTGGAAGATTGGACCACATTTGGTGAGTTTTCGAGATAAATATTCCGATATTTACGAAATAAAATCGGAACATTTGAGGAGCCAAAATCAGAAATTTGATGAGCCAAAGTTAGAATATTTGGTAAAATATCTATGGAGATAAAATCTAGATAATAAAGGGATAATTGCAACACTTAAGGAAACTTTCCATAAATACGGATTGGAAATCAAATTACTACAATATGAATAAATCTCGAGTTAAACGTTTACCTCAATTTTTTTTTTTATTATATACAAATAATTTTGTTGATAATGAATAGATCTCGGGTTATACGAATAGATTACTATTGATAATGAAATAGATATAATATAATATAAGTCGAAAAGATGGATACTTGTATGAAATGCTACATTAATTAAAATTTTATTGTTAGTATTATCTTATATTTGGTTAAATATTTAAATATTTTTTTTATTTTCTTTGTTTTACCGGATATCTAATAATCTTTGATATACTATATAAAATGAAAACACGACTTAAAAAAAAACGAACATTTTTTTCGTTGACCATGTCAACTGCAAAAATCGCCTTTTAAGAAGTCTTTCTCTGTAATATTCCCCTTGTGATGTTCAGAGAGTCACCCACCCTCCGATTGGTTCACCGGCAAAGCGAAACTGATGGAGAAGCCATGGTTGCTGCTTTCTTTTTGTTACCCTTCTTATTATTCTTGTTTGAAGTTTGTCTATCTTGCCCCACCTGAACACCAAAAACAAGCACTTCTCCAGTTTAAGTCCTCCATTCTTGCTATTGCTCCTTCACTAAACAGTTTTCTCTCTTGGTTGCAATCATGGATATCAAGTTCGGATTGTTGTAGATGGGATAGAGTTGGATGCAATGTGATGGTGCTTTTTCTATCGATACTGGGTTGGAGCTTCTTGAAGTTGTTGGGCGGTACATTTTGGCGGGGATATTGTCTGACTGTAACTTGCATTGAAGAGTGCTTAGGCGGGGTGTCTTGTAGCCCCTCAGGTGACTAAGTCGGTTTCTTTCTTATGAAAAGGAAAGAATTTGCGTTGATGGCGTTATTCTGCTAGCGTACCTTTTATGGTAGAATGGAATTCAGTATTTATAAGGGGAAATAGTTGTTACTTTCCTTGTTAGATGGTGATACGGTATCTCTCCCATTAGGTGGGGAGTTTCCTTTTCCATATCATGTCTGCAAATTGACAAGGGATAATGGAGAGTCAGTGATCATGTAAGATCGCTAACTTCTGTCTGTGGGCTTGGATCGCGAGTGGATGGCACTCGCTTTTCATACTGAGGAAGATTTTTAAGTGTATATCACTTGATTACCTGACATGGTGATTTCAATTCTAGGCCTGGGCCCGTTTACTTTGGCATGGGTAGGATCTCACTGTGGGTCGAGCTTCTTTATTGGGTTCTATGTCTCAACTCCCTTCATAAGGCAGATGTTTGGGCTTTGCGCTCACAGACACAATGCACATATTGTTTTCTCTGTCATCGGTTGCCCCACAGCCCTTGGTGCAGGCGCAAGCAGGCGAGGGTGAATCGTTCTTGGATCGGTTGTATTTGAAGCTGCATTGGCTAGCAAGGATGGCTCGATCTGGGTTTTGTCGCCGCCAAACGACTTGTGATAATGATAGAGCTCCTTCGATTTTCGTGCCCGTTTCGATTGTTGCTTCCCATATCTTAGAAACATTCCTTGCATCTCATTTTTCTGCTTCTTCTGCGGGTTTGGAGTGTCTTTGATCGGCGCTCAGAATTGCTTTTGGTGCTTTATGTCGTCCTGTCTCCCTAGAGGTCGTTTTCCTTGTTTTCCTTCTTAGTTCGGTGCGTCTTTCTTCTTCTTCGCCTATTTTTCTTTCCTTGTTTTGAATTTCGGGTTGTTTGGGGTTCCGCTTCTTTCATCGTTTTGTCGTTCTCTCTTTCCATCAATCAATCATGCGTGCTTCCTCTAGGCCTTCTCGTTTTGTCGGCTCAGCGTAGAGGAAGGCGGTGAGTCGGTCGGGCGAGCTAGCGGAGGACTTAGTGAATCCGACCCGCTGTGGTTGTGAGTCCTTAGGTGGAGTTATGTTCACTCCGCTGGAGGCAGAGGGGCGGGAAGATTAGAAAGATTAGGTATCACGTGGCTCAGTATTTGAAATTTGTCGTGGTCTGGCAGCGGGCCAGAGTGGGCCCCTAGCAGAGTTGAGCCTTAGGTAATGCTAAAACCTTAAGCTACTCGTTATATGAGACCTCCTCCCGGAGTAATCAGGTATACGGTGTCCTAACTACTCACGTCACTTATGTTGTTCCCGTTCCCAAGATGGTTTGTTTCTTTAAGGCGGCCTTTGAGAACGGTCTCCGCTTCCCTTTGCACCCTTTCATCAAAAGCGTTCTACAGCATTTCAATGTATCCTAATTTTTAGGGCGTCTTGGTCGACCATTTTTGGGGATGGGACTCGGGTCCCTAGTATACTTCTGGCTGTTTGGATCTGCCCCGGTGTGAAAGAGGCCTCGGAAGGCTTCTTGCATATTTCAAAGCGGGCCCTTTGCCGGACTGTCACATTCAGGGCTCCCTTCTTTCCTGAGCATTGGAAATAGCGCTATTTCTTTGTCGGGGGTCAACATTGGGAATGCAACCCTGCCGATCGAGACGATACGCTAGGAATTCCGACAGTATGGACTGCCATTGAGAACCTGCGTGAGTTTTTCGTCTATGCTAGTAGGGGTTGACTTTTTAAAGGTCATGTTATGTTCTCAACTTTGCTTTGGTTGTGTTCTTGGCCCGGTGTCGGAGTCTCGAACACTCCGAGGACGAGGGGAGTAGCGCGGTTGAGGCGGAAATTATTAAGCCACGGGCGTATTCCGTCGGCAGTCGGACATTCGACCCCTTGCGGATGTGAGCCACTTAGCACATTTCCCCCTTATTTGTGATCTCCTCCACCCCTGCTGCTTGGAAAATTCTCCTAAGGGGGCGCTCTTTGATGTGAGGCAGAGCTAGGGAGAACCCGAGCCGTGTTGGTTCTTTGGTGAAAAAGGAGCGTAAGCCTTGAGCTTAGGATCCCCACGAGGTAGCCTCACGGCTCGGGAGTAAGACCACGGCATTTGGGAGTATCGGAGTACGCCATCTCGGCTTGTCGGGAGGCGGGATCACACACGAGTTTGGGTGAGCGGGCGTTGCCCTCTTTGGGCGGGTGTCGGGGTGGCGGGTCACTGCCGGCGTCGCTCATCCTGCGTGGGACGAGGGGTTCTTGAGAAGAGTACGCTAAGCCTCCTTTGAAAGTTCTTCCCATCTCTATCTGGGCCAACCGACAGCGCCTCCTAAGATACGGGGAGATGTGGGAAATGATGGCTTTTGGGCGAGGGAGTGAGGACTCACTTGTTTGCACGATGTAGACTCGTAGTCGGGTACATTTCGGTAATCATGGACTCACGATCTCGGGAATGTGGAATGCCACGTGCGTTGAGGGCTTTATTTTATCACTCCAGGAGCCGAATCTTTGTGTCAGAGCGCCTTCTTTTATCGTACCATCGATTGTGTTAATGTTATCTGTAGCTCAATCTTGTTTTCATGCAGACGACTACTATATAAAGGGCACGGGAGAATTTATAGTTTGAAGTGAGAAACTCTCCTTAGAAATTTGTGGACCATACCTATTTTTCGTGCGTCCCACTCGATGGCGGGCTTCAGCTTTTTTTGTTGTGGGAAGAAACATTAAAACGGTTTGGGAGTCGCGAAACTGAGTCGCAACTTATTTTTGTTTTATTTTAAAAAGGAAAACAAAATAAGAAAAAAAAAACCCTAAATGTGACTCCTAATAAGAAAAGATACCCGAAAAACAAGTTTGCGCTGTGGTCGCAAGGCCTATCTGGCGCATCAGAAATGCCGAAATTAACACCCTTTAAGCCCGTATAAAAACGGTATCTACTAAACAAGTTTAGGAAAATAATGACTTCGACCAATCGATTAGTGGATACAAAAAACAAGTAATAACAATATAATAACACACTAGGCATATAGAAATGAATAGACAAATAAATAAATGTATGAATAAGCGAAATTAGATGAGAAAAATGTGTACCTGGGTGATATATCCAAAGTGCTACTAATTAGAGACAATGTTACTAATAACAAATACGAAATATTCACATTTAATCAAAGCTCTACATGTGACAGAGGTCAAATTATTTGTTAAAAAGGATACATGAGATGTTGGGTCTCACTCTAAGTCCATTTATATTGCCACATTAAAATTAACTCCACAAGATCCCATTTTATAGGAACTATAGAATTAATCATGTGTTTGGAATTTTGAAAAACCGATTTGAAATTGAAATTTGAAGTAGTAGTTTGAAATATTGGAAATTAAAAATTCTGAAATGAATTTGAAGCTTAAGAATTTTGAATTGAGATTTGGAAATTAGATTTTGAAATTCGAAGCTTGAATTTTATAAATTTGAGATTTGAGATTTAGAAATTTGAAATTAGAAATTGGGATATTCGAATTTTGAAATTTGTGACACTTTGAATTTGAAATTGAGAAATTGTAAAGTTAAAATTGAAAACTAAAAAAATGAAATTGAAAAGGAGGCAATTGAATTTAAAATTGAAAACTTGGAAGAAGAATGAGAGAAAATAAAATAAAATAAAAATAAAATATAAAATATAAAATATAAAATAAAATAATATAAAATAATAATGACAAATAAAATAAAATAAATAATAATAAATAAAATATAATAAATAAATAAAATAAAATAAAATAATAAATAAATAAATAAAATAAAAATACATGAGGAAATTGACTTTTAGAAATTAGATTACTTGAATTTTGAGGAATTAAAAATATTATTTTGAAATTAAAAACATAAAAAAAAAAATGAAATTGAAAATAAGGAAAAAAATGAAAATTTAGAAATTGATTTTTTTTTTTTGAAGACTTTGTTTTTTTTTTTTTTATAAAATGATAAATTATGAATAAATTAAGAGTGAAATTTGACAAGCTAAGAGCATCTCCAACCCACTCTCTATTTTCTTTCTCTTTTTGCATCACTTCTTTAACTACAAACACAAAATTCTTCTCCAACCCACTCTATTTCCTAAGCTAACCCAAATGACTCACCACAAATGCGAGAGCCATTCGAGTCTCAGCAAACTGTCTCTACTTTTTTTTCTTTATCTCTCTCTATATATATGTTTTACTTTTTTAAATTATTGGAAGTTAGTGAAATTGGGTGTAAAATAGAGATGCGGGTTTGAAATGACTTTAAAAGTCATAACTAAAATAATAATTTAATATTTAAATATATTTTGAGAAATTAATTGTTGAACAGACAGAGATGCTCTAAAGAGTCAATAATACGTGGCCAAGGGGTTTCGTCGAATGACCTAAGTGGTCGGTAAATTAACTAAGGACAAATATTACGGCTGTATTTCTGAAATATGTGGCCCAAGCACAATCGACCTAATCTGATTTGAAATTCAAGTATAGGATGTACCTAAGTGGCCGCATAAACTAAACGACGGGGCCTAATGGCGTGTGGGCCTAATTGGATCCAATTGACAGTTTCAATACGACGCCTGCCAATTCGCTCAAGGTAGATGGATTGACCTATGAAGTGGACTGAAGGTTTAAGCAAGCCGGCTGGTCCTAATAGGTCGCTCGCCCATGCAAACTACGACCAGTGAACTGGGTCATCCCAATAAAATGGCCAGCCCAAGGTGTTCTGGGGTCGACCTACGGCTCGCTCGTCCCAATAGTTGGGTCAGTTTAAGGTAAATGAGTTTGACCTGTAGCTGGGTCATCCCACATTGGCCTAGCCACAGAACGGCCAGACCACTACGGGCCGACCACAGAGCGGCTGAAATACCTGTGGGCTTAGGTATGAGGTCGAGCCTAATTAATGGGCCTAATTTGACGGGTTTTAGATTAATGGTTTGAACCTAAGCCGATGGGCCAATACTGCCGCTGATTAATCTATTGACCAAAGTTGATGAACCTAAATACGTTTTGGTTTTGATTAATAAAATTAACATAAAGTAAATGGGTTGGACCTAATGGGTTGGACCTAATGTAGCTTTATGTCATTTTATTTATCCTATTGTGCTAAGAAATTAACTACACAAATTTCTAAATAGAGTATAAATCAATCATATGTTAAATGTGTAGCAAAATTCTATTAAACATAATAAAAAAAAATCTCCTAGTTCTTTATAACTGTTCTCGACCAAAACACTACCGGCTTTAAAATCAAATCCTAATTCCACCTGCTCATACCGAATATTTATGAGCTAAGAAAATCCTCCTCCAAATTTCGTGACAGATCGACCACGACGCAATGATCGACCTGATAAATTTTGAACAATGAAGAGAAACTCACTTTCATCTTTAAAACCCAAAATATAGCTACTGCTTTCTTACACGAAATATGACTATTCGACTCAAAATCCAATCTCCATCGTTCATAATCTAGATCTATGTCTTATCATAAACATACCGAAAATTCAGAACGATCTGACGATTAAAAACAATGATCAAAATCTTACACTAAAATCGTTCGAAATTGAAACAAAATCAACAACTATTGGTTAACGGTTAAACAATGAAAACGAACTCTTACCTTGAACTTGCCAATGCTAAAACCAATTTCAAAATCTCCAAAAATAACTTATAATCTATGAAAATCCAACCATTGAAATTTTAATTTTGGCACCATCCAAAGTGGTTTTCAGCGTTGAGTAGAACGTTATATCAAAATTTGAGATTGATCGGCTCAAGTTTGATGGTCCGATCGATATCAAATTCCTTGGATCTCTTCTCCTCCTCTCTTCTCTTCTTCCTTCCTTTTTTTTCTTTCTCTTTCTTCCTTTTCCTTTCTCACTGTTTTTTGCCCTTCCTCTTCTTCTCTTCTTCCTTTCTTATTTTTTCTTTCTTGGTCTTTTCTTTCTCTTCCTTTCTCCCCTCCTCTTCCTCTCCGTCCTCTTTTTTTTTTCTTTTTCTCCCCTCTCCTTTGCCCTTGCTTCTTTTTTTTTTTTTTTTTCAATCATGATCCACCACACAAAAAAAGCACAACTTAAAATAAAGCAAACAAATTGCTCCAATTAATAATAAAAGTAATAAGAACTTAAAAATAAAGCAAACAAAATGCTCCACTAATAATAAAAAGAAATAATAACTTAAAATAAAGCAAAACAAAATGCTTCAACTAAAAATAAAAAGAAAAAATAACTTAAAATAAAGCAAAACAAAATGCTCTACTAAAAACATAAAATAATAAAATAATACTAAAAAACAAAGAAATAAATAAAAATGATAAAATAATAATATAATAATAATAATAATAAAAGATAATAATAAAAAGATAATAATAATAATAATAATACAAGATAACAATAATAATAATAATAATAATAATAATAATAATGTGAGCAATTCTCGGTCTACAAATATGCCCCTCTTCATGACCATGAGTGCGAAGTAACATAAGTAATGAAGTAAAATGAAAGTGTGAAAAGTGAGTGCAATGAGATGAACTCTATCGAAGAATAAAAGAGACCCCTAAAAGTGTCCACAAAGAACACTGACTCAATTAAGCTCAAAAAGCAGGAAGGGGCTCTAAAAACACTTCAAAAGCAAGTAACAAAAGAAAATATCTAAGCTACTAAAGTCACACTGTGAGTCCAAACTCCCTCCAAATGGTCTCCAGAAGTGGCCCTAGAACCAATGTCAAAGTCAAGTAAGAGTCGAACCACCAAAGAGCATGAAAACAAACACTCAAAAGGGAAGTCTATACTTACACAAAATGAGGACACAGCTATTGTAATGAATAATATGATCAAAACATGTTACGGGCTCAAAGGGCTATGCCAAGTAACAAGAGGAAAGATTCTAGACACTAAACCTAAAAGAAAAAACTATGGAAGCAAAACTAGGGAAATAACGATTCTATAGGCCAAACTAAAAGCAACGAAACTAGCTAACAAAAAGAAGATAGACCGATGAAGGATCAATGACTCTGAATGTCTATGCTCTGAACGTCTATGCTCTGAACGCTGACTCTGAACGTCTATGCTCTAAATGCTAACTCTGAAAAATAATGGCTCTGAACGTCTCTACTTTGAACGCTGACTTTGAATGTCTATAATCGGCCGTGAAGGAGAATGTGATACACAAACCCCTGATCAATCATAAGCTCTGAACGCTGACTCTAAACGTCTATGCTCTGAATGTTGACTCAACCGCCTATGCTCAATACCGACTCAACGCTCGCCTTAACGACCTTGAAAATAATGGCTCAATGCCTTTACTCACCGCCGACTAACGCCTCTACTAACGCTGACTCAACGCCTATAATCGGGCCGTGAAGGAGAATGTGATACACAAACCCCGATCAATCATAAGTTCCGGAACGATGACTCGAATGTATATGCTCAATAATCGACTCAACGCCTATGCTCAAAGCTTACCCGAACGCCTCGCCTAACGTCACTCGAACGCCTATAACGGGCCGTAAAGGAGAATGTGATACATAAACCCTTGATCAATCATAAGCTCTGAACGCTGACTCAACGCCTATGCTCAATGTCGGTAATGCTCGTCAGCTAAATTAAAAATGTGCTTTGGACAGCTAATTGATAGATACCTATTTTTATGTTTTTTTTTTTGTATACTTGATTACAGGTACACGGAGAGTTTTGATTTACTCATTGTACCTTTCACATGCTTGGTTGTTATACTATTAATATTGGTTGGTTGACATCCTTGGTTGATTCTTCTGTTAATTTAGTTATGTCACTTGTTTCTCATGGTTCGTTATATATTCATCTCGCCCATCTTATATTTCTGCTTAGATTGTGTGTAGATATGGATGATATACTTGTGCTTTGCATGATTGACTGTTGCATGACTACCCATCTCTTGCTTGACTGCATGTTGCTTGTCTATGTGGGACACACATTTATCCCCTTATCTCCAACTCCTAGTCTCGGTCGACTATGTGTTTTTTGTTGTTGTGATTGATATTTGATTGGAGACTTGTTGCTCCTCAACCGAGCTAATGATTAGGAGTAAGGTCTAATGATGGGCTATACCTTTATTTGGGACCCAAAGGTGGTCGACGTATTGATGCTAAGGAGTCCGATCTTTGAAGTCTTGTATAGCCTAGAGCTAGATTTCAGGATATTTTGTATTGGGCCGCCACAAGCTTTTCTACAAGTAGATTTAGTAGGTTTTTCGGAGGACCCACATATTCACTATACACTTAGTTTATTCCCCAGTGTCAGAGTAGAGAGAGCCTTCACCATAGGGCGCTCCCTGGATGCTTAGTGAAGTGCATGTGTGGAGGTGATGGCCACCTCGCATGGAAGCCTGTCATTTCAAGACGTAGAGGTCAGCAGACCAACGGAGGTACGATCGCTCCTACTAGGGACCCTTTCAAAAGCCCACTTTTTTTTTAGTGCCACCCTGACCTTATAGGTTGAGTTTAGATCTTATTGATTAGGACTCCCATCCTACACGTGGGTGCATCTGTGAGCCTTTTAGGCCAGTTTAGTCATGATATGGATCCAAATTTCTCCATTGTGGTTTCCTCTCGAGGGTATACAAAGATTGATCAGAGTATTGAATTTTAGTGGGGTAGTTTTGTACATAGTGACAGATTGCTTATTTCAATTTCATTATAAGCGACATTCACTTTTGGGTTGACTTGGACTCCATCTTATTTGTTTCGGTTACACTTTAAGATTCAGATTACTCTGGTTTCAAGACCTGCTTGTGGATCGGGGTTAGGGAGCGGACAATTCCCACTTAGTTGCATCTAGGAGCTTTTAAGGCCACTTTGATCATGCTTGGATCTAGTCCTCCTCTCTTAGTCTTCTTTTGGGAGTAATAAGGGTTTGGTTTAAGTTTTGGATTTCGAGGAAGCGCTTAGACTTGTAATGTGTGATTTATTTATCCTTAGTCGATTTAGTTTTTTCCTCTCGTATTTGTATCTTATCAGATCCTTGTGCTTTCGAGGGTAGTTCTTCCTTTTCGATCTGCAGGTTCATCTTCGTGGGTAGAGTTGACAGAGACTAACTGATTCGAGTATCGGATCGAGAGAGACATGGATTCTGAGTTAGTCACAGTTGATCGAGTTAACTTGGTATAGCATCGTCGGAAAGTATAGCTAATTTGAGACGAGAGGATAGATGGGCGACCAAGCAAATGAGGCACCCACTCAGGAGGATGCTCAGTTTGAACTAGTACCACCACCACCACCACCTCCCATTAGCCAGTTTACTCCATCACCTGTTCCGTTTGTTCTCCACAATCAGACGGAGGTTGCTAGTTTCATTAGGTCACACATCATTTGCAAACATGGAGTCCCTCATGAGTTGATTTGATAGAGGTCACATTGGACGGAGTCGACACTGTTACGGAGATATGGTGTTCGAAGCACCATAGGTCGTCTAACTGTCTGGCCCGCGAGAATAATGGAGCCGATAGAGGCGTGAATAAGAACATTAAAAAGTTTTGAGGAAGATGGATTTGAGACTTCTCATGATGATTGGTCGAGAAAAGCTCCTTTTGCGTTGTGGGCTTACCACACTTCTTTCGCACCTACGGGGCCACGCCTTATTCTCAGTAAATGGTATGGAAAGCGAGGTGCTGCAGTTGAGATAGAAGATGGGATCTTTGAGGTAACAAATGAATTTGTAAGACCACAGAAATTCCAATTTACGGAAAAAGGAGACAAAATCGTAATTTCGATTATAAAAGCGTAATTCGGTTAAAAATCCCGAAATTTATTCTAGATCTTGGATGATGAAATGGATTGCACCGTTGGAATCATCTCACGATCTAGTATACGTAAAATTTATTAGAGTCAGAGCAGGTTAAAGTTGGCACGTTCTAGAGCATCGCGGTTAGTCTTATAAGTTGGTTTTAAATGCAGCCAGTCATATAACAAGTACTCATGTGTCATAAGTGGCATGAGTGAAATGATGGAAATGGACCAGTAGAGATAGTCTTAGAATGTAGCTTGGGAAATGAAGGGACATAATAAGCGTTACAGGATTTGTTTTAGAGTCGAACACTAAGAAGACGAAATAGGAATATTGACTGTCTTCTCCAAACGAAAGAAGAGAGAAAAACATGGGAAGGAATTTTTGGTCGATGGCAGTTTGATTAGAATTTAGAGAGAGAGACAGGCAACTTCTCTAGAAATACGGACGATCGGCCAGGTCGGTCTTAGGGACGGGGAGGCGCTGCGCGGAGAGGGGCTTGGCGTGGGTGCGGATTTAGGGAGTTTCCTCAAACTCCGAGAGGTAGGGGTTTCTCCTTACTTGGGTTTTATTCTTCGGTTAAGTACCATGTAAATGTTTCGGTTGGTTGAGGCCTTGAACGACCGTTTGATCGGTTCCAAACCTTGGAATAGAAATGCTTGGATTTGAGACCCACGAACAGCCCGACATCGGTGTTGCAGTTTGTTTGGGTTAAATGTGTGATGAGGTGTTCTATAAATCATGTATTGGTTTGTTTGAGGCGGAAATGGTAGAGTGAGCCGGGTTCACTAAGTGAGCCCAGATAATTTGTGCTTTAGATGAGCAGGTAACCTGGGTTTCTTTGTTCACGAAGCGATGATCACAAAATAATTTTTTGTGAAAATATGTGTTTGTGAGTGATTTAAGTTAAAATGCTTTCGTGTTTGATCATTAACCAGTGAGCTAATTTTGATGTGGAAATGTAGATTTACATGACATGATTGTGTGAATTGAATGTTTTGTAAATATATGCATGTTTATATATTTACACGTGAATTAATTTGTATTGGGCGCTACATGCATTCCATATGCCTTTGGAACACCTAGGACTATAGGAGTGAGTGCATGAGATGAGTCTAGAGAAAATGGATTCGAGGTTGTCTAAAATGTGAATTATGCGAGGTAGTCTAAAATAACAAAAATATCAATCGTCGACGTGATTGATATACATCGGTGATCCTGAATATCAATCGTCGGAGGCGGCTGATTGATGTATATACATGGAGGGTTGTCCACGAACAAATAAGGTATGAATTCTCATCTGTGAGAGGCTTAGGCGAGTGTGAGGAGTCGATGAGGACTCGAGATGCGAGGGAGAATGAGTTAGACATTCAAAGTAGGATCATGCATTTGCTTGAATGTGTGTTTATTTGGAACATTACCTTTGCAGGTGGAGAGTAGCCCATAGATTGATTCGGCTGCGAGTATTAGCTCACCTGTCGGGGATATTATTTTTCTGCAGTGCGGGGAGCGTGCGAGGGGACGGCTCGTCCTAGGGACTGAGGATTAGAAGAAAGCGGGGTTGTGGCTTTGATGATGTATACATGTATTAGAACTCGTTAAGTTTAATATATGTGTTGTATAAGAGTAAAAACATATTAACTCTTGTAACTATTGGATATAGTTGGTATATTGATGAGTGTCGGTTTATGGGCCCCGAGAGAGGCCATTTTTTATCCCGTGTATGTATCATGTGATGGATATATTACATGTTGGAGACGGTATATCCCAGTCTTGTATTTGGGTAGAGCTCTCATTCGAAGGAGACTCTGCTCTGATTTTAAAGTGGCGTCGGGTGGCACGACATCTATTTGTATTCCGCGGGTTGTGGGTAGTCAACGGACCAGGTTTGGGGTGTCACGACAGTATCGGAGCTTGAATTATCTGAGTACCTAGGGACTCGGGTTTGGGTATCCCATCACCACTTGGGTGGTTTGATGTAAGTATAGGTATATGAAGCCTAGAGATTGAGTTTGGGCTTGAGTCATGAGTGGAGTGAGGAGCATCTCACCCTGGTGTGGTTCGATGTTCGGTTTAGGTATGAGATTACCTAGAAACTCCTGGGACAAAGCTAGATTGCTCACATGCAGTGTTGATGTGTTTTGTGTGATTTGATGAATTATTGTATGATGAATTGTGTATGCCATGTTGTATGTATGATGTGAATGTTTTATGTGCTTGGGCAAATAGCACATGGAGTGTTGGAAAACAAATTTTGGAGTTTACGATTATTATGGCGGAAGGATAAAATAAAAGAAATAATTTTTAGAAATTTATTTGATACATTGAGAAATGAAATCAAATTTTAAGTAATTTGAGGTGGAACACTAGGGTTAGTGTTATATATAAGGAACTTTTGAGAATTACGGACCATTTTCCAGTGCAAAAAAAAAAAAAAGAAAAGAAATATATATATATATATATATATATATATATATATATATATATCTTGATATGTTTTTTTAGTGTCTTCCAGTAGTTGGGAGAAAAAAAAAATGAATGAAAACAAAATGAGGTGGAGAAAGTTTTTGGTTTTATAGTGAGTAAAACTGGAAAAAAAAAATGAAGAAAATAAGGTTCATAAATTTATTTGGTCTGTGAGAGAAAGAATAAAATTTTCTAAGGTTTACAAGTTGTAAAGCGAGACTTTATCAGCCTCTCAAAAATACCTAAGTATTTCATCTGTGATACTCTGTGTTTATGTCAGAAAAAAAAAAAGGGTTAGTCACGAGAAACCGTTTTGAGCTCTTTCTTGATGTATTGTAGAAAAAAAAAAATATTTTGTATTGCAAGCCTTGCAATTGTATTGCAAGAAATTTGAAAAAAAATAAAACTAAAAAATTGTAGTGAAAATTGTATTGCAATAGCATTTTTTGTATTGCGAGAGAGGAAAGGCTTGAGGCTAGAGCGTAATGCAATACGGTTTCTTGTGTGCACAAGGCAGGGTGGAACTTAGCAAGAATTGTATTGCAATAAGTCTAGGTGTATTGCAATAGGCATTGTATTGCGAAATTTGTTGTTGAGTGTGTTGCAATACGACTATTGTATTGCGGTGGAGGGCAGGCTAATTTGCATTTGTATCCCTTGTCTGATAGAAGTGTATTGTGGCTAGGCAAGGCTGGCAGGTACAGGCGTTGGAAATTTGGTAGCCTTGTGGCGTCTGCGGGCCTGTGAGGAGCAAGCGGGGCGCGTGGGGCGGGGCGCTGAGGCGCGAGTCTTGTGAGCGCGGGGCGAGCGTGGGGCTCGGTAGGAGGCGCGGCCGGCGGCCTGCGCGAGTGCAGGGCGCGCGGGCGAAGCCGCAGCGGGCGAGGCGCCCGAGGCGGCAGTGTGCACTCGTTACTTTCAGTCTGGCCCACAGCTCGGTTTGACTCGGTATTTTTCCTGAGTCAAATTTTTTGGACATTGTTCGTGAACCCGGTTCATGAACATTGTTCATCAAAAAATTTTCAAAAAAAAAAAATTATTAAATTAAATAAAAATAAATAAAATCAACTAAAATTAGACAAAATTTTCGAAAAATAAAATTTTCAAAAAATTGAATTTTCAAAAATAAATTTGTTGAAACTTGATATTTTAAATCTGAAATTGATTCTTAGCATTATACAACTGATTTATGTGTATGATTAGTGTCTGGTAGTGTTTATGCATAGAATCTTGAATTTGCCGATACCTTTGTGTAGATGGCTAATAGAGGGCGGGGGCGTGGGATCCACGGGGTCTTGGTCGGGCACCATAGGCCCTTGACCCGACCACCGGTGTTGTCAATGGACCTTTGTAGAAATTTGTAGGTATTGCGGTGCTATCGCACGGGACCGGTATAGCAGTAGGCCAGGGGAAGATCTAAGTAATCTCAGAGGTTTAGGGCGCATCATCCTCGGAGCATTCTACAAGGGAGGAAGTCGGAGTAATTGTTAGACCATTGGTTCATATAGATTGAGAAAGGTGTTAGAGGTATGATTACGCGACCTTACCCGAGTTAGACTAGGCTGCACGTTCGGCTAGAGAATGAGGCCCAAGTATGGTGGAAATTGGCAAGGACCTCTTGAGACCTTAGAGGAGCCTTTGTAGGTGAGTTCTCCCCTAGGGATTAGGGCGAGAATAGGGATGATATGTAGAGGTTACGAGTTGGAGATCTCGGGGACTCTACTCACAGTGGACCTGAGGAACATGGACATGTCAGAGTTCGATGTCGTCACGGATGGGTTGGTGATAGCTTATATAGGTCGTTATCGATTGTGAGCGTAGGAGGGTTACACCTTTATCACAGGGGCGGTACTCGTGTGGTATTTCGGAGACAGACATGATATTTGCCACGAGACTATATACGAGTCCAGTGTGCGAGGAGACGGTTAAGCGGGTTGGCTAGCGAGCCACTGGGGACGAGGAGAGACCGGACATAGATCTACCTGGGTAGTGTGCGAATATGTTGATGTTTTCGGATAGAATTGCACGGACAGCCTCCACGAGGGTTGTAGACTTGATTGTCGAATTACACCACAGTCGCCGCGTCATGACTGCGCGCAGGATGGCACGATTGAGAGTTGCAGGAACTTCGGTACGAATTCTGAGGAGCTATTGGACAAAGGTTCATTAAATGAAACACTTCACCATGGGGCGCTCAGGTTCTGTTTACTAAAGAAGGACAAGACCCTTATTGTGTATTGATTACAGACAGGTTGAGCAGAGTTCGATCAGAATCGGTATCCATTGCCAGGAGATCGATGATTTGTTTGATCAGGTTGAGAGAGCACGGAGTCTACTTGAGATAGACCTTAGCCCATGCGAGATTTACCATCCAGCATTTGAGGTTAGGAAGCCAGATATCCCTAAGACCGCGTTTAGGACGCGTTATAGGCACTTTGAGTTTACGGTGATGCCCTTTGGATTGACAATGCGCCCGGCCCGACATTCATGGATCTCATGCGTAGGGCGTTTCAACCTATCTAGATTAGTTTATTACCGTGGTCTTCGTGGATGACATTTTGATACACTCCCCAATCGAGGTGGGAGCATGAGGATCAACGGAGGATCGTGTTACGGTTGTTGAGAGACCATCGGTATGACGCGAGTTTAGTAAGTGTGAGGTTTTGGCTTGCGGGTGAGATTTTGGGACACGTGGTGTCGACGCTGAGGAGTGTCGGTCGACCCGGAGAGGTCGGCGAGTAATGAGTTAGGAGGCCCCGAATGTCAATGCCGAGATCCTGGTTTCTTGGGATTGGTGGGTATTATAGGAGATTCGAATGGGTGAAGTTGTCCGCTCGGGCGGGATCGTGGGACTTCGCCTCTGGGACATAGACTCCGTGGTTGGGACCGACCTTGCCATAGAGGAGTCGAGAATGCTCGAGACACTCGGGATCTGGTGTTAGTAGAGAGGGAGGATCAATGGCTTCTTACAGTTCGGGGAAGAGCGAGAAGACACGCTTCACACGGTTCCCGGGGACCCGGGGCCAGGATTTGGCATGTGAGGTGGGATTGCCCCCAGAGACAGGGATCCCAGGACTTTGGGACAATGCAATCCTAGTTAGCGGTAGAACAGGAGAGTATACGGTTCATTCCTCCACACCCTAGTACCCAGATTCGGAGGAACCGGTTTGGTTCGGGGTGTTATCTGAAGCACTCCAGCCCAGTACGAGATAGACGGAAGGGGGCGGAGTGTGGAGTCGAAGTCGGGGACGGTCGAGGTTGCACAGCGGAGAAACTAGTGAACCTTGGGTGGTAAACATGGCTAGTTCATTGATGTCGGGCTTGACATGGATGAGTTAATGACCATCGGGTTGTCGATGAGTAGGTTCTTATCGGGTTGTCCTTTGAGCCGACCTTGGATTTGGGCTTAAGTTAAGGCCTTTAGAAGCCCGGGAATAGATGTTCTTCCCTAGGTGTAGGGTGAGAGTTGACCTGATAGGTCGGGATTATGAGTGAGAGGTCTCCGAGATTTTGCTCATTGTGGACCTCGGGATTGGGTGTCACAGTATGGCATTATTACGTTTGTGTGCACGGTAACATCGCGTCGAGTCGGGTGTGGGTGCACGGGATGGTCATTCACCACTCTTGGTGAGTGTGGGTTGAGTTTGTCTTTAGGTTCGATCGATGAAGACTCATAGTTCGATTCAGGAAATGAAGAATAATTAAAGTGTGTTGGGCAAAGCAAAAAGGGGGCCGTTAATCCCCTAAGGTGAGAATCCTGGAGTTAGGGTGTAAGAGACCCGGGGAGATATCCCTAAATTTCTGTGTGAATGTAAGAGGCTCGAAGTGTAAGCCGAAGAGTTAAGTTAATCGAGATGAAAACACACGGTCAGGTTATCACGTAGACTTAAAGTTGAGTGATAGGAGTCGGGAGTATTTCCGAGATTTGGATACCTTTGGAAATTGCATTTGGGTGTCGTTGGTGACAATGTTTCGATATATGGATGTCATATGTGACATGAACTAGGTTGACGGTCCATTGGATTGTCAACGATTGTGACCTTGGGAAGGTCAGCGTTTACACACAAAGTAAGGGTTACGTAGGGTTACACGTTGTGTGGATTATACACAGGTGTTAGAGGGACCTTTGCGAGCATACGTCCTGGGTCATAAGGGTAGAGGAGCAATTGCCCTTAGTGGGTCGCCTCTGACAGCGATTATCGGGCAAGTATCGGATGCCTTGTATGAGGCACTATATGGGAGGCCGTCGGGTCACTAGTTATGTGTTGGACCAGGGTGGGAGAGAGCTCCATCGCGGTCTGATCGATTAGAGACACCTCAGGAAGGTGAGGGCACGAGATCGGCAGGCGTCTTCTCACGGCTCGGGGCCAGGCGGGAAAGCTATGCGGATGTGCGGCGTCGACCATAGAGTTCGAGGTTGCGGGGATGGCGTGCTTGCGAAGGTGATGCTGGGGGGAAGTGGTCGGGGTTCGACGAGCGTGGGAAGTTATCGTAGGGTTCATTGGACCTTCGAGATACTCGGAAGGGTAGACACCGTTGCGTGCCGGTTAAGCGTTCACAGCCCGGCATGTCGGTGTCCACGAGGTGTTTCACGTCTCCATGCTCCGGAAATATACTCCAGATCCAGTTCATATGGTGGATTGGGGACAGATTGAGGTTGACACGGATGGGACCTTCGAGGAGGGACTAGTGTGCATTGTTGATAGCCGTGATCGGGTTTTGTGACGCAAGACCGTGAGGCTAGTGAGAGTGCTATGGCGGCACTGTGGAGTGGAGGAGTCAACGTGGGAGCGCGAGGACACGATGCGGGCCACCTATCCCTTCTTGTTTAGGGATGAAGTCGATGGTTTGATCGTTTAAAGATTTAAATGACTAGTTTACATACGTAGTGTAGTGCCGTTGCATCTTACATGTAGTGATTGTGGTTGTTCAAAATTTTGGGACGAAATTCCTTTTAAGAGGGGAGAATGTAAGACTAGAAATTCAATTTCTGGAAAAATGGCAAAATCGTAATTTCGGTTACAAAATTGTAATTTCGGTTAAAAATATGAAATTTATTCTCTAGATCTCGGATGATGAAACGGATTGCACCGTTGGAATCATCTCGCAAAATCTAGCTAGCACGTAAAATTTCGTAAAATTACGAAGACCGATCGGAGTTGACCACGTTTTACGAGGCATCCACCGGTTGAGTCACGTAAAGCGATTTTGATGCGCGAAAGTCACATATAACACGTACTCATGTGCCATAAGTGGCATGAGTAGAGAAATGATGAAAATGGACGGCCGAGATAGTGCCGAATGTCAAAACTGGGAAATGAAGGGACATAATAGACATTTTGGGATTTGTTTAAGTCACTAGAAGACAAAATAGGAATAGTGAGGCTTTGTCTTACCAGCAAGAAAAGAAAGAGAAAACGTGGGGAAGGAATTTTGGTCGATGGCAATTTGATTAGAATTTAGAAGAGGCAACTTCTCTCTAGAAATAATGGCCGATCCGGCCAGTCGGTCTTCGGGACAAGAAGGAGGCGGTACGGAGGGGCTTAGCGTGGGTACCCCGGGTAGAGATTTCCTCAAACTCCGAGAGGTAGGGGTTTCTCCGTACTTGGGTTTTATTCTTCGGTTAAGTACCATGTAAATGTTTCGGTTGATTGAGGCCTTGAACGGCCGTTTGATCGGTTCCAAACCTTGGAATCGAAATGCTTGGATTTGAGACCCACGAACAGCCGTATCAGTGTTACGGGCTATTTGGGTTAAATGTGTGATGAGGTGTTCTATAAATCATGTATTGGTTTTGTTTGAAGTAGGAAATGGCGCGAGCCAGGTTCACTAAGTGAACTGCGATAATTTGTCTTTAAGAAGAGGTGGTAACCTAGGGTTTCTTGTTAAAAACGATGATCACAAAATAATTTTGTGAAAATATTGTTTGGCCCAGAGTGATTTAAGTTAAAATTGCTCGTGTTTGATCATTAGCCCTAAGTGAGCTAATTTTGATGTGGAAATGTGGAATTTACATGACATGATTGTAATGAATTGAATGTTTGTAAATATATGCATGTTTTATATATTTACACGTGAATTAAGTGTATTGGAAGCGCATACATGCATTCCATATGCACTGGAACACCCTAGGACTATAGGAGTGAGTGCATGAGATGAGTCTAGAGAAAATGGTTCGGAGGGTTGTCTAAAATGTGAATTATCTGAGGGTAGTCTAAAACTAACAAAAATATCAATCGTCGAAGACGACCCAATTGATATACATCGGAGGGTAGTCCACAAATAATATCAATCGTCGGAGACGGCCCAATTGATATATATATACATCGGAGGGTTGTCCACAAACAAATAAGGTAATAATTCTCATACGAGGCTTAGGCGAGTGTGAGGGAGTCGGTGAGGACTCGGGTACGAGAGAATGAGTTAGACATTCAAGTAGGATCATGCATTTGCTTGAATGTGTGTTTATTTTGGAACATTACTTTTCTGTAGGTGGAGGAGAGTAGCCCACCAAGGTGATTCCGCTCACGGGCATTAGCTCACCTTGTGAGATCTTCTTTTACAAGTACGAGGGAGCATGCGGGGGACGAGGCTCGTCCTAAGGCGGGATTAAGAAAAGCCCGGGTTGTGGCTTTGATGGTGTATATGTATTAGAACTCGTTAAGTTTAATATATGTGTTGTATAAAGTAAACATATTAACTCTTGTAACTATTGGATATAGTTGGTATATTGATGAGTGCTCGGTTTATGGGCCCAAAGAGGCCATTTTATCCATGTATGTATCATGTGATGGATATATTACCTTTACGATTTAGGACAGTATATGCATATGCTTGTATTTAGGTACTCTCCGTACAAGGAGACTTCTGCTTTCGATTTTCTAAAGTGGCGTCGAGTAACCCGAGCATCTACTTGTATTCGCGGTTGGTGATCAGCGGACCCACGGGTTTGGGGTGTCCGCAATGGCAAATACGGGAGCAGTGGAGTCCGATCCGCGTTTTGATCGACAGTCACTTAGATGAGAAGCGAGTTGGGAAAGCGGTACGACCATGTTGAAACTGTCGGAGAAGATGGATCATGCTTTCAAGAAGCGGGTCAAACCTGAGCCCTTCTGAAGGAGATGCACGGTTTGAGGGTTCTCAGAGGATTAGCAGGAGACCCTAGAGGGAAGTTCAGGCCGACTTGGAGTGGACCATACATCATCAGAGAGTTGACCCCAGAGGGAGCAGCATGGTTGACAGATTTTGATGGAAATCAGTTCTCAGAGCCGACTAATGTGGTCGGCTAACAAAGTGATACGTTTTGAGACCATGAGTGCCATTAGGATGGAGTGGCAAATCATTTTAGTTAGCCATATACCTTTAACACCCTGCTGATTTCTAGATCGTTGATAGCCCATTGGGCCTCGCGCATGTGCATTATAGCCTTTTATTTCTTGTAACCTTAGCACATTTTTACGGGATAGGGGCCCTTAGGTGTATATGTATGCTTTGCTAGGAAAAGTTTCATGAGCTTTGGACTTTTAGACCTGTCTTCTTTATCCTTGTTATTGTCACCACATCACCTCATTCTATTATATTTCACTATCATCTTATTTTCATATTTCTTTATTTTCACCATTATTTGTTTCATTCTTCTATTTCCTTACTTGGAGTGATGATCCTTCGCATTTTTTTGGTACATAGAGGATAGTAATATCACCCCACGCCACCCTCACTCTTTTTCATTCCATCATTTGACATTGATTGAATTGGCTTGAGAGTTTACCTTATGGGTGAGGATTCGTGTGTTCATCCAGTGATTGAGGAGAGTTTTATTTATTTCTTATGACTTTCCCATTGGAGTTTGATTTATTGATGATTGGAGTATGCACTTTCATTCAAAAAAAAAAAAAAGAGTGCAAAGATGTTTGTGTCTCATATCGCCTCCATCGATTTTTATTTGTTGGGTTTCATCATTGGGGGTTTGAGTGAGATTTTTATGAGAGATGAGTTACGTGAGAGCTCTTTGAGATCTTTTGTTCCTTGGGTCATGATTGATATGTATCGGATATGAGAGTGGAGTAACCTTTTACTAGGGTTTTCGGATCATTTGTTTTCTCTACCATTCTACCATTGGTGATATGATCTTTCTTTATTTGTACTGATTCGTGTTGATCATCATTCATTTTACTTTCTCATTGTCTTCCTTTGCTTTCTCATCACATCTTTCCACTTTTTGTTTTGTTTTGTTCTACCCTTTATCCTTTTCCAACATTGATACAACTTGACCATTTGTCATTTCTCTCTTTTCACCATTGACATTTCCTTTGGTTGCCTGCAGTCCATGGACTCATGAAATATTTTCTATGCATCACATCTTATGCAGGGTATGGGTTTGATCATTGGGTATTTGAGCTTAGTTTCCCTTCATTTATTTCACCTTATTACCCCAGGCTACGTTACGTCCCGTGTCATAAGACCACCCTGAGGCCATGAGATCAGACGGTACCTTTGATAGCCTCTACCGCAGAAGTGGTGTTTGGGATTGGTTTGAAATCTGACGTCCTGTTTCCCTCTTCGGTTATGCTTCTTTGATGATTGGAGGTAACTCGTGATGGATATGGATGTCCCTTTGAATTTATAGGAGGATATTTGATGCTATCGGCTCCCTATTCCTCTTTGTGCTACAAACTCACCCGTGCTGGGGCATATTTCCTGCGGGCACTCTTCCAGTGAGAGATGAGTTCAAGGGAAACACTTTCTTGAATTGGACATTCATATATTATTTCATTATCACGATGGATGGTTTTTCTTAAATTAGTACCTTTCTTGGTGACTTTTACATCGATTCTTGCGTCTTTGGAGGCATATTCTCAATTTAATTCGCTGAGTTGGTTTTATAAGAGCTTCCCTTTAAAGCTTCTACAGTGAGATCTTTGAAGTCCATCTGCTGGTATTTTGAGATGTTGCTGGTTTTGATAGGGTGTTTTCGAGCTTGATACTCTTGATAGATGTTGCTTTACAGTGTGTATTAACCTTGCATGCGGGGCATGACCCTCCATACATGGAGATTGTTAGATTCATTTTGGTTTCGGTCGATTTTAGTTAGAGAGTCAACAGTCGGAGATATTATTTTCCAGTTTGGCGTTCAGAGCCGTTATTTTCCAGGTCAACGTTTAGTGCAGAGACGTTCAGAGTTAGTATTCAAAGCATGGGCGTTCGAGTCGACGATGAGCATAGGCGTTGATCGGCGTTGAGTAGAGCGTTAGTCGACATTGAGTGGCGTTTAGAGCCATTATTTTTCAGTCGTTCGGACGAGAGGCGTTGAAGTGGTCGATGTTAAAGCATAAAAGTTGGTCGGCGGTGAGCATAGACATTGAGTCAGCGTTCGAGCTTATGATGATCGGGGGTTTGTGTCTCACGTTCTCATAGCGGCCCGATTATAGGCGTTGAGTCGACGTTCGAGTAGAGGCGTTCAGTCGGCGTGAGTGGCGTTGAGCCATTATTTTCCAGAGTCGGCGTTCGGACGGGGCGTTGGTCGATATTCAAAGCATAGACGTTCAGAGTTAGCATTCAGAGCATAGACATTCAGAGTGAGCATTCAGAGCTTATGATTGATCAGGGGTTTGTGTATCACATTCTCCTTCATGGCCGATTATAGACGTTCAGAGTCAGCATTCAAAGGCGTTCAGAGCCATTATTTTTCAAAGTCAGCATTCAGAGCATAGATGTTCAGAGTCAGCGTTCAGAGTTGTGATTGATCAGGGGTTTGTGTATCGTTATCACGGCCATTATTTTCGAGTCTGATTCGGAGCATAGACGTTGGAGTCCATCGTTGGAGCTTATGATTGATCGGGGTTTGTGTATCATTCTCCCTTCCGGCCCGATTAGATGTTGGTCGTTAATTAGAGGCGTTAGTCGGCGGTGAAGTAAAGCGTTTAAGGTATTGTACCGGTCGTTCAGGCGCCAAGCGACAGTCGGTGTGAGCATAGGCGTTGGTCGACGTGGGCGTAGGCGTTCGGTCGGCGTTTAAGAGCTTGTTAATTGATCGGCGGTTTTGTGTATCACATTCTCCTTCACGACCATTATTTTTCAGAGTTAGCATTCAGAGCATAGACATTTAGAGTCAGCGTTTAGAGCTTATGATTGATCGGTTTGTATCACATTTCTTCACGGCGGGCCCTACGCGTTGGGGGACGTTGAGGGTATTCGGTGTTGAGTAGAGGCGTTTAAGTCGACTTGAGGCATGGAAGCGTTAGTCGGCATTGAGCATATCGTTTGATTAAGCGTCAGGCTTATGATTGATCGGGGTTTATGCATCACATTCTCCTTCGATGTTATAGGCGTTCGAGTGTGTTCAAAGTAGAGATGTTAGAGCCATTATTTTCAGGTGACGTGAACATAGACATTCCAGTCGACGTTCGAGCTTCAAACGATTCGAACATAGACATTCGAGTCATTGATCCTTCAGCCGGTCCTATCTTCTTTTTGTTAGCTAGTTTAGATTTGCTTTTTAGTTTTGGCCTATAGAATGCGTTATTTCCTAGTTTGCTTCCATAGTTTTTCTTTTAGGTTGTCAATCTTAGAATCTTTCCTCTCCGTTACTTGGCATAGCCCTTTGAGCCGTAACATGTTTTGATCATATTGTGCTTGATACCCAACTTCACGTCATTTTGTGTAAGTACTGACACTTCCATATGCAGTCATTTGTTTTCATGTTCTTTGGTGGTTCGACTCTTGCCAGCTTTGACGTGGACATTCTGGGCTGTGGAGACCATTTGGAGGGAGTTTGGACTCACGGTGTGACTTTGGTAGCAGAATGTTTTTCTTTGTTGCTTGCTTTGAAGTGTTTTTAGAGCCCCTTTCCTGCTTTTTGAGCTTAATTGGTCGATGTTCTTTTGTGTGTTCTTTTAGGAGTCTCTTTTGTTCTTCGATAGAGTTCATCTCCCTACACTCGCACCTTTTCATTTCTTACATTGCTTTCGTGTTATTCACATCTGGTCTATCGAGAAGATGGGCGTATTGTAGACCCCCAATTTGCTCACACATTGATTATTATTATTATTATTATTATTATTATCTTTTTATTTTGATCTTTATATTGTTATTATTATTATTATTGTTGATATTATTGATATTATTATTATCTTTTATTATTGTTATCTTATTATTATTATTATGACCTTTATTATTTTATCATTTTATTTATTTTCTTTGTTTTTAGTATTATTTTGTGTTTATGTTTTGTTGGGCATTTTTGTTTGCTTTATTTTAGAGGATTATTATTTCTTTATTTTAGTGGAGCATTTTGTTTTGCTTTATTTTAAGTTATTATTTCTTTTTATTATTAGTGGAGCATTTTGTTTGTTTATTTTTAAGTTCTTATTGCACTTTTTAGCTTAATAGTGTGACATTTGTTTGCTTTATTATAGTTGTGTTACTTTTTATTATTAGTGGATCATAAAATGAAAAAAAAAAAAACAAGGGCAAAAGGAGAGGAAAAAAAGAAAAAAGAAACGGTTTTTGTGGATCCGCTCTTTTCACGTGCGTCCACTGATCGCCGGGGCACCTTTTGTTGTGGGAAAGCATTTAAAAAACGGTTTGGAGTATACTTATTTTTCTTTTACTACAAAGGGGAAAAAGCAAAAGCCTGAAGAAAACCACACAAATATGACTCGATAAAGAAAGAACAGTAGGAAAAACGAGAATCACAGGTTCGGAGGTGGAATTCATATCGGGAAGGTATATAGTTGGCAATTAAGTAGCACCCCTTTAAACCCAGTCTAAAGCAGTCTCTGCTAACAAAGTTTAGGAAAATCGACTTTTGGACTAATATCAGTTAACTAAAATCTAAAAAACAGTAATATGATAATAACCTTTCAGGCATATAAAAATGAATAAGCGGATAAAATAAATATAATTAATGGGAGATAGATGAAAAAATGTGTACAGGGTGATATATCCATAGCGTTACTTTAGTGAGACAATGTTAGTGTAATAATAAATAACAAAGTATTCACATTTAATTCAGAAATGATTTGCAAATTTAAGAGGGTCAAATTATTTGTTAAGAAAAGGATATATATAGGAGATGTTAGGCTTCTTTAAGCTATTTATATATCACCTAAGAATTAACTCCACAAGATCCCATTTTATAGGAACTATAGAATTAATCAAATGTTTGGAATTTTGACTTGATTTGAAATTGAAATTTTGAAGTTGGTAGTTTGAAATATTGGAAATTAAAAATTCTGAAATGAATTTGAAGCTTAAGAATTTTGAATTGAGATTTGGAAATTAGATTTTGAAATTTGAAGCTTGAATTTTATAAATTTGAGATTTGAGATTTAGAAATTTGAAATTAAGTGGGATATTCGAATTTTGAAATTGCTGACACTTTAATTTTGAAATTGGGAAATTGTAAAATTAAAATTGAAAAACTAAAAAAATGGGGAGTAAGAAAAATGAGGCAATTGAATTTTAAAATTGAAAACTTGAAGAAAAATGAGAAAATAAAATAAAATAAAAAATATAAAATATAAAATAAAAATAAAATAAAATAAATAAATAAATAAATAAAATAATAATAATAAATAATAAATAAATAAAATAAAAAATACATGAGGAAGTGGCTTTAAGTAGATTACTTGAATTTTGAGAATTAAAAAAAATGTTATTTTGAAATTAAAAACATAAAAAATGAGAATTGAAAATTAGGAAAAAATGAAAATTTAAAAATTGATTTTGAAGACTTTGGAGAAGCAGCGAAATGATAAATTATGAATAAATTAAGAGTGGAATGTGACCAGCTAAAGAGCTTGGTCGAATGACCTAAAAGGTTGGTAAAGTAACCTAAGAGGTTGGGTCTATCATGTTGGGCTTCTAAATATGGGGTGTAAGTTAATAAATTGGACCTAATTGGATGAGCCTCTAAGTATAAGATGTGCCTAAGTAGGTTGGGCATAAACTAATGTATTGGGCTAAATGGATGGGCTGGTGGATCCTAATTAGATGGGTTTTTTAAATATGGGATGAGCTAAGTTAATGGGGTATAAGGTAGATGGATTTAACATGGAAGTGAGCTTGGTTGGGTTTAAGCAAATTAGGTTGGTGCAATAATAGGTTGGGTTAGGCTTTAAGGTAAATGGGTTGGACTGGGAAGTGGGCTTGGAGAATGCAATAGGTTGGAGTTGGGCGCAAGGTAAATGGGTTGGACTTTATGGGAGGCCTGGGTTTGGTCCTAATAGGTTGGGGGGTTTAAGGTAAATGAGTTTGGCCCTCAGGAAGTGGGTTTGAGTCACAATATGTTGGGTCGGTATAAGGTAAAATGGGTTGTCTTATAATTTGATGGAGTTGGACACATGTAGTGGTAGGTCAGAATTTGGTGGTCTTAGGTATGAGGTTGAGCCCTAATTTAATGAAACAATTTGATTGGTTTTTAGATTAATGGGTTTTGAGCACAAAGTTGATGAAATTTAAATATGTTGAGGCACTGATTAATGGGTTGGACCAAAGTTGATGAACCTAAATATGTTGGGCTTGGATTAATAAGTTTGAACATAAAGTAAATGGGTTGGACCTAATGGGTTGGACCTAATGTAGTTTATGTTGTCGGTATTGATCACATTAGAACCGTAAGTCTTACACAAATTTCTAAATAGGAGTATAAATCAATCATATGTTAAATGTAGCAAAATTTATTAAAACGAAATAATAAAAAAAAAATCTCCTAGTTCTTATAACTGTTCCCAGACCAAAAACACTACTGTTTTGAAATCAAATCCTAATCTCCACCGTTCATAATGAATATTTATGAGTTAAGAAACTCTCCTCCAAATTTCAGATAGATCAGACCACAGACGAAGCGGGATCGGACCTCTGATAAAATTTGAACAATGAAGAGAAAAACTTCGATTTTCTATCTTAAAACCCGAAAATATAGCTACTGTTTCCATACTGAAATATGACTATTCGGGACTCAAAATCCAATCTCCATCGTTCATAATCTAGATCTATGTCTTATCATAAACATACGAAAATTCGAAACGTCGACGATTAAAAACAATGATCAAATCTTCTGTTTAAAATGTTGAGTGAAACAAAATCCAGCAACTATTGGTTTCTAACTAGTATAACAAATGGAATCTAAAAATATAATCTGCACCGTTCATGGCCTAGATCTATGTATTATTTCAAAACATATCAAAATAAGAAGAGGATCTAACGGTTAAACAATAATGAACGAACTCTTACCTTAGACTTTTGCCAATCGCACAAAACCGATTTCAAAATCTCCAAAAATAACTTCTGATCTACGAAAATCCAACCATTGAAATTTCCATTGGAGACCATCCAATGGTTTCTGGTGTTGAGTAGTGGTGCTATCAAATTTGAGATCGATCGGCTCAGGTTTGATGGTCCGATCGATATCAAATTCCTTGGATCTCTTCTCCTCCTCTCTTCTCTTCTTCCTTCCTTTTTTTCTCTCTCTTTCTTCCTTTTCCTTTCTCACTGTTTTTTGGCTCCTTCCCTCTCTTCTCTTCTTCCTTCCTTATTTTTCTTTCTTTGTCTTTCTTTCTCTTCCTCTTTCTCCCCCTCCTCTTCCTCCTCTTCCTCTCCGTCCTCTTTTTTTTTTTTTTTCTTTTTCTCCTCTCCTTTTGCCCTTGTTTTTTTTTTTTTTCATTTTATGATCCACTAATAATAAAAAAAAGTAATAATAACTTAAAATAAAGCAAACAAAATGCTTCACTAATAATAAAAAGTAATAAGAACTTAAAAATAAAGCAAACAAAATGCTCCACTAATAATAAAAAGAAATAATAACTTAAAATAAAGCAAAACAAAATGCTCCACTGAAAATAAAAAGTAATAATAACTTAAAAATAAAGCAAACAAATGCTCCTAAAGCATAAAATAATAAAATAATACTAAAAAACAAAAATAAATAAAAATGATAAATAATAATAATATAATAATAATAATAAAGATAACAATAATAAGAAATAATAATAATAATAATAATAATAATACAAGATAATAATAATAAAGATAATATAATAATAATAATGTGTGAGGCAAATTTTAGAATTACAAAATGGTTAAGCATACAAAACTAAAGTCGCCTCTACGGCCTCGAGAAGAAATTTGAGCTTGACTCGAGATGCAAAGCTTAACCGAGGATGTTGTGATTCATAAATCGACGAAGCACATACGATCGCATAAAGGCAGGCGAAGGCCAAGAGAGAGAAAGAAGGCCATAGAGACTGGGGTTGTCGGATGAAGTAACGGATGGTTAGAGGAAGAGTTTAAAGGTACGCAGGGGCTATGCACCAAGCGACGTGGATTAGACCCGCCGGGGGTTACGAAGCTAGAGCTCAGTGGAGCACTTGGCGAGGAGTGCAGCGTTACTCGGGGACCTCGGAGCGGGGTATGGTTAGCCATAGGGATGGAGTAATAACGGTGAGGACAGGGCACGCACCTTATAGGCCTTCGGATGGCTTGCTTTATGAGGCCCGGCAGCGGTGTGTAAAATGTACGCCCTATGCGCAAGTACCTTGTCGCTAAGTAATATAGTGTACTCCACGATCGGATATCAAATCACGGGACAGGTGTGACTACAAGGTTCGGCTTTTAGATAATATACGAAGAGATTGATTTTAGGAAAGAAAGTGAATATGTGAAAGTCATTAAGTTTTAGATTCTAATAAATTACTGGTATTGAAGACTAGGGTTATGTCTCCCCCTGTCACGTTAGTGATTCTTTCTTAAGGATGATATTATCGATATATTTATCATTTGTCGATTGGCGAGGTGATCTTGCCCGAGATATCCTCTCGGGTATATCCATTATCTCGTGAATAGATTTGAGTATATCTACATCTCAACTCGATATTCGAAATGCTTAAATATTCTAACCCCGAATGCCACCTTCGGGATCGGAATATCTCACATTTCTTAGGTTAATTTAGCTACTACGGATGTGGATAGCCTCATCTCTCTGAATCTCGGATCCTCGAGTGTGATTATGCGATGTTGGCGGACATCACCCGTATAATTAAATCATAGGCGTGAAGGCGGATGAAAACAAATAGATAAATACTTGAACAATATAAAGAGTACTACAATTTTTAATCCATTGACACATGGCGAGGTTAATGAAGCCACAGATATAAATCTAGAACATCTTGAACACGAATATAGAGATGTTTAATTTCAAAAACATCGTTCACAATTTCCAAAATAAATGGAAGCAATGCAAATCCAGGGCGCCGTGAAGTCTGTGTCACTCTGCTCTGGAATTAGGTACTTGCCCCTCGTTACGTCGCAGCCTCCGTACCGATTTGCGAGCCATTCGTACTTTAAATGATGGGGTGCGGATCTCGGTGGCGTCGCGGCGTTGAGGCGTCCGCGATGTTCTTTGATTGTTGATACGCATTGTTGTTGACTGACGTCGCGGCGTTGCCAGGGCGTGAAGGCGATGGGAGCGTCAGCGGCGTTGGAGCGTCGCTGACGTAACGCAATAATTTCTGCTTTGCTCCCCATTGCTCGTGCTTCCAGCCGGTGCCTTTTTGCTGCAATGCCGCACGCATCAGACGAAACACCAGGTCAGAATTACAGCCCGCAAAACTATGAAATTCTTATAAAATAAACATGAAAAGGAAAAGCGAGCGGGTATAAATATGAGTGTTTTGAGGCACTCATCACACCCCCGAGCTTAGTTTCTTGCTTGTCCTCGAAGCCGAAGCGACCTTCTAAACGAGAACACACACACTCGACATCTGAAACTAACACTAAGGCAGGTGTTACACATCTTTGAAAAATGGAGGATCAGGTTGGGTGGGAAGCTCACCTGCTCTTGTTTCTTTCGAAGTTCACGGGATGCATACGAGATGACTTTCGGAAAGCTTCAGTTGAACCCGGGTGGAAGTGACTAGTGTCTCGAATTCCATGGTCTTGATAACCTTTCCCAATGACCACTATGTGCGTATAATGAATGACCTCCGATTATGCACAGACTGCGATACCCCGAACTTAAGCTCGATTCACTTTATTTGGAAGAAGCTAACCCGAGAAAAGGATAGGAATGCACCCATTACATTCATATGACTTACTAAAGACTTCACATTACCTAAAAGAAATGAAAGAAGACTAGTGCGAAGTTTTAGTGAGTATTTCTGTAGCGAGGATCCATTGGTGACTCCCACCGGTTAGTTGAGGCAGGGCATTAACTTCCTTGAGCTTCACCGGAACACTCGACAGGCTCAAGGCCACAGGTTGTGGAAAAATCCATCTTACGTCGAAGTGCGGGTAGTGGAAATTGATGACTCGGCCCGGTTGGCTTCAGGGCATTAGGCTTTGAAGGCCCCTCGGATTTGTACCGGGATTAGATTGGATGATCGAGCATTCTAACCCACGAAGCCTCTTTTGACTTTTTCTTCTTTTTCACTTTTTTTATTTTTTATTTTTTTATTTTTTTATTTTTATATATATTTTTTTAGTTGGGGCTCAATGGCAATCCTCTTTTGATTGGGTGTCCCATCACTTAGATGGTTAGAATCTCCCAAGGTTTATCAAACTTAAGTAGTTGGTCGACACTATGCATACCACGAAGGTCAGTAGTGTGTGAGTGTGATAGGATCATCGAGAAATAGTTTTCTTGACTACCCGAGGATTGATTCATTAAGCGGCACCGCTGTCGACTAATTCACAGAAATTATCAAACATTGTATGCATTTGATCATCCATGTTAATCGTGAATTCAGTCAATGATCCTCGATTTTGACATGTACGCGGACCATAATTACTACATATAAGAATGTCTGACACATGCACACTTTGAACTAACACATGACTCATCGGCCCCGAAATGGAAAAAAAATAAAAGCGAAACTAAATAGAAACACCTTTAATATCTTTGAAACAAAACAAAAAAACACTATAACAACACTAAAAAACAAAAACATAACTAAACAAAACAAAACATTAAACAAAACAAAACCACGATCACCTACAAACACCCCACCCCACGACAAAATATCCGGTGTCACATTGCAATATGCAACAAAGAGGTGAAGAGACTCCATGGTGATCAACTGCGGTGGGGGGGTGGTGGAAGAAGCCGGTAGGCGGTGAGCTGCGAGTCTGGCTGCTACTTTGCAAAATAGTGGCTGGTTGGCCCGTGCCGTACCGCTATCCGTGCGGAGGGCCTCCATATCTGTGTGGCGGACTCGGTGCTCCAGGCCCTCCATCAGGAATCGTCGGCGCTCGATAAGTGAACACTTAGGGTCCTGGGATCAGATGAGAGCCCGGATGGGGCTGCCTCACGAAATTTTGTAGGGGTGGTGGTGGAGGTGGGTGGGACGGAGGCGGCCAATGTCTCCTGGGGATCGCCCGAGAAACCATAACAATTTGATAGTCATGCGGCTCATCCTCGTCAGGGCTCATGGCCCGGGAATCCTTAGACCCCTATAGTCGCGGGACGCGGGTGTGTCAGCTTGATCAAATAGCCTTTATAGGGTGGAGCGAGGCCTCATTATCGTCGAGGGCACCTGACTTGTTTACCTGAGCGAATAGAAGAATTGCCCCGAGTTCATCTTTGCGTCCGGTTATGGAGGATGGCATCACCGATAGCTTGCCCGACATCGAAAGGGTATATCTGTAAGATGGCATGGTTGAGGCGAGGCGCGCTTGGCGGTCACTTCACACGCGTTCGTCGTCGGAACGTGGGGCGGCGTGGTGGTAGTGCCGGACAACAGGAATGAAGGCGAATGCTTGGCCTTGAAGTGGAACGGCATGTAGCACTATTGACTTTCCACTCACCGGCCATTGGTTAATACTCGTATAACCTCGGGAATTGGTCGAGTGCTTTCGTGGGCCGTCGAGCGGCTCAGAAAGGACATGCTCTGAAATTTGTAATATTGATCGACTCGCGAAGTCGGCAATCACGCCGCCTACGACTTTCTTTAAGGCGTAGGAGGCGAGATTGGCGATAGAACTCGCCCATGCAGCTCGTATTTCTTGGATGAGGTGGTTTGCCTGAAGCACGCCATCCCTTAGCTGCTTGATGGTCTTGCGGAAAAAGTCATCGGGGTGGTGGAAACCCCTTCTCCTTGATGAGCGATCGGTTTGCAAATGGTGCCAAGCCAGATCGGGTGCACTCGTTCATAAGTAGGTGTGACATCGTAGCAAGTGGGGTCGAGATTATATTTGGTAGGCTAAAACTGATGAGCAATTTTTACCTTTACCGGACATATTGACTGGGAGCCCGTGGTAGTGACACGAAAGTGGACACTGCCAGGCTTAGACCCAGAAAAACAAACACTGAGTGTGCCTTAAAACAAACGAAACTACTAAGTGTGCTAAAAACCCTGTATGACTCAGAGACCACAAAATAAACCTATGATACCACTAGCGTGAACCTAAAGATCCACACCAGACCAACGTGAATCTTGAGTGGTACTTACAGAGAGAGCGATACTAGGCCCAGGAGCGAGTGCGATTAATTGAGAATGCCACGGTGACGGGACGGAGTGTGTGAGAGAGCTGCAGGGTGCGCGAGAGCGATCGGAGGGGCAATGTAGGGGCCTCGGCGACGTGACGGGGAGCTCCGTCAGAAATTTGGTGAGAGACAGTGTAGGCTGGGGTTTGGTGTGCGTGTGTCACGAGTGAAGAAGCCAAAATGGCTGTTCTTGGCCTTAAAACGAATGTCCCGCGGCGATTAGGCCCCGACGTCGTGGCGTTCTGAGCTGAAACGGCGTCGCGGCCTTGATGAAGTAACGTCGCGGCGGTGAAGCGGAAGTGGCACTAAATGGCGTCGCGGCGTTGGATATGGCGTCGCTGACGTGGCGGCGATCATAAAAATTCCGCGTCGCGACGTTGGAGATCCGTCGGCGGCGTGATAGGGCTGCAAATTCCGCATTAGCGGCGTTGGAGATCCGTGTCGCGGCGTGGCGAGAGAGTGGGATTAACAGCGTCGCGGCGTTCAATTTCAGTAAAATCCCGCGTCGCTGGCGTTCGAGCTTCATTAAAATCCGTCGCGGCGTTGGAAATCCGCGTCGGCGTTCGGAGAAGGTCTGAAATTGGCGTCGCGGCGTTGGATCTCCAGCGTCGTGATTCCGGAGAAGAGTCGATTGGCGTAGCGGCGTTGAAGCGTCGCTGACGTTAAACATCGCTGACGTGGCAATAGCGTCGCGATGTTGGAGCGCGTCGCTGACGCTGGCGACTAACGTCGCGAGATTCTGAGAAGAGTTCCCGAAATTTACATTCGCGGCGGTTCGCGAGAACCTCCCGAGCTGTAAATGTGATACTACGGACTGTAATGCTGCGAAGACTTGATCTTCGATTACTACGTTCGGTCTGAAAAATAAACAACCGAGGCGAATGTTAGATTCTGACGGGACCGTGAGCTAATATTACTTAAAATAATCAAAACTGCGAAAAGAAATTGTCACTCATAAAAGAGAAAAGTGTAAAAACTTGGGTTGCCTCCCGAAGTATTATGTTTAATGTCGTTAGCTCGTGACCACGAATCTCAATGTGCTCGAGGGCAGGAACTGGAATGATCGCTTCTTACAGCCGTCTGTGGTACATTAAAGGAATGATTTGCTTGTCTGCGAGGCTTCGCCACCGTAATACGGCAATCGTTGGGTGGTATTTGTAAATGTGCCTTTCTCAGGGATGTGTAACCACGCTTGCAGTGTGAAAGACCTTAGTCCTTGTGAAAGGCGGACCATCGAGACTGATTTCCACTGGAAAAAGCTTTAGGCGGGAATTGAATAGAAGAACTTGTTATCGGTGTGAACTCCTTTACGATGATGTGTTTGTCGTGCGGGCTTTAGTCTTTTCATATAAATGCGAGGCGTTTTCATACGCCGTTTACGAATTCGTCTAGTTCACTAAGTTGGAGGCGGTCGTTTCTCGTAGAGCGATGTATTATCCATGTTTAAGCGTCGAGTGGCGATAGGCTCGATGCTCTAGTGCGGGAAGATGACCGGCTTTACCGCCATGATTAGAACTAAGTGACATACCCAAAGGAGTTTTAAATGCTGTACGGTATGCCCAGAGTGCATCGTCCATCTTTTTGTAATTAACTCTTCCCGAGTGCCAAAGTGAACGCCTTCAGAATGCATTTGATTGATTCGATACTCGCTGTCCGTTAGACTAGATGTGGGTGGTGGTAATGTAAGAGATGTAACATGACGCACTCTACATAAATTCGCAAAACCTTATCACCACCTTATTGCAAATGGGTACCATTATCTCGATCAATGCTCGAGGGTTCCAAAATGTGAGAATATGTTGCTGCGTTGCAATCAGCCACAACTCTTGGCATCACTGCAGCGCGTGTGGATCGCTTCCACCTGCCTTTGAGACATAGTCACGCTAACAAATGTATAAGTTGCTATATGATGGTGAAATGGTCCCATGAAATCTATCCCCATAAATCAAACAATTCTACCTCCAAAATGGGAGGGGATGCATGGGTGGTCGTCTTTATAGATGTTCCCCATTCGCCGAAGACATTTGTCACAAGTGGAAACGAATTGATGAGCATCTTTAAATAAGGTAGGCCAAGAAAACCCAATCGAGTACCTTGGTTGCGTCGCTTCTCGGCCACCAAAGTGCCCACCACACCTAGCAGTGTGACAATGGTTTGTAATGCCGTGCATTTTCATCTTTCAGCACACATCTCCTTATCACCCGATCAAGACAAGAGTCTCAGAAGAATTGGCTCTCCTAACAAGAGGTTTCTGCGGTGCTAAAACCTTTTTTCGCTGAGCAAGAATCTTAGGGATTTTAGCCACCAAATAATTCACATAATCTGCGAACCATGGAACTGCCTCTTTTTCCTCAATAGCTAAGAGTTTCTCGTCTGAAATTCGCTATTCACTGAACATCATCTTCTAAATTTCTTCCGGGCCGTGAAAGATGGTCTCGCCACTGAAGCTTTTCAAGTACTTTGTCTTTAATTTCATCGAATTCTTGCAACAAAAGGAATCTCACCGAATTAATCTGGGGTTTTGCATCTTTTCTTGGTCATCAAGTACTTAATGGCGTAATGATCAAGAAAATTCACGACCTACGCTAATCAAATACGGGCCTGAACTTGTCGGCGCAAACACAATGGCCAACAGCTCAGAAGGGCATAATTCAGCTAAGCATCATTCAAGGTTCTACTAGCATAATAGATTACCCAAAGATTTTCTCGCTTCGCCTTAACTCCGCCCCAATCGCTGTCAAGGTCACACATGAGTTCAAACGGAAAGACCAACTCGTGCCACAAACAATAGGAGTCGAAACCAACTTATCCTTCAACACCGAGAATGCATGCAAACATTGCGAATCAAACTCAAATGGTTCCTCGACTAGAGGTTAGACAATCCGCTTTAAAACTGTGAAAACTTGACGAACCTATAGAACCAAATAAGGGCCGGTGAAAACTCGAATCCCTTTAATGATCGAGGGTGGAGGCAACTTTTTCAATTGCTTCCAATCTCGCCGATTATCTACCTCTATCCCTCTTAAGCGAAATCCGGCGTCCAAGGACAATACTTTCTCGTACTCATAAATGGCACTTTTTCCCAATTGAGTACTAAGTTCGTTCTCTTCACATCTTAAGCAAGATGTACCTCTCTCGTCTTTGAATACTGTCAAAATGAATTTCCCATTATTGAAAATCGCCCATAAAGATCTCAATTGTCTTTTCCACCATGTCCGGTGAATATGGCCATCATACATCGTTGAAAGTACCGTGCATTGCATGTACCCAAGGGCATCCGCCTGACGCAATGTACCATAAGGACAAGTGAATGTTGTCTTCTCCCGATCTTCGGAGCCATGGCAATTTGATTGTAACCGGGAATATCCATCCACAAGTGCCAATAGTATTCATAACCGGCTAATCGACAGCATCCGATCTAGAAACGGCAATGGAAATGATCTTTCGTGCGGCCTTGTTCAGCTGATAATCAATACAAACTTCCACTCCGTGAACCCGCTCTGGGATCTGGCAGTAGAATGTCGCTTTCAGCCCCGGCGAATTGTTCTCCCTTCTTCAGACTCACCTAACCGGGCTTACCATGCACCGGTCTCGAAATGGGGTAAATCACCCCAAAGATCTAGCCATTTAGAACCTTCCGACCACTCCTTCATTGTCGGATTTAACCTCCTCTCGGCGTCTAATCGGAAGGTTTATGTCCATCTTCTAATAAAAATACATGCACGGGACATAACGAACTTTAGATCGCCTAGAGACCATCCGAGTGCATGTTTGTGATCCTCGAAGGACCTCAATAACTTCTCTCTTCCTCTCAGTGCATCAAAGATGCCAGATAATCACGGTAGCTGATCTCACCCAAGGTATGCATACTTCAAATGGCTAGGTAGAGGTTTTGCTCCATCTGGCGCTAGTTCAATCGATGGGACCGGCGTTTTAACTCCTTCGCCGTAGATTCGGCATTTCGTCCATTGAACCGAAAGAGTCCATCCATTTAACATATTCTTCTCGCCTCTTCGCTTCAGGCGCCCGGGACTCATTCTCCACTAGGCTAGTTCCAAAGGGTCAGTTAGAGACCCCTTCAGCTAGGACACTATAGCCTCTACTATTTCACCATGAAGCAAGTATCACTTTCACTGGTGTCTCACCGCCTCAAAACACGTTGAACTTTACTTCATCTTCTTGTACTCAATCAGCTCCTCCGAACATCAATCATTGCTCGCCGCTGCAAGAAACGGTTCACCCAAGATTATCTGTGATTTTTATCTTCCTCCATATCCAAACAATAAAATCTGCCGAAATATTAAATTTGTCGACCTTTACCAAGACATCTTCTATTATCCTCTCGATGCTTCAAAGATCTCGCCTACAAGCCGAAGTGTGACTCAGAACGCTTTCGCTTCACTTAATCCCTAAACGCTTGAACATGGATGGGGGGCATAAGATTACGCCGCACCCAAATCACATAGGGCTCTCTCAAAGATAGTATTTCCACGGTGCAAGGGATAGTGAAACTGCCCGGTCCTTGAGCCATGCATTTCTTTGAAGTACGGCACTACATTCTCGCTAAGTCTATCAGCCAAATCGCGACCTTCTTCGGGACAAAATGTCTTTTCATAGTTCTTACATAACTGGCATTCGCTTCTGTGTGGCATCAAGAACGGGATATTGATGTGCAACTTTTGAACACCTCCATGAATTTAGTGAATTGCCATCCAGCTTTATGCTTCTTGAGACGCTGGGGTAAGGAACCGATATGTCAGCCTTTGCTTCAAAGAAGTTCTCATGACCGGGCAGCTTCTCCGAGGCTGCTTCTTCGTCTCGCATCATCTTTCCGCTTCCGTCGAATGACCTTCTCGCCCTAACCTGCTCTACGATCGGGGCTGTAAATCGTATTTCCAATTCTTTTTCCCACTTCTCAAAGATGACTCGCAACATGCTCATTCCCATCTCTTCGGGGTTTACTCGAATTGCTGCAAGGAACCCTAAGTGTCTTTCCAAGTCGCAGTCACATTCAGCCCATTTGTGCCTCCAAACTTCTCAGTTGTGCTGCTTGATTGTTCAACTGGGTTGCTTGCTGCTGCATGTTGGCCTTAGTCTCATTCATGAAAGCAGAGGTTAATATCTCGTGCTGAGCCGTTTAAGCTCCACTCTTTTCTCAGAGGGTGGTTCACCAGTTCTATTGATGGTGTATTGCCTTGATTGCTCTCCATCCATACCCTTGATTATTCGATTGCTCTGTTCGATTATTGCGCCACCTTTCGCCTTGATTTTGATTCGATAACTATTTCCAGGTCCTTGTCGCTGTGATTGATTCTGACACCCGACACGCATCGGGCCTCGCCACCGTAGGCTTCCCGACCGACTATTCCGTGCCGCTGTACTGCTCCTCCACAGAATTCACATAACTCCCATGGGTTGGTCTGTATGGCATTTGCTGTTCCTTGCTGCCTATTCAACTGTTTAGTCAGCTGTGCCACATGATTAACCGTGATTGTCAGGACCTCATCACCAGGCTACCCACTGCCTTGCAGCCTCCTGCCACCGGTTTGTATTGGTCGCAAAGATCTTCTGGCATTTCATACGATCGTCCGCGTTTTCTTCATCAATGCTCCTCCAAATGGTGCATCAATCATTGTTCTAGTTGCATTTCAAACAATATAGAAAGTATGGACTTGCATCCATCCGGTCGCCTATGTGTGGGCACTTCCGTACTCCGTGAAATCGTCCCATGCCTCCGCCAGGTTCTCCCCTCTAGTCATTCAGTATTGATTCGCACAAGCTGTGCAATTTTCGAAGGTGGAAAGAACTTTCTTAGCCGAAATTCTTGCACCAAATCATTCCATGTAGTGATTGAATCGTGGTTGACTGTTAACCAAAGGTTGCCTCTATCTCCAAGTGAAAGTGGGAAACAACCGCAACCCGAGAGCTTCTTTCTTGCAACCCCATCGTATTTGATAGTACGCAAACTTCAAGGAAGTTAGTCAAATGCATGTTCGGTTCTCACAAATCTTATGGAACAAGATATTCTCAAGCATATGTACGTGGATCGACTTCAATTCAATTTTCCGCTTAAACGGGTGGTCGTCTAATAGCCAGTTCAACAACATTTGTGGTAAACGACCATCTAGTAGCATGAAAGGATCATCTCGGCCGATAAACGGCTCCGGGTGCTTCGATTCTTCCATTATTCCTTATTTCGACCTCTCTCGTGGCTCGCTCCGCCAATGTCCGTGTTCTCGCTTTTCATTGTTTTCCATGGTCGTTTCTAGCTTCTAATTGCTATGTTCTCTCGTTTCTCGCACCAGGTAGTTCTTTAGCTTCAGATCGCTGTGTTGGTTAGCTTGATCTCGATGTCGCATGTACTTACTCGGAAACTACACCGCACAACACACGAACTAACAAAAACCAAATTACTTACTTGTAAAAATAAACAAAAGAAAATTTCAGAGTAATATCTAATTGCTTAATTCTCTATATCAATCTAAACTCGTCCCCGCAACGACGCCAAAACTCGACAGCCGAAAACGCGGCAGTGGGTAAATGTACGCCTATAGGCGCAAGTGCACTCGTCAGCTCTAAGTAATATAGTGTACTCACAAGATTTGAGAGTCACCAATGTGACGTGTAATACTACAAAGGTTCGGCTTTTGTATAATATCCAAGAGATGACGCAGTGTTGCGCTCAACATGTGAAAGCCGACTAAGTTTGTGATTCAATAAATTACTCAGTATCAAGATCAGGTTATAGTCTCCTCGTCAATGCTCAATGATTATTTCTAAGGATGCTATTATTCATTATATTTATCATTTGTCGATCAAGCAGGTGATCTTACTTACGTAGATATCCTCTTCGAGGTATATCCCGCTATCTCATAGATTTGAGTATATTCTATCTCAACCCGATATTCAAATGCTTAAATGTTCTAACCCCGATGCCACCTTCGTGATCTACCATCTCTTATTTTACCCGATTCAACCTGAAAAGCTACTTCTACCTGCATCCCCGATAAGCCTCATCCTCGAATCTCTCGATCTCCAGCAGTGATTATGCCAATGTTAAGGGGATATCATCATAATTAATCCATAGATCGAGAGCGTATGAAAACAAATAGATAAATACTAACAATATAAAGTACTAATTTTAATCCATCAACACATGACAAAGGTTCAACAAACCCTAGATATAAATCTAGAACATACCGAACACGAATATGAGAATGTCAATTTCAAACATCATTCTAGTAATTTCCAAAATAAATGGAAACAATACAAACCCTATACTCCCTCAATAGTTTCTTTTCTCCTGTGGTCACTCCCTTGCCTAGCCTGCTCTCGCTCACGCCTCCCTAGCTACCCTCGATTTCCGAGCCATTCGTGACTTTAAAATGATGGGGTGCATCTCGGTCATCAAGCCATGACGCTGCAACTTCATACGCCGAGACGCTCACGACGCCGCTGATCGCCGACTTCTGCATTGTGCTGACCCAACGTCACGCCGACGCCACGACGTGGGAACGCTCGCTGACAGAGCAAACCAATTTCCGCCATTCCCCATTGCCCGTAAGTGCTTCCAACAACTCGCTTTTACTCCAATGTACCCGCATCTTAAAACCAACACCAAACATGAGCCTAGCCACAAAAACTATGAAATTACTATAAAATAAACATGAAAAGGAAAAACCGACGCGGGTATAATATGAGTGTTTTAGGCACTCATCACTTTTTGACGCAGAGCTACCAAAGCTTTTCTCCGGTTTGACTCCACTTTTAAGTCTCTATGAAGAGGAGGCGAAGAACTGGGCTGAGGACGAGGCATCTCTGGGTGTCCTCTGACACCCTGGGGCCTGCCTCTTCTCGGGCGAAGCCTGAGGTTCCTGCCGAGGTCGTCTCCTCTCGCCGCTGGGGCTTCGCCGACTCACCCGCTGGGAGGCTCGCACTACTAAAGCAGCTGTCAGCCCCACCTCAAACATTTAGTCCCTTTGTATAATCTTGCTCATTTTGGCGAACGTCGAGCCTAAGTCTCTTGACATCTCTGTAATTTGCATGACAGTTTTGTTATTCATGATATCCGTCCTTCACCTTTCTGTCTGCCTTCTTTATGACCTCGTGTCGAGAGTGCTCGTCATCCAATCTTTTTAAAATGGCCGGGGCTCTACCGAGCTATACGACCTTGATTTAATGAGCTATCAGGAGCCTCATCAAACCAGCTACGGGCCTCTTTGAAACTGGGGTCACATGGCCTTGAAGCCTGAAAGCATGATGGTTCTTCAGTTTGCTTTCACCCGGCTCTTTGAAACCGAGCTTGTGGCTCCTTGGCTACTTATACTCGAATCATGTAGGGTTCTTAAGAACCCCAGCTACATGGGCCTTTGAACCAAGCTTACAAGGCTCCTTTTGAAATCGAGCCACGCCCTTGGCTACTCGCCTTCCGGTCATAGGTTCTTAAGAACTAAGCTACATGGCCCCTTAGAAACTGAGCTACAAGGCTCTTTTGAAACTGAAGCAAGAAGGTTCTTGAACCGAGCTACACGCCTTTTATAACCGAGCTCTTGGCTCTGATTTGAGCTATGTGGCCTTGATATCCGAACTCGCTTCTGATTCGAAAGCATGTGGTTTTTATATCCGAGCCTTTCGGCTCTCGATCTAAGCTATGTGGCCTCGATATCCGAACTCCTTAGCTCCCCGGGACTGAAGCATTGCGGGGTTTTTATATCTCGAGCTCTTGCCCTCAACCGAGCCACGTGGCTCTTCGCCTTCCTTCCTCGGGAAAGCATGCGCGCTGCTTTAATGCGCATCTATGAAAGAATCGAAACAGATCACAGGCTTCCAAAGCCTCCCCTGCTTTATAAATAACCGCCTTCTTTGATGGTCCCAGGCAATTCCGCCCCCAACTTCTTCTTTCCCCTCTTCTCGACAAAGGCTCTGAGTTCGCATACGATGAAGCTCGTGGCTCGACCGGCCACCGGCAGGAGTCTCTGCTTCGTGGTCGCAAGTCGGCTCGTCTGACGCCCGCCATTTAGGAGTTGTGCTTTTTTCCCAGTCCTCCTCAGGGAGTTGTGTTGTCTCATTCCCGCTCAGCTGATGGAACTGACCAAGGAACATATTCTGAGGGGGCTACATTTAGGAATATTTTTAAGTCTCGCTTCCTCCATTATTCCTTTCCTCCCCTCTTTTCTCCTTCTCTTTCTTTTTCTCTCTCTTTCTTATGGTTTTCGCCTTGATTGGGTGTTGGCCGATCATGATCTTTTGAGATGTAGAGAACGGCCGACGCCAGAACGATTTCATTGAATGAGAATTCTCTCTCGAGACGAGAGAACGGCTTTGCCGATTGTAATTTTCTCGAGATGTGAGAATCACTTCATTGCTGTAATTTTCCTCGAGACATATGAAATAAAAAACACGCTAAAACATGTGTGTACTTGTCTCGATTTTTTTTTTATGATCCATGAATATTAATCAGCCAAAATGAAACACAAGATCGTTATTAAAAACGGAGTTTCTTATTAAAAGCTACACCCGAGGTCTATTTCAGAGAACTCCCGAGGTCTCTGGGCTGCTCCAAGAATGTGGAAAGATTTTTCCTCTTATGTTTGAATAGAATGGCTGTACTGGGACGTATTCATCATACCACGAGGTCCTTCCCAGCTTGGTCCTAGCTTCCCGTGTGGGTCTTTCTCGTCGGCAAAGAGTTTTTAGAACTAGGCCATCTGGCTTAAAACTCTCGAGCCCGTCCCTTCTGGCCATAATATTTGTCATTCTTCGTGATAGTCCCTGCACGCTTTAGAACCTCGCTCTACATTTTCTCTAGAGGTCAAGGTTCAAGCTGAGAATCTCCTCGTCCTTAGATCGCGAACTCAACTCGGGTGATTTTAACCCAACCCCGACTGAGCTAACGTCAAGGCTACAAATGTTATAGCAAATGGGGTTTGCTGTTGATTTGTGTGTAGTTCTCAGAGGCCCATAATACCTCGAGGAGGTATTTACCCATTTTCTTTAGATTTTCAAATTTTAGTCTTTAACGCCGCCGAGAGTCCAGGTGACTTCGCCAGCTCACTGAATCTATGATAAGATAGGGATGAGTACACTGATCTAAAGCTCACAAGCAACTTTCCGAACTGAAGATTACTTAAACTATTTCCCATTATTGTATAATAAGGCTCTGTGTGGATTCCAACCCGCATATTATGGAGCCAAACAAAGTTACGTACCTTTGCTGGGGTGATTGTAGCTAGTGGCTCTAATTCCCGCCACTTGGTAGTTAATCCACTCCTACAACAATAAATCTCAGACCGCCCTTCCTCAGAAGACCCGAGAAATTTCAAATTTCGAAAAGGCAAATCGTAATTTTAATGTAACCAAATTTATTCTCTAGATCTCGATGACAAAACTGATTTCACCCATTTGAATCGCCTCGCGAAATTCCAAATACCCGAATTTCGTCAATTCCGAAGCACGCCTGAATTTACATCGCCGAGACACAGTATCGAGTGCAAGAAAATGACTTGTAATGTGATAAAGTCACGATAACACGTACCTACGTGGACACATGTCAGATGAGCAGAGATTATGAAATGGATCTGCCTAGATACAAATGCTAAAATTGTCATAATCCAAATTAGATATAATTTGATATAGAATTTGTTTTAAAATGATAATAAGACGAAATTATAAATAAAGGCCATCTCCTACACATGCAAAAAGAAGCCAAAAACGTAAAAAAGGGGGAGGGGATACAGAGAGCTCACATTTTGATTTTTAAAGAGAGGAGAGAGATGACTTTCTAATCTCAATCCAATCTGCTTAATTTTTCAGTGAGGAAACACATGAGGCTTCACAAGGGGACTTTTTGAGGAGTTTCTCGACAACCTGGAGGTAGGGATTTATCCTACTTGGTTTATTTTCGATTTAAGTGTTTTGATTGATGATTCGTGGTTTCGAGGCCTTGAACGTCATTGTCTTACCCAAAACTGGATCCATTACAATTATTATTTCATTAGTAAATTGTAAGAAACACTGACTGTTTCTTAAAGTTTCATAACGTAATTTGTGCTATAAATTATGCTTTGATGTGTATAAGGCTTTAAATGGCCATGGAATTTTTGTCACTAAGTGGAATTCATGATAGTGGCTGTGAAATTTAACTGAGGTTTTAATGTCACGCGAATAGTGTTCATGAAATAAATTTGCGGGAGAAAATGTGTTTAATGATATCCAACCTCAAATTGCTCGTAGTCACACTAGCCCACGTGAGCTAATTTGGTGTAATGGATTGTGAAATTTCATAACATGTTTGTGTGATTAAATTATGTAAATGTATATCATGTTATATATATATTTGCATAAGAGAATTAATGAACTGAGTTTCGCATCTATATGTATTTGAAAATCTCTAGAGCAATGTGGAGGAATGGCAGATGTTTTCAGAGAGAATTGTTTCTGAGGGTTGACTAATAATGATAATTACTTCTGAGTGTGTCCATTACTAATATCGAGGGTAGTCCATATAAGATATCAATCGCCTTATTTTTCAATTGATATACATCTGAGGGTTGTCCACTAAATAGAATATCGGAGTTGGTCCACTACTTATATCTGAGGGAGTTGTCCATAATTAAAAAACAAATACCTTTGTTTTGAAAATAAGGTTTCTATGCTGGGCTAGGCAAGTGTGAGGAAGTCAAAGAGGATCAGACATGGTTGGTCATTTAGACATTCAAGTAGGATCACATTTGTTTGAATGCCAAGGCTGTGATCATGGCATATGCACTTAGTGGGGAGTAACCCATTTAGTAGGTGATTCCACTTATCGGACATTAGCTCACCTCATTTGTAAATTTATATTATTTCGTACAGGGAGCTGATTTGAGAGATCGCCATCCTAGAGCCGATTTGGAAAGAAAGCTTCCGTATGGTGTTTTAGTTGGACACATGTGGAGCTAGAATGTTTTTTAAACTTGAATATATGCTTTAGATAAAAGGAATTATCAAACTTTGAACCAAGTGATATAGAGAGAGAGAGTATATATATATATATATATATATATATATATATATATATTATAGCATATATATATATATATATATATATATATTTGGTTGGGATATGGATTATCAGGAGATTACTGTGGCTTCAAGTGGGCTATTTTTAATTTTTTATCCCATGTGGACCTCTATGTGGTCGCTGGGACAAAAGAGACTTTGAGGTAGAGCCCTGCATGCGAGACTCCCGCCTATTTTTCTGAGGCCACAAGTCATCTCGACATTCACTAGTATATTCCGCGGGTCGAATGTTGTCAACGACCCCCGGGTTTTGGGGAGCCACATCTTCCCAATGGCAGGTCCCATGATACCAGCCTTCATTGCTGAAAAGCCAAAGGCTTCGTGGATCGAGGTTAGCTGGGTCAAGGAGTGTGGAGAGATCTGTGCATGCTCCTAATGCATTCGTGATTTTTTAACCAAATTGCAGGCCTTGAAAGATTAGAATAACAATATTCCTGTTTCAGGCCTTGTCATGCAAGGACTCGGCTCCGATATGGTTGCCACAGATATCTTCATGCACTCCTGCCTGGGCACGTAATCGGGGCGTCTTTCCTTTCCTACGATCTCTAAGGATGGTGTAGAAAAGCCTCGCTTATAAAGGGTCCCCGATGAATGGTGAATTCAAACAACCTCGTCCCGAGCTCGAGGCCCCATTTCGATCAAGCCGCACACTCCACCACTGCAATCCCGTGATGGGGTCCATCCAGCCTCTCTACTTCTGGACATTATCGAGACAATTTCTTCATCATGACGCTCATCGAGTGGTTCTCGGGAGGTGCTCAACCAGATCAGCCTTATCAGATCCTCATGATGTCACGTTAAGGGGCTTTACAAGGTGATGTCGAGAATTTCTGCCTTCAGATATGGCTCCAATCAAGCCGTATGAACTTTTTAAACAATTTTTGACCTTGGTAAAGGATCATTTTTCAAATTCCCGGTCTAGGAGTCCTCTATCTGTTTCACCACCATTTGGGAATCACTGCATACCTCCAGTTGAACAACTTCCTTAGAGTGGGCAAGATTAAGCCCGCTATGACAGCCTTACACTCAAATTTCATGACGAGGTTGAAAACCTCAATGAGTGCGTATTCCACGTCAATCCCGTCCGGAGGCCGACTACTGCGACCGCTCGGGATTGGCGAATTTCCATCTACGGACAACCTCCGATGGGGCGCAAGTCACATTAACTGATAGTCTGGGCTGGCCATATTTAAGGTAATTCATGATGAATCCCGCCAAACCCCGCTTTGACCTCTGGGTCCTAGCCAGATTCGATGTCGAACTCGCCACTTCTATAACCCATTTTATCGCCTTCCCGAGGCTCCCGGCTTGTGCACATCTCGCTTTCTCTATTGGGTGTTTTGTCAGATTTCTACATGTGAGTCGGTATGGTCGGCCTCCCGGGCAAGGGTCACCAATGCTAGATTAATTTCTCCATCTGATACCTTCCTCCGCTCCTCAGCCACTGATAATAGACCGATTGTTGTATTCATCTCACTCTTTGACCAGTGGTGCACTAGTTGAGAACTGAATGACCAAATAAAGTGGTAAGGAGTCTTCCTTCTAAGGGCTTACCAAGATTCGGGAGGAGAGCTCAAGTAAGCTTAAGACCGAGAATGCCTCTTCGCATGGGTGTCCCAAAGAAGGCTTTTTAACCCGAAGAATGGCCGGCACTTGTCTGACTAGATACAAAGCAGCTTTAGAGCAAATGATTCTCCCGCCCAAACATTGAATTTCTTGGTGTTCAAGGGTGGTCAAGGTGTTCTAGCACGCTTTATCTTATCCGGTTTCGCTCTATCTCTTCTGAACTCGTTGACTATAAACCCAAGAATTTTTCACTAGACTCATACCACTTGACTGGCTTAACTTCACGTTATAGTTTTTCAGACCCTCGGGAATGACTCAGCCTAGGTGGTTACATGGAGCTCTACTAACCGACTTCACCAAAGATGTCATCTATATATACCTCCATGGATGCTCCAAATTTGCTTCCTTCAAAAAATTTTGTTCACTAAATTCTCTTGATGTGTGGCCCCTAACGTTTTCAACCCGGGAAGGCATCACCTAGTAACAAGAAGTACTCTGCTCTACCACAATGAGGTCTTCTCTTGGTCACTAGGTCCATTCTCTGGCTCCGCGTATCTGAAGCGCCCACAGTTCGAGAGCCGTGGCCGCCCGCGCGCTCCCACTATAAGGTCGATCTCGAGGCGGCAGAGCCAGATTTTCGATGTGCTCGATTGACATCGGTGAAGTCAATGCAGAGTCGCCATTTTCCGTTTGCCTTTTTGACAAGGACTACATTAGCCAACCAGTCAGGGTATTCTACTTCTAGGGCAAAACTTATTCTTTTGCTTGACTCAGTTTGGCTGGCGGATCGATGTTTATCTCTATAGATTATCATGGGCGTAATTTCCATACTTCATGCTTCCGTGCTGACATTTCATATTATGCTTTGCCATGGATAAGGAGGTCCCCGACTTCTTTCGGGCCAATTTGGATCCGAGCAAACGTAGATGTTCCAAATGCTTGTCGTTTATTGGTTCTAATTCTTCCGGTAGTAGTCAGATGGCTTACCTCTACCTCCCAATGAGCCATCCAGATGCCATCAACCGTTTTTTGCGCCTCATTGATGCCGAGCAGCACCCCTAGCCACGTGCCGATCTCCTCGAGCCATTCCTACCCCATTCAGAGATGGAATTTTGATAACCATATGATAGCTAAGGGACGAATTCTTATGACATCGAGGGAGGGTCTCGCCCAACAAGAGGTTATGAATACAACATCACTACAGAGGAACCTACTGCCAAAGATGGCACGGGGATCTCTCAAAGTGAGCACTAGTTGTATTAACCCCAAGGGTAGCACTATTTCTCCTAAGAATCCCCACAGGTGGGCATTAACCGGTTCTAGTTTCTCCCTTTCAATGCCCATTTTATCGGCATACGACACCGAAGATGATGTCAACAGCTTCCGCTGGCGACCAAGACCTCAATTATTTGTTAGCTACGACGACCCTTATTACTAGTGGATCGTCATAGGGATGCTGACAGCCTTCCATGTCGGAGTCCGAAAAGGTTATGGTAGTGTCCAACCGAGGGAGTTTGGATACTGCTTGTATCAAAGGTCTCCCTAATCGATGCCAAAGTAGGATGAGCCTTCCAGCCGGCTCGGACTCCCTTCCCCGGAGATCACCCGGATTTCTCCCCGCGGCTGCTAGTGCCGACCGAGCCGGGCCGACGAGGTGACGGGGGCAGCGGCCTGCCCGACCTTTGAGCCCATGAAGCAAGATGTCCACGCCGCATCGTATTCACTTTCCCACCGATGCAATCAATCGTCCATGATCCCGGAATTCAGCGCAACATTTGGTCAGCCCTCGTCGGGTCCGCCTTATCTCGAGATGCACACCGCAAAACTTTTCTACGCTCGCGTAAGACTCATGACATACCGAGGCCGCCAAGGGATGAATCACGGTGGAGACCGTCGCAGCCTCTGGGCCGAGGTGGGCCCAGCGTCTTTAACATACCGTCTCGAGATTCACTTCTGCCTCTGCCTTCTGTGGGATCTATCCTCGCCTCCTCGTCTCCGGGCTGCTTCGCTTCTTTGCCCTCGCTTCTTTATGAGAAGAGTTTTCCCCGCTAGACGCTTCTCGCCATCGATGTATTTCTCCGCTGGGCGAAAGCACCTTGGCCATGTTTGCCTGAGGGTTTTTTGAGATGGAAAACATCAAGTTTTTCGACTGCAAGCCTAGCCCGACGATGAAAGCGGTGATGGCAAACTTCTCATCTAGATGCCCACTTTTACATGATCACACAGAACCTGACTGAGATCTCAGTTCTCCTACTGGCTTCACAGGTCGCAATTGATAGCTCGCTTCTTATGCGTCCGAGTCTCGACATGAAGTGGGAGACGAACGATGGATAGTTTCAAGATGAGATTGATGATGGCTGGAGTCTATTGAACCAGCTAACGCCGCCTTTATTATGATAAATAAGGCTTTTGTGATCTCATGGGTCCTAGTATCCGTAGCTCCATCAGATTCTTTGCAATTATTAAGACGGTCTACAGGTCTTTCGTTCCTGCTATGAGGCATTCGAACTGCAGGGAGTGGGGAAGTGGCAAGACCCATTGCGGAACTGTGGATTCTCGCTTTTGGTTGCACTCAAAGCGCCCCATGGAGACTGAGCTCGCCCTTTTACGCTCTTCACGTGGCTTATTTGATGCTTGGGAAATGCTGCTCCGCGATCGCTTCTGCCTCCCGCCGATAAAGGACGGGTCCATTGCCCCGCTTGTTCACCAAGGATCCCCTTATCGCGATCCTCTCTATGGTCAGAGGACCATGCCCTTGACTTGGCTAGTTTCTCCTTCTCTGTCAACGTCTCGAGGAACGTAGTGGGGTCATTGTTCTTCCTGTGGGCGTTGCATCTGTCTGGTGAGTTCCTCCAAGTCTCTTTAAAGCTAGTTGGTAAGAGTACCCATCTCGTCAATATTACTTGTGGTAGGCTGGGAGGAGCATCTCTAGTGGTCAAGTATCTAGGGTCGCCCCACGTTTTGCGTCCCTAGGGGGCTGATGTGATTCACTCATGTTTTGGGCCGATACCATCAATCACCGAGAATTTTATTTGTAAAGGAACGCCAGTTTCGCGCACGACGCCTAAACCGATGGTGCTTTTTCTACCACCACCGGGCCGAGCTTGAGCGTTGGCCGGTCTCATGGGCCGACCTTCATACAACCTACAACCTCGCACTAAAGGGTGATTCGACTACGGCAGCCGGCCGCCCTCCGCGGCTAAGTCGCTTCTTATAAAAATGAAAGAATTAACCGGTTGATGGTCATGTCCGCATCTTTGTGGTAGAACGTGGGTCGATATTTATAAGGGAAATAGTGGCTACTTTCCTGTTAGATGGTGATACGATATCTCTCCCATCGGGTGAGGAGCTCTTTCCCCATCATGTACCGACTGCTATGGATAACGGAGGAGCCGTGATCATGTAAGATCCTTTCTTTCCTAATCAGGCTAATCATGGAGGCCGGGCACTTTCCTTTCACACGAGTTTTCTGGGTCATTTATATCACTTGATTACTTGGCATGGTGATTTCACCCAGTTCGGGCCCATGTACTTTGGCAATGAGTAGATCTCACCGTGGCCGAGCTTTGTCAAGTTCTATGTCTCAACTCCCTTCATAAGGCGGATGTTTGGGCTTTGCGCTCTAGGCCTGTGTACATATTGTTTTTTACCTCATCATAATGATTCTCTGAAATCGACTTCTTCAAGGGTTGTAACTCATCTCTATCTAAGAAACCTTTCGACTTGTCTCACGTACTCGGTGGAGTCCACTATGTTGGCACCCTTTTCACATCGTAACCTCGATGAAGTAGATATCTTAGACAACAACATACAAGGGGAGAAGATTCTTGTCCCTCCCAGGTACGTAACAATGTTAATTTTATATTGTATAATATGCTTAATTCTTTAATTCAGTTTTCAGTACTACTACTACATGATGAGAAGATTGATATCTCAGACAAGATTAAATTTGGTTGGTCTTTGTCTATGTCCAAGTATGGCATGGCATGCAGGGAATCACCTCAGTGGATCCATTCCTCCTCAGCTCTTTCACTTACCCCTTATTCGGTATCTCTATCTGCATGATAATTCTTTTAATAGTGGAGAAGTCCGGCCTGATGATGATGAAGAAATTGGAAACCTCACGACGATTTTGCAGGAACTATCCCTCTCAAGAAACAAATTTTTAGATGTCATGCTTCTTTCGGTTTTATGTTTGAAGGGGCTAAATTTCTTGGACTTGAGCTACAATGATTTATGCATGGAAATACCCGTTGAGATTGGAAATTTACTACCTAGCATCTCCTTTTTGGCATTGAGTGACAACCGATTGACTGGTGGAATTCGCCTGTCGATGCAAAAACTAAGCATGTTGGAAGGGCTTTATTTGCAAAACAACTTGCTAATCGGAGAAATTTCGTCTTGGTTGTTGGATTTTAAGGTCCTCGGAAATTTGCATGTTGGAGGAAACCATCTAATTTTGAATAACAGTGTGGAGAGAGCTCAAAATACCAATTTATTTAGATTGTCTCTAAAATCTCGTGGTCTTTTTAGTGAGGTTCCAAAGTGGATTTCTACCCAAACGAGTCTCTTTTTTCTGGATTTAAGCAAGAACAAGCTCCAAGGTGCATTTCCACAATGGTTTTTTGAGATGAGTTCACTTACAATTTTGATTCTTTCAGAAAATGAATTCACAGGTTCTCTTCCACTTGATCTTTTTTCTCGACTTTATATTCTAGAAGTGCTTTCTCTCTCAAGGAACAATTTCTCAGGGGAGTTGCCAAAAAACATGGAAGTTTCAAGCTTCTTAGAGATTCTTACCTTGAGCGAGACCAACTTTTATGGGCTTGTTCCTCAATCCCTCATGCATCGTGTTCAACTACAACCTAACTAGAGAAATCCCTAAAGAGTTTCGTAACCTTATAGGAATGATTAATGAGCCACCAAATTCACCACCACCCAACCTTTACACATTCTCTATTTATTATAGCTTAAAAAGATGGTCAAACATAGAAAATCAACTCTCCCTGGAGTTGAGGGAGTTGATAGTGAATTGGAAGAAGTCAAATCAAGGTATCTCCACAAACAAACTTAACAAGTACACTTTGTTAGACTTATCAAATAATCAACGCTTTGGCAAGTTTACAACTTCGTTGGGTGCTCTCAAGGCTTTGAATCTACTCAACATATCTTGCAACAAACTCTCCTGGAAGATACCCACAAGTTTTGGTGATTTGGAGAATATAGAGACAATAGACTTATCCCACAACAACCTTTCCGGTTTTATTCCTTCGACACTCACAAAGCTGCAACAACTCGCCGTTTTAGACGTGAGTAACAATCGGTTGATTGGTCGAATCCTAGATGGTGGGCAAATGGGAACAATGATTTTGGATCCCAACTATTTTACCAACAACAATGAGTTATGCGGTATCCAAATTCGTCTCCCATGTCCTAAAGGTGAAGATGATGGACTCCTCCCACCACCACCAACAACAAACACACATGAGCCATGGTTCTTATGGGAAGATGTGTGGATCGGGTACCCAATTGGGTTGTTGTTTGCAATCAAAATCGTGTTTTGTATCAGGTATTTTACCCTTCCACCTCCTTCAAACTGCTGACATTGCCCATATCGTCCAATCGAAGTTGGAGAACGACAAAATTAAACTGGTTAGAGTATTCAATCCAGTTGGGTCTCTACCTAGCCATGAATTTGATAGAATGATGAAGACATTTGATTAAGTATAAGTATTTTGTATGAGGGCAGAGTAGGTCGCAAATCAATGGTATTAGCAAGAAACTTTCTTAGTGAAATATAATAGTGCATTTTTCTATGTGTATGTCATTTTGGTGTATAAGTTATCTATTTACTTGTTTTTATTATAAATTTTATACTTGATCTCTTTTCAAATGTATTTTTCTCCTTTAATTCACCACACTTGTATGGCCCTAATTCTATTCAATTTTTTATAAATACTTTACAAAATCCACATTATTTTTAGTTTATTTGGATAAGTAAAGTAAGTTTAAAACAACATATAAAATTAATTTATTGGTTATCATAGGAATGACAACGGATGGGGTTCAGAACTGTGCCCCTATTCCAACCATTTATCTAAATCAATTTATTGGCTAATAACCAGATAAGTGCTTTTAAAGGTTATTAAAGTCTTCTGGATCAAAAGTAAACAATAATTATATAATTGGAAAAAGCTCCTCGCACCATATCCTAAAAATCAATCACCGTTGGATGCCTCATTTTTTTTTCATTCTACGGAACATATTCTTTAGTAGTTGTTTTAGTTGAACACAACCTTCAAGCCACTGTCACCGTAGTCACATGTGTCCATACCACTAAATCAAACAACAAATTTGGAACAAAATAATGCATGTCTTCTCCCGCGTCTCGATTAATACGATAAAATTCCATACGACCGCGAATACGTAAATCGACTCGATACGATTTTTGGGCGGGCTCAGCTGGTCGACCGTATTTGGTCAAATTCATATTGTCCCGTATAACCCGTTTAATAAACGGGTTATATTCGTGTCAATTTATATAATACGAATTTGACCCATATTGACTCGTTTAGTTATTATATTAATTAATATTTTACTTAGGTTAACCCATTATATACATGTTTTGTGTTCATTATTGATGAATTAGTTATAATTTATATTATTTTAAATTACAAAATTAATAAACGAGCACACGTGTCTAATCTTGTTACATAATTATAATTGGGTCATGTTTGAATTTGATATTTCCAACCCCGTTTATTATTCGTATTGTGTTGGGTTGAAGAATACTATAAAAAACTTGTTATTGATACGACTCGTGAACATAAATTGCCACTCCTAGTCCTGAATCCTGATCCTAATGGACTCATCCTCCCACCACCATCAACTAAGACATGCGAGAGCCATTGTTCCTATGGGAAGGTGTGTGAATCGGATACCCAATTGGCTTATTATTAGCAACCGGAATAATGGTTCTTACCGGATATTTTACCTTACCACTACCTTCAAACCGTTAATATCGCTCACATCCTGGTCACCACCTAACATTAAATTTCATAGAATGGTGAAGAGTCAATTTGATTAAATATTAAGTATTTGTGTGAAGCACAGTAGGTCGAGTACGAGTAGTATTTTTTTTATTTTTTTTATAGCTAAACATTTTAGTTATAATGTAAATTGTTCCCACTAAGACTCAAATTCGGTACCACTCCTCTCCTTATGCTTTACTTTTTTGAAACGGTGAGCGTTCTACCACATGAGTTAGACATAATGAGAATGTACGAGCAGCAACCAAACCAACCTTGAGTGGAATAAATGTATGTACAATTTCTATTTGCATGGTTTTATTTTGTTGATGAGCTAGTATGCATGCCATTGGCCATGGGGTGTATAGTGTATATATTTACTTATTTTTCTATTAGATAATTTATTATATGTTATAAAAACTTGATCTCATGTATAAATGAACTTCTTTTTAAATGTATTTTTCTTCTTTAATTCACCATCTTCAATATAAACAAAACAAAACAAAACAATTAAAAACTTACATATACTTAAATTATATATCCTATCTTTGTTTTAATAAGTTAAAATATATTAAATGAGTTTCAAATAGTATATATTATATTTAACTCTATCTTTGTATTTTTCTTCCCTTTTATTTTTCCCTCTTTATCTTATTTTCTTTACATTTTCTCTCAATTTTTTTGAACAGCCAAACATAGCCTTAATACTATTTCCTTCCTATTTTTCTTAAATTTTATGAAAATCTAACATAACCCTTAATAAAAAAGATAGCAAAATGGAAGAAATTTTGAGCATTCTGGCATTAGAAAAGTCTTCTTGATCATGAAGCCCAAATTTGGGAATGGATGGGCCTTCCCTAAGAGGCCCAATTTGTAAATAATAAGGTACTGCTGGCTTCCCATCCATCATCCTCTTATCATTTCTGACAGGCTTATGATGTTAAGCCTTTTGAGTTTGGGGTTAAAATGAATTTTTTTAATATAAAAAATGTTTTGATTTTAGGTTATTTTTAAAATTGTCTAATATAGCTTTTACGCTTATAGTAGAAAGATGCTCATTTAATTTTTTTTTAATATAAGTTAACTGCATTAGAAACTAAAACTTAAATTTTGAATTAAAGCTACGATTAAACCGCGATTTCATTTTATGTTCAATAAAAAAACAATTTCTAAATTAAATTTAAAATAAGAAAATATAAATATCTCTCCAGGACATAAAAGACGTTATTGAACAAGTTTTTAAAAAATAACATAGAATGAATAATTTTTTTTTTTATAAAAAGATTATTTTGAACCAAAACTCAAGTTTTTTCATGTTTGGCAAATTATCTCAACAATAATATATTTATTAATTTTTTTTATTTACTTAAAAGAAACTTGAATAATAAATTTTTTAAGTTAATGATGAAAATAACTCATTATATCTAATTGAAGGGATAGAGTGTTCACCATTTCATAATTTGAAATTAAAAGTGTATTAAAAAAAAAGGTTATATAATTTAATTCAAAATTAGTTTATTCACATGAGAGTACTAATGTCATAGTTTTTCGTTGATGAAATTAACCATTAAATATAAAATAATTGTCTCATCTAAAAATTAGGTAAATAATTTAAGAATTATTATAAAACTTTTAATGCTTTTCGTTTTAGTAATTCTTTTGGTAAATGATTTTAAAATGTTTAAGAGTCTTAAAAAAAAAAGAAAAGTCTTCAAATGATTCAATGTAAAATCGCTGAAAATAAATTCCTTTATTAAAAAAAATTATAAATTTATAAATTCCAAACCCTATATTAACCCTTCCAACCCAAAACCCTAATTCCTCTCATCTCCTCCACCTTCACACACCCGCACCAATGGTTTGCAGCTGCCGCCCGCCCCTCTCGTCACCGTTCAGGCGCTCAAGTCTGATATGGCCACCGATGGCGGAAACGCCGTCCCACTCCCTGACGCGTCATGAAGGCCTCCATCCGCCCAGACATCGTCAACTTCGTCCACTCCAACATCTCCAAAAATAGCCGCCAACCCTATGCCGTCAGCCGCCGCGCCGGTCATCAGACCTCCGCCGAGTCCTGGGGGACTGGCCGCGCCGTCTCGCGTATCCCTCGCGTTCCCGGCGGCGGTACTCACCGCGCTGGTCAGGGTGCCTTCGGGAACATGTCGTGGCGTAGACGTTCTGCTCCCACCAAGATCTGGCGGCGATGGCACCGGAAGATCAATGTCAACCAGAAGAGGTACGCGGTGGTCTCCGCCATCGCATCCTCCGCCGTCCTCCTCGTGATGGCTCGTGGGCACAAGATTGAATCCGTCCCGGAGCTACCTCTGGTGATCGGAGACTCCGCCGAGAGCGTCGAGAAAACATCGGCGGCGATCGACATTCTGAAGCAAGTTGGTGCTTATCCTGATGCAGAGAAGGCGAAAGACAGCGTCGGTATTCGTCCCGGAAAGGGTAAGATGAGGAACCGCCGCTACATTTCCAGGAAGGGGTCCGTTGATCGTCTACGGAACGGAGTGGGTGCGAAGCTTGTAAAGGCTTCTCTGAACATTCCTGGAGTTGAGGTCGCCAACGTCGAGCGGCTCAATCTTCTGAAACTCACCTGGTGGCCATTTGGGAAGGTTTGTGATCTGGACCAACGCAGATTTGGAGAAACTGGATTCGATCTATGGATCCCTTCGATAAGACATCGGAGAAGAAGTAGCGTACATCCTGTCATGCCAAAGATGGTGAATGCTGATTTGGCTAGGATCACATTTCAACTCGGACGAGGTTCAGTCTGTGCAGCCCTACCACAAAGGAGGTGAAGAGGGGGCACCTCAATGAAGAAGAACCCGCTCAAGAACTTGAACACACGTTGAAGCTGAATCCATATGCCAAGACTGCAAGAAGGATCGTTTCTCAGCTGAGGCACAACGGGCTGGCGCCAAGAAGGAGAAGCTTGATGGCAGCAAGCACAAATTCCTAAGGTAATTTCATCATCTTTTAGTTTATGTATTGAATTTCTGATATGAATATCTTTTGTGGGTGTTTTGCACTTTGTGTTCGTCTGAATCAAAATTTGCGCTGTATAGAATTTGGCTGACTCTTCTCGAAAATCTCTTTGTTCAATGAATTCTGGATATATCTTGTGCACAATTTAGCTGTACGTACATGTAGGAACCAATCTGCCTCAGGCCATGGATATGTATAGCAGAGGAAAATTGATAGAAAACAGCCTGTTAGGGTACATTCTGCTATGAATGTGATGGTATTAAATCAGTGGAAAACATACCATTAAACCATAATCTGGGTCTGATTGATCCTGTAGTGTTTTTTAGGTGTTAGAGATTTCAGCTTGTTGTTTCGTAGCCAATTCCCTTTGTCCTTTTGAGCCCATTAGCCTGTATATGCCGGTTTCTTAAATATTGTAAATGATGTGTGAGGAATATAGTTATGCCTCTAGAGAGTGTTATTTCTTCACTCGTTATTGGAAAACCACACGGCATGCGATCTGATTTCTCTGTTTTGTTTTCAGTTTTGTGTTTCTGGCATTGATTTCTAGCATGAGAATCTTTTGTGGGTGGTTTTTATGTGTGCATCCAGAATCAATATCAGGGTTTGGTATTTTAGTTGTCACTATGAAATTCATTTTTTTATATTGATGAGGTTAATTCTAAATGATAAGATTTGGTGTTTGTTCATGTTGAAATCAATGACACAATAATAAAATATGAAAACATAGAAAAACACCAAGATTTTACGTGGAAACCTTTGCAGGAAAAAACCATGGGCAGAAGAAAAAGATTCACTATGAATATGAGAATAATTACAACACAATAGAGAATTAACCATAATATGTTGATATGACGAAAATACTCGAGCATAAAGGTCCATACCCCATCGGCCGAGTCCTTATGCTATCACAATATATCCCTATTTTTTCTCAACTTTTTCTTTTCTTAAAAGTCACACTGTGGCCTTCGTACTAGGCATATTTAAAAACCAAATTCAAACACAACCAAAGCTTCACAGCTCAATTTTCATGTGGATTCTTATTCATCCATTGGTGATATGTTTGAAGTCTTGATAATCTGATTGATTGTTTTTTTTCCCTTGATGTTTTTGACACTGAAAGAGGCAGTTGCCATCATACAGAGGCAAGTGCCTGGTACTCAGACAATGATTTTCAGACAGTGACTACACAGAATTTGAGAACTTCCTCAAATGGCTTGGCAAGCCCCAGTACTTCTCCCTATGCATTCACACCTGCACCTGTATTTTGTCCTTTTTTCTTTTCCTTTGGTGTCGTCTATTATGGCGATTTTGATATTCATGGATGAGATTAGATGGAAGAGGAATGGTTCTGGGATGATGATCCACACATACCCTTTGCCTTTTCACTTCCATTTTTATTCACTTTCCTGGATTAGGTGAGGTAAAGCTTTTAGTTGAAACAGAACTGAAGTTACTAGTATCTTGTTTATGCTTTATGGTTTGGACATCAGGTTTATGTTACAACCCTGCAACAGTTTTGCTTTCGAATCCACTATCTTTTATTTTCTGGGTGTTTGTTTGCTTGTGGTTGATGGACAATATTTTGTTGAAATTCATTGTGTTTAAAATATTTATTGCTTCATCATTCTCTGGGTGATGTTTTGTTTACAAGCCTGATGGAGTGCTTGTCCTTGGATACATAGTATGGAATTGGACCATCACTTAGGAATTTTTTTGAATTGATGGTTTATTGGAGTTTGGGTCAAAATGACCCTTCTTTTAAAACAAATATTGATTTTAGGTCTCTTTTCAAACTATTATCCAATCTGGCCTCTTTGATGCCACCTAGGATAGATGCTGATTTTTTCTTTTAATGCAAGTTAGAAACTGGCGATACAAAAATGAAACTGCTGTTGGCAACTACAGTTTCAAGGGCTACATTGAACATATATTTGTCTTAAAAATGGCTAAAAGCAATATATTTTTTCAAAACCAAGCTATTTTTACCCAAAACTTGGTATATTGAGCATGCTGGTCTTCAATGCCTATAACATGGGGTTTAAATGTGACATTATAACATGCTATTCATTTATCCTTTTTGGTAAAGAACCAAATGGAGGAGGCTGAACAGGGTGAGAAATGTACAATTTTGTTTAAGTAGTAGGTATAGATGTAAATAACCCTGGGATTTAGGATAAAGCAATATTCGGGTTTTGAAGAACACGGAGAACATAGAAACATTCATTTTTTATAACAAGAACCAAAATGATGTTTTTTTTTGTGTTTTTAAAAACAGTTTTCAAAATTGCGAACCTTTCAGGCTCTAAGTTCAACACTTGCTAAAACCATTTGAAAACCCTATTATCGTACTCAGTTTCCAATCAGAAAGTAAAATACAAGCCATGATTCCGCTCCTAAGCTTTAATTCAAAGAAGAAAGGGGATAAAATTTCATAGGAAGCTAGATGGACAGGAAGAGATGGGGTCAAAATTTCACATCTAGAAAGTCATTTTTTTCCCTGTTGATTCAAAATTAACTGTCATGACCCTGTACAGTGGAAAAAGTTCTATTTTGACAGAAATACACTTCAAGTGTAAACACAAGACCACAAATATTATATTAATGGGTAAAAAGCATTATTAACTGAGGCATTGATTTTCTACTGATGTAAACCAGAAGCAGTTTGACAACTAGAAAATTCTCTCAGCCTACTTCATAGAACATGCCAACCTCAACGTTACTTACTACCCATCTCTTTCCTTTTCACTTGAAATATTGTGCTTTATATTCATCCATCCATTCACTTCCAAGGAATCAACAATCCCCCAAATATGGTCATGTTCGTAGTCAATCCTCTTTTTCTTCTTCTTGCTGCCATGCCTGTCTTGGTCTTGGTCTTGGTCTTGTCCTTAATACCAAAAGCAAACCCTCCTTCTGTTCAAGTACTCCATCCTTGCCATTGCTTCATTTCACATCTTGGATTCATGGAACTCCAGTTCTTCTAGTTGTTGTCAATGGTACATCGATCGGCACTTGTAGTTCATTCTTCAAATTCAACTCTTTTAGTTGAGATATCTTCAGTATCTTGATTTGGGCCCCACCTAGCCTTGCTGGTACTTCCAAGTCCAAAAGAGGCTTCCTTCTTCACAATGATACATGCACAACTCCTGTATTTGCCTTCAAACTGGTGGTTTGTATCCCCGCCACCGTGCACCCAAAAAAAAAAAAAAAAAAGAAACATTAAGAAATAAGAAATAATTGGATTATAACTAGAACCAAATTTCGGCATGAGAACGAGCGTAATAATTATGCAAGTAATATAATACCATTTGAGAGATGTGCAATTGTTTGAGTTGGGAAGTAGTAGGTATAGATCTAAATAACCCTAGAATTTAGAGTAAAGCTTTATTCAGTTGAGGCATGTACCTATTTATTGGATCTTTATTTCATCTAACATTATCTACAGTGGAAGCCCTTTTTCTATGGTTTGAATCCCAAACTTGTTGTTTTAGTATTCTTAAGACAGACCATAGATGTGAAAGTCGCACTTGGGCGAGTACGTGAAGTGAGCTCTCACCATTGCCCTCGCCGAGCTAACTTCTCTCATAAGGCGCAGGATGAGGCGCAAGGCTCTCCCTAGGCACGCCTTGGCAATTTTTACTGCTTATTGGTCATTCTTCGGCAATTTTCAGCTATTTTCAGCAATATTTGACAATTTATGGCTGTTTATTGGTCTTCTTCTCCTTCTACGGCGTTGAGGTTGTAGAGAAGCCCTATTTTTATTTATTTATTTTTTTCAATCACAGAGATCAAAACGTCTATTTTGGTTTTTTTGGGACCAACATGACGTCTAAGTCTTACATATTTATATATTTTAAAAGAAACTCCCATCAAAATGCTATAGAGATAAGAGAGTTCTAATTTTTAGAATACAGAGATAATCATCTTCTTCTTGACGTCTAAGGTAAAGAAGCCCTAATTTTATTTTTGAGTCAGCGATCAAAATGGCCTGTTTGTATGTCTTTGGTGACTAACATGACGCTTGAGTCTTACATTTTTTGTTGGGAATCTGTTTAAAAGGGACATATGGGGAAAATGTTCAAATCTAATCCCTTATTTTTATAACCTTCAAAAACACCAATTATGGACAAAAATACCCCTTCAGGTGTCTCTCCACATCACCCCCATTTCTTCACTCCAACTCTTTCGATTCCTGCTAAAAGAGAGGATTTGTTTAAAAGAAAGCTCCTGTCTTGAACAAATCTCTCAATTGCTCAAGAGGTTCATATTTATATTCATATTAATCTAAAATCCTAAGTTCTCAGCCAAGAAAAGTCAGAATTTAATACCGATTGTAGCCTCGCTTGACAAGAGTGCCTTGGCTCAAACCTCTTGTAAAATCTGAAATATTTAATCCCTACTGTTGATTCTGAAAGTTCATAACTGAGACTACGACTCTCCACTAAGGCGGGTATGTCCCATGCATGTGAGTATGCCAAGTAAAGCATTTATATCTCATATTAAATCCAAACCTATGTACTAGCCTTGCGAGAAATTAATACAACAAGATAAGGATTTCAGTCTAAGAGAAGAAACCTAATCCATGCATTGTGACACCGCTCCTTGGTAGTGTCTTGTAGTATTAAGAAAAGGAAAGCCTTTCTTTTGGTAGTGTCCTTGCTCTAACTCATGGTTCTTCTTGTAAGGTAAATTCTACTTTGCTTTCCATTCTAATTCTATATGTTTCTGTGAGACTCATTTCCTTGCATGATTGATTTATGGTTTCGATTATAATTGTACCTTAAAATCACAAACGTCATGGTGCCTTTAGTATTATTGAGAGTGAGCTTCTGGTATAATGCGGATATGGTTCACTTAAATCGAATAAAGGCTACAAATCAAAATGGACTATCAAGCTTGGTTTGTTATTTATATAAACCAAAACTCTCCAAATCCATTAATAATGTGGTTAATAAAATATTTGGGTTAACTATATATCAGCTTTTGGTTTAACCATAATTAAAAATAAATTCTATAAATTCCATAATCATATATTAAAGTTCATATTATAAATAATTATAAATACAATAAAAAATGCAAAGAAAAAAATGAATACAATCTATTCATTTGCAATCCCATGACAATTGTACATTAATAAGAAATGTATGAGATTAGATAATTTAATCACGGTTTTTTAATTAACCACATGTTTTAACAACTTCGATAGAAAAAGAAATTAACCAAAAGAAATCACAACCTATATGCTTTGGTTTGGTGGAAAATGGTAAAAACTTGGTTTGAAGGAAAAAAGTAAAAGTGACGGATAGAAATGGAAAAGCTACAATTTCATACAAGTAGGGGAACCTATTATATATATATATATATATATATATATATATATATATATATATATATGAGTATATATATATATATATATATATATATATATATATATTTTTTTTTTTTTTTTTGATTGGTTAATCAAATCACAAGCTTTATTTCAGAATCGAAACCGAGATTGTATAAAACAAAACTAAAACCGAGATTTGTATAAACAAAACTAAACTAGATTTGTATAAAATAAAACTAAAACCAATCATCATCTGATTAACTATTTTTCGTTTGATTCGTTTAACTGTTCGGGCTTGTTTAGGTTTTAGCCCAATTTAGTCATGTAAGGAACAAAATATCAACATATATATATCTCCAGATTTCTGATTTTATAAAATATCGGAAAATATCGTATATTTTGATAAAAATATCGGTAATGCAAAATTAACAAAAATACTGAAATTCATGGAAATACTTGTTGAACTATAAAAATGCATAAATAAGAATATACAATTTGTCGAGGACGATATTCATTATAATTTATCTATGAAATTACATCACAATAAATGCATTTAAACCAAAAATGAAGACCAATGTGGCTCCATTACTATATCATCTACGAAGTGATCCGATCTCACGGGAAGACAATATCTATACCAAGACATGCACGTAATAATATCGATTGTAACTCGAACATGCTACGATGGGGTCATGTTGACTCTACCCACAACCTCTCCGCTGGATAGGAAATTCGGGTTCACCTACATACCTGCTTGAAATCCTTCTTGCATTTGATATGGAATCTGAACGACATTCGCGATCATGATATAGTTAACTATCTCCATATTCTTCACCAAATACAACCTGGAAGGCAAGAAGGCCGACTCATAACTCATTGTATAAGGAGGGAAATATGTGGCCCTATTCGATGAACTACCAAAATTGAGTTCCACATCATGGACTCAAAACCCGGCTGGTAACTAATCCTCACTGTTCGTGTCATCCTTGTCAGTTTTCCTCTATGTGGCTTTCCAATGGCCTCCAATACTCCGGGCCTGGCTCTCCTAGATCCTCGTGGTCTCATCTTCAGGTAGCATGAGTGAAACTATCTTCACCGTGAACGGCCTGTCGGATATCGAATTTCGCCTTCAAAGGGATCCGCAATATCCCCACCATCATCTCCAGATCACTACTACTACTGGTCCCCTTCGAGCTATCATAACCTCCGTAGAAGTACCAGCAAAACTTGTCTACTACTCATGTTCAATAATTTTGAATCAAAGGAGGGCCGTAGAAGCAATAAATGGTTGAAATGAGTCCTCTGTGGTTCGACTAAAATCCTCTACTTTATGAACTTTCAGATAACCTGCAATAACATTAACACCGCTTCGAACATGTGCGTGAATTGTGGATCAGATTTCCACTTCATCATTCAAATGGAGGTCTAACCATTGAAATAGTTGATCTTCTTCTTCACCAAACTCACTTGAAATTTCTAGTAAATCGAGAAAATATTTGAATCTCACTCTGGCTCGCTTCATCACTTCGATCTTTGTAGTTTCATGTTGTAATTATAAAACTAATTGTCGAGCCTAGGATACAAACTGATTTCTTTGAGCCAAAGTGACTTAGAAAAATGTGCTCCAATTTCTCTACAAGTCAAGATGATGCGGTTCTGGGAAAGGAACTTTATGCAAACTCTTAATGTTGGAGCGTGATTTTGCACAAAACCACTATCTGTACAAAATTACTTATATTCATATATAATAATAAAATAGTTATAAAATTTATTTATAATGAGAATTAATACTCACTAGAAATCCATTTTTGATCTTGATGCCATTATTACTCGCCCACATCACCAAATCCTTTTTCGTATCACTAATAGTATGTCGTGGAATTCAAAATGTCAAAAAATCTAAAATAAAATTAATCAAGAAATTGAATCAATTAATTAGAATTAGAAACTCATTAATTTACTCGCTTCCAAAATTAGAAAGGCCTTCAAAGATTAGGATCTGAATTTAGAAAAACATCATGAATAGCCTTGAAGTAGCCTGTGATTTAGAACCAACTCTAGGTCCTGTATTTCGAAATTTTGGATTTGTATATTATGTCGCAATAGTGATCGAGAATTAGTATGTGATAATAATATAAATATAAATTATTAAATGTGAATATCATAAGAGGATATTAATTAGCGTTACCCGCATGGAAGAGGGATGCTTAAGAGTCTATCCCAACGATCATGCATGCGATAAGTTTCACCACTTTTAAATTTCAGTCGATCTAAATTTGCCTTCATCAACCGAATCAACTCTCAGAGACAAATGGCATGGTCAGACGACTCAATCAACAAATGCTAAGCACTCCAGATAGCCTCAGCAGATGGACACTAGCTTCCACCTCCTCCCAATATTACGATCAAACATGAGTCTTTCACCTCGCGTCATAATCTACAAATTCATCAAGTTTCTGTGAGATTAACATTCATTATTAATATAAAGACTTTCTTCAAATTAGCTCCTCTTTTTAGAAGATCACAAGAAAGAATATAGCTTTGTCAGTAAATCTCGCTGCTCCGGTGGACGACGATATCTCCACCATACCGCTGTGATTTTGCAAGCAACAACCATGATTGTAATGAAGTTGGTTATCTTCAACCATTCCTTCATCAATTGAGCAACACTCATCCTTTACCAATGTCTTCAAACATTAAATCACGCAGCCGTGTCGGAGTCCAACATGCATTGTATTCTTCATCAACAACTTTCCGCTCTACAAATGCCGATCCATTATCCTGTTACACTCTGAACGACATCTGCTTCCTCCAACTTCCCTTGATAACGCCCCTTAAATAAACCATATACGATTCATTGGCCTTTAATCCATCCGACGATCAAATGCATTCGAGAAAATCAGGCCTTTCGAATATACCTATGAAATTAATTATGCTCACCTAGGCTGGTCTTACCCATCCATCACATAATCAGAGATCCATATAAGGTCTCCCATTTCCTCCCTTGCAAGTTGACATAAGCTTCCATGTCTTTATACTCCATTTCAAGTAATTCTTGCTTTCTTTGATTTCATAATGGAGATGGTGGTTCATGCCCATCCCTACATATAATAATTCGAGGAAAGTCAGGGTTATTATAACATATTTCATGAGATAATAATGTCATTATTAAAACATACATTTCCCCATATGGAGACTGGTAATGTAAAAATATATTATATAATAGGACAAACCTCGGTTTACAGTAAAGAAAAATCATGCTTCTTAAATGAAAGTAGTCCGCTTTGAGGTAACACTTTCATATACAAATAACTCGCGAATTAATCGCCCATTGTTTCCTGATCAACTACCTCAAATATATTTTTGTGCTTCTTTTGTTTTCCAATCAAGACTAGATAATGACGCGTAATCATGCGATGATCCAGACATTAACACTTTGTGATCTTTGTACGTCTTGATGGATCACCCGGCGAAGATCACTTCTATTGCAATTATAAAAAAATAAAATCAACTTGCTACTATTTTATACATAATAAGTGAAAATGAATTCAGGTATAAAGATTTACCAATTTTTCTTTTAGCCTCTCTACAAATCCTTCCGAACCCCGATCTCTCGTCTCCATTCACTAGCTCGATGCACAGATCGCTCTCGACATTCATCTCGCTCATCTGGGTGCATGTCAAACGATACATATGCACATCCTCATCACCCTCTCCTCCTCATCATCATCAATGAGAGTAATGTTTTCTCCCCATCGCGCCTCGTAATTCACTCCTCACCCTTCCATATCAACTGCCTTTTGCTTTACCTTTCACGAAAAAGTTGCTTCCATTTCTTGTTTTACTCCGGTACATTCGATACTTTAGTATTTGAATGGGGATCCAGATGCTGATGGGGACAAACTTTAAGCTATAAAAGAATTTCCACCACTTTATGCTTAAACCATAATAATTATAAATTGTTTCATTTTATGTCCTCCAAAGTGCGCAATACCCATGGCAGTGATCCTTGCATCTACTTCCACCAACCATTCTATAAATACATGTGATTTTATCGAAAATAAAATTCAAATCCGTTGTCATCTTCAGATATGATATCATTATAATAATAACATTATATATATGTAATTTGAACATAAAAGTAAGACCTAAGTTTATAACATGATAAAATATTTCAAACATTATATACCTAAAATAATATTATAGTAAATAAATTCAAGTTGGAAAAGATTATATAACTAAAATAACTATTATCTAAATAAATAATATAATAAATTAACGAAAAATTATATTGTCAAATTATAAAACTAAAATAAAATTATAGTATAAAATATAGATTATATATAAAAATATTTCAAATATTATATAACTAAAATAATATTATAGTAAATAACGTTTCAGAGATTATATAACTAAAATAACTATTATCTAAATAAATAATATAATAAATTAACGAAAAATTATATTGTCAAATTATAAAACTAAAATAAAACTATAGTATAAAATATAGATTATAGTATAAAAATATTTAATATTTCCAACATTATATAACTAAAATATTATAGTAAATAACTAAGTTTGAAAGATTATATAACTAAAATAACTATTATCTAAAATAAATAATATAATAAATTAACGAAAAATTATATTGTCAATTATGAAACTAAAATAAAACTATATAAAAATATAGATTATAGTATAAAATATTTCAAACATTATATAACTAAAATAATATTATAATAAATAACTAAGTTTGAAAGATTATAACTAAAATAACTATTATTTACAATAAATAATATAATAAATTAACTAAAAAAATTATATTATCAAATTATAAAACTAAAATAAACAATAATATAAAAATATACATTATAGTATAAAAATATTTCAAACATTATATAACTAAAATAATATTATAGTAAATAAATTCAAGTTTGAAAGATTATATAACTAAAATAACTATTATCTAAATAAATAATATTGTTAATAAACTAAAAATTATATTAATGTAAATTATAAAACTAAAATAAAACTATAATATAAAATATAGATTATAGTATAAAATATTTCAAACATTATATAACTAAAATAATATTATAGTAAATAAATTAAGTTTGAAAGATTATAACTAAAATAACTATTATCTAAATAAATAATATTGTTAATAAACTAAAATTATATTATCAAATTATAAACTAAAATAAAACTATAGTATAAAATATAGATTATAGTATGTAAAATATTTCAAACATTAAATAACTAAAATAATATTATAATAAATAACTAAGTTTGAAAGATTATATAACTAAAATAATATTATTTACAATAAATAATATAATAAATTAATCTAAAAATTATATTATCAAATTATAAAACTAAAATAAAAACTATAGTATAAAATATATATTATAGTATGTAACATTTCAAACATTATATAACTAAAATAATATTATAGTAAATAACTAAGTTTGAAAGATTATATAACTAAAATAACTATTATCTAAATAAATAATATAATAAATTAACTAAAAATTATATTATTAAATTATAAAACTAAACGAACTATAGTATAAAATATATTTAGGTATAAAATATTTCAAAACATTATATAACTAAAATAATATTATAGTAAATAACTAAGTTTGAAAGATTATGCATAACTAAAATAACTATTATCTAAAATAAATAATATAATAAACTAACGAAAAATTATATTATCAAATTATAAAACTAAAATAAAACTATAGTATAAAATATAGATTGTAGCATGTAAATATTTCAAACATTATATAACTAAAATAATATTATAATAAATAATTAAGTTTGAAAGAGATTATATAACTAAAATAACTATTATCTAAATAAATATAATAAATTAACTAAAATTATATTATCAAATTATAAAACTAAAATAAACTATAGTATAAAATATATATTATAACTACTTCAACACCCAAAATAAAACTAAACCAAATATGCATAAAAACAAAATTAATGAACAAAGAAAGCTCATATTCTTAATTCCCAATGATCTTCAAAAAATTAGGATAAAGAACAAATAAAATTATTTGAGAGTGAAATGGAGTTTAGATGTGGATGGATGAGTTTGTACGAGTGTATGATTTTAGGGTATTTATAAATTTTTTTTGGAGTCAAAATAGTCATTGGATTGTCAAAAACCGCTAGAACCGTTGATTCGATTTTGGTTCAAATCGACCGTTGATCATCATATATCCGTTAGAAATCATTCTAGACAGCTTAGGATCAAGCTTCAGATTTAAAATCAACCGTTGATCACAAAATAGCTGGATTATTCAAAAGGCGGACAAAACTGACCGCTGGATCAAAACCAGAAAATCAAGGTCAAAAAGTATCCAGTGAAAATTGCCGATAAATCAAGGATTTCAATTTATCGCCGAGCAACCGGCGACAACTCCTCCCTCCCACGCTCCCCGCACACGCTTCGAAAATCGAATTTTTTTCGATTTTTTTCGAAAAATCGGGCGATTTTCAACGATATTCTTCGTCCGATTTTTCCATTTCTATCCAACCGACCGAAACCGAAAATCGCCGAAAATCTACGAAACCTCCATTTTTACTTCCTCGGGTCAGGTGGTTGTAGGGGTAAACTTGTCCAAATGAGGGCATTTTTATCTTTCTATTTTGGATTTTAACAAACGAGGTTACATTTGCAATTTTTATCTCTATTTGCCTTTTAAACTAAGATTCTTTTTTTTTTTCTGTTAAAACTCCCATCACAAACATCAGAGAGTTTAGCCAAGGTAATTTATTGTTCTTAAAAAACACAAGAGTAATAATTTTTCAAAATAATCACAAACCGATCTTCTACATAGCTAAAATCGCATTCACCAAATGCATATTAAAAATACCTTAAAACTGTAGGGCCGCTTAAACGATGCTTTAAAGAATTTATAAATCGCATTTGATAAATGTAGTTTTCAAACACGCAGTACACTGGGGCTTATATTATTTGAAAAGAAGACTACTCATATAATTTTTTTTTTTGTAAAAAATGAATTACTTTGACGATAAACTCAAAGAGAAGCCCTAATTTTTTTTTTAGTCACAAATCAAAACGATGCCATTTTGAATCTTATATATTTTGTTAAAGAAACCCCATCAAAACGATGTCGCTTTCGAGGTGTTTTCTAAGTAAGTAAGTTTTAAAAACAAAAGCATATCAGCTTCAAATCAATGTCGTTTGGTCATGTAAAGGCTAAACAATGCTATTTTCGACCCAAAATCTGGTTTTCAAGTTTTTTAACCTTCTAGCCTCCCATTTCGCCAGTTTCAACTCCAAAAGCTGGGCCCTAATCATTCACGATTATCCATATAAAGAGAAGAAAAGCAAAAATACAACTAAATAGCCAAATTGTGAGAAATTCTAGAAAACAGGAAAATAACATCCTATTTATTGGATTAGATTGAAATTTTATATGATATTTGATGATAAATTACTGTTAAACACTCATATGAGATAAGTATATATGTAATATGATGCGCCTTTACATAAAAACATGCGCTTTAAGTGTGTTTTGTGACTCAAGGCTCTAAGAAGCCTTTGTGCGGCCTTTTAAAACTATGGATAGAATAATCTCTAATAAGAATTAGTGTGACGTCCCAAATCCCAGCCACACTACCCACAACCCGCAAACACTTCGTGAAATGCCCAAGATCCGACATCTCACGAAATCGAGCGTAGCCCCTTTCTGCACTTGAGCTCTACCTAACAAAACTGTCCTAATAATCAATATCAAAAGATATATATTTAATAAAAACGGCTCCTCTTGCCCATACTACAATGCTCATCATCATACATCAACTATATATCATGGTTTCAAGACTTAAAGTTTTAATTTTATACAACATATATTAAAATCTAAATGAATACACGATTCATCATAAAACTAAAAAGTCACACTCAATTTTCTTCAAATCGCCTTTAAGATGAACCATCTCCTCGCACGCTCCCTATACCTGAAAATAATAGTCCCTCGGATAGGCGAATGACGCCAAGAGCTGAATCACCCTAAACGGGCTACTCATCAGCACATGTAATGTTCAACATACATCTTATAACATTCCATCTGAATTAATCATGATCGAACTCCCGAATCTCATCGACTCAACTCCATCGGCAAGGAGAACATCATTTCAAACAAAGATTGTTAATATGATCACTGATCTTATGATGATATCTGATGTCATCATGACAACTGACGACATCAATCAATGACCGACGATCGACATTTTATAATGACCACCTTCGATAATTATTATTATTACCAACCCTCCGAAACCACTCTCTCAACAAACCACCTCATGCACTCAATTCCTCATAGCTCTGTATGCCCTAATGCGATAATAATGCATGATGCCAATCAATACAATTTATATAACACATTTAAATATACCATCATGCATATATTTACATAATTTAAATCACAAACACGCATGAATTTCAATCCATTATTTTCCTCAAAATTAGCTCACTGGTACTAATTATCAAACACGAGCAATTCAATCTGAATTACTCGACCAAACACATTTTCACACAAAAATATTTTCGTGTCACTATTCATATGAACAATAAAACCCTCGGGTTACTGCTCACAACCAAATACCCAATATCGATTCCACTTTGTGAACCCGAAAGCCATGGCCATTTCTGACCTCATACACATCAATACATGATTTATTGTATAAATCAACACATAAACAGTCCAAACAGCCCCTACATTGCCACGGACTGGGCAAAACGGGCTCTAATAATTCTAACATTTCGGTCCTAAGATTTGGGACCGATCAAACAACCCCTCACGACCTTAATCAACTCAAGCATCACAAATACACTTAAATAAAGTGTAAAACTCAAGTAGGATGAAACCCCTACCTCACGGAATTTGTCGAAACTCCTTAAACCGGAACCCACTTTTATAAAGCTCCCATTGCGTAGGAGCCGACCTTCCTTCTTGTCCCGTTAATTCGACGGCCGGATCGCCAAATCTAAATGGTATACTTACCTCTCACTAAGATCACACCATTTTCAGTTACCGCATCTCCCTCCTTCACACTTCACGTTTTTATTCTTTGAAGGAAGTGAGAAGATTTATTAATATTTCGATTTCATTCCCATTATCATTAAACATTTGATTAATTCCATTTAAGGTCCTTCTTCTAGATTTTGACACGCGCACCCATCTCTAGCCGGTCCGTTTCATCATTTCTCTACTCACGCAATACAAGAATACGAAGACATATTATAAGTCGACTCTCACATCACACGCCGTTTTACTGCACCCGATGATGCGGACGCTCGAAAACGCAGAATCTGACTGTCTCGACCCGACGCTGCAGCCTGGGATTTCGGCATTCATTCCACCCACGAATCCATTTCGTCATCTAAGATTTAGAGAATACATTTCGGATTTTTGACCAAAATTACGATTTTACCCTTTTTCCAAAATTTGGAATTTTCTCGAGTCTTACAATTAGTAAAAACAATTTTTTTAAAATTTGACAACAGAATAATATAAAAGCCACTCTCGAATAGACTCTAAGGCTTCTACACATGCTACTAGTAATTTTTGTACCATTCTGCATCCCTAATGTGAGAAAATGCTTTATTTTGGATACACATGTTTCAGAATATCCAGGCTTGATTTTCAATCACTTATAAGCACTGCTACAGTAAATGAAAAAGCCATGATCCCACTCCCATGCATTAATGCAAAGAAGAAACAAGTTGAAATTTCATAGGAAGCTTAGATGGGGTCAAAATTTAACATCAAGAAAATCAATTTTTTTCCTGTAGATTCACAGCAGGAAGCAGATAATTCAGATACAAAATTAATTTTAATGAACTTGTACATTGGAAAGTTCCTTTTTTTTTTCCTACCAAGAACACAACATTGTTTTTTCTTTCTTTTCCATATTACTTGGAAACTAAATATAGCATGTCATATATGTCACCGTCATGAACATGATGTAAGAATTTTTAATAATCCGGCAACCAAACCTTTGTTAAGGAAACAAACAATACTTGGAATAAGACAATCATAGCACTGTGAGCAACTAATGGAAGAGGAAAAAGAAATCGACAGGGAATACAAAGACAAGAAGATTGTGAAAAAGCCGAGTTTTGGGTGTAAGAAATACAATCTCCTTAAACAAATTCGCCGCCTCCCTCTTATGACTCAGAGACCATCTGGATCAACGCTTCTCGTCTCCTGCGACGAAACAACGTACACATAAAGACTCGACGCTACTCGACCGAACCGAAACTACGCTCAACCTATCATCGTGACCAATAACTCGCATTTAGATAACTAAACTGATCCAACCTTACACACACGGAAACTAAAGAAAACGATACAATCTTTCGAAAGCAGGAGAATTACTTATATATAATTCGAATGAATGTGATTCATTCCTTTAAAAGAATTTCATCAATTTTTTGTTTTTCCATCACATGAAGTAGAAGAGAGGGTTCTTTTGTGCGGATTGCATTATGATATCTGCCGATAAGTGTGTGTTGATCAATTGTGCCTTTTTGTACAACAAAAACTGTGACATTAGTGAGAGATATATTAAATACACCAAGAAAAGTTTCTGTGCTAGCTGAAAGTGGCCACAAAGCCGTCTCGCTAAACCCCACTTACCTTGGTTCCTTATTGTCTTGTCGACATACTTTCCTGCATACGTACTACCAATACCACCCACTGTCTCAGCTCGACAAAGTCTTTTAGAAAAGATTAGGGAATTTGAGCTTAGGCCCAAAGCAATGCGAGGAACGGTGAGGTAAGATGACTTGTCGGTTGGATGGGCACGGGTGTGCGTGCTCAGCGTCGCTTAAAGTAAGATTCGTCACTCCGCCGGTTTATGGCAGGTGCGATGGGAGCCAGGCGCTCTGGGGATTGATAGTCGGATCTCGCGCGGAGTGCGCTCCGTGATAAGATCTGATGCAATTAGAAACGATGATCGATATTCACCCGAAAATGTGTTTAGTATGAATGACTTGAAATTAGAGAGGAGTCTTGGGAATGATGAGATAGAGAAAGTCTTTGGGAGCGAGCTGGCTTGAAGAGAAAAAGGAGAGAGGCAGAAGGGGGAGAGATCTGAAGTAGAAGGTGATAAGCTAGGAAGGAGGGGCCTTGAATTTTATAGGTGGCCTCCACTTGGACATCTCTCCAAAAAGTGAGAGAAAAGATAAAATAAAATAATTTGAAATAATTAACCAAATGAATTTGTCAAAGCATTTCCCGCATAGAGAATGGCTTAGTAAAGAACTATTTAAAAGGAAATAAAATTTGAATTAAATTTGATTGACAAATTGAATAAACCAATTATTTAATATTTAAAAAATCAAATCAAATGACTTGTTGAAAGACTTGGTCAAGTAAAATTGAAATATCATAAAGATATTTCTTCTTTCTCTTGTTTACACCTAACTATCCAACAAAATGAACCTTTCAGACTTTAGATGATGTGAACTTGGGTGGCCAGGAGGAACTAGCCACAAAAACACTGTTCAATGAGAATTCTTTGTTTTAACACTGAGAAGGAGGGGTATGTGAAATAAGGACTTAACTGGGGAAGCACAAGACCACAAAATATCTATGAGTGAAACATTGGCTTATATTCATTTTGGGTTGGATAAATTAATATTGGCTTATCCATATCCTTTCTTTCACTTGAAATATTGGCTTTATATTCATCCATCCATTCACTTCCAGGTTCTGATACAAACACAACAATAGTCATGGTCATGGCCAATCCAAGGCTGCTGCTCAAATCCATCTTCATCTTCTTGCTGCCATGTCTGTCTTATTCATGGTCTTGTCCTAAATACCAAAAGCAAGCTCTTCTTCAGTTCAAGTCTTCCATCCTTGCCATTGATTCTTCATTTCATACCTTGGATTCATGGAACTCCAGTTCTTCTAGTTTTTGTCTATGGGATAACGTCACTTGTAGTCCTCCTTCAAATTCAAATTCAACTTCAAGTGTTGTGATTGCTCTCCATCTCTCTAACCTTTATGCACCGCTTATGCCTTCTAATTTGTTGGCACCGCTCTTTTTCATCAGAAGTTTGAGGGTGCTTGACATCTCTAAGAACTCCATAAATGGTAAAATTCCAGCACTTGGGTTTGGTAACCTCAGCAACTTGGTTCACCTTGACCTTAGTTCAAATCTCTTTAATGGATCCATTCCTCCTCAACTCTTTAAGTTAAGACATCTTTAGTATCTTGATTTGGGTTCTAACAAACTCCAGGGTGGCCTAAGTCCTAAAGTAGGCTCTCTTCAAGACTTGAGGATGTTGAATTTGAGTTTCAATCTTCTCGGTGGAGAACTCCCTGAAGAGATTGGAAACCTCACAAAAGTTGAAACAGCTTCTCACTTTGGAGTAACAAATTCTCGAATGGCATTCCTCTTCCATTTCGTATTTTTTGGGAGTTGGAAAAAGAATTAGATTTGAGCGACAATGCTTCATCCGTAGGAAATCCCCACTCCACATTGGAAATTTATCCAACTTGTCCTCTCTGTGGGCTTTAGAGACCATGTTTGATAGGTGGAATCCCCACTTTGATGCAAAAACTGAACAAGTTGGATTCACTTGACTTGGACGGAAACCTGCTCACTGGAGAAATTCCATTCTGGTTGTTTGATTTCAAGGACTTGTGGTCTTTACATCTTGGAGGAAACAATCTTACTTGGAATAACAATATGAAGATGTTACCAGTATGCTTTGTCAAAATTATCTCTTAGATCTTGTGATCTACAAGGAGAAATTCAGATTAGTTTCTACCCAAACGACTCTCTTTTTCTGGATCTAAGCAAAATTAGCTCCATGGACCATTTCCACCAATAGCTTGCACAAATTAATTTTGTTTTCTAATTCTTTCTCATAACAAACTCTTAGAGTTCTCTTCCACCTGCTCTCTTTCTATCTCTAGGACCATTTCCTCATGATCTCTCCATGCTGAATTTTTTCTGGGGGGAGTTGCCGGAGAACATTGGAGATGCTATGCTTCTCGAAATTCTTATGTTGGACTGGAACAAGTTTTCTGGACCTATTCCTCAATCCATTTCCCGAATTCCCAATATTGAAATCTTTGATCTGTCTTGCAATAGACTTTCCGGCAACATTTTCCTAATTTTTGACCGTCAAGTGAATCTGTTGTACGCGGATTTCTCGTCTAACCAATTCTCGGGAGAGGTTCCAACCACCTTTCCTACAGACATTGAAATTCTTGCATTGGGAGGTAACAAGTTTTCGGGGACCTTGCCTTCCAACCTGACCAAGCTGAGAAATGTTCAACGTCTCTCGAACTCGGACAACGATATTTAAGGGGTGGTGCCCCCAACTCCCTTCTCCCAATCTCTTTTCTGCGGGTTCTAAACCTGAAAACTCCCTTCAAAGGCTCAATCCTAAACTCTTTTCAAACTTCGAAATCTCCCGGATTCTTGACCTCTCAAACAACAATCCCATAGGAGAAATCCCCAAAGAGTTTGTTAATAATCTCACATAAGTGATTGAGGTACCTCCAAATCGGACATCGCGGACACCAGAACTTGATGCTTCAATATCATTCGAATCTGAAATTTGTAGCACCAAATTTAGAGTAAATGAACTGATAGTGAATTGGAAGAAGTCTAAACAAGGTCTTCCAAGTCGCAACATTGATATGTACTTCTTGTTAGACTTGTCGAATAACCAACTATCCAATGAAATCCCGGCCTCGCTAGACACTCTTAAGGCTCTTAAGATGTTCAACCTCTCCTATAACAAACTCTTCGGAAAACTACCAGCATGCTTAAGTGATTTACAAAATGTAGAGGTTTAGGCTAAGTAAGTAACAGCTCTGGTTTGCTATTACTGCTAAAGTCACAAGCTTGACAACTCAACACCTTAGATGCTAACTGACAATGTCCAGTTGGCGGGCGAGTTCTGTCGGTGGCCAAATGAATACCATGGTGGATCCAAACTTCTATTCCAACAACAGCGGGTTGTGTGGCTTCCAAATTCATCTACCATGTCCTGAAGACCTACCACCATCTCCGAAGCTACAGGAGCATGATAACAAGAATCCTTGGATTTTGCGAGAGCTGTGAGAGTTAGAGATATTCGGTTGGGCTTCACTATTCTTGATAGGAATCGAAATGCTAACTTGCGGTATTTGACGAATTACCACGCTTCAAACAACCTACCTCAAATCGCTATCATCCTTTGATTAATCAGCGATGGGTTTGACCAAAGCAGTCCGGTCTTACATTGAATACACAAAGGAACAACATTTATATCATATTTTTAGTACCTTAAGCTCATATTTTGCTCTGTATTTTGTATAAGAATAGAGTACCTTCGATCGTTCGTGTTTTGGACTTGTGCGGGGTTTTTTGGAGGTAGTGCATAATTGTTATAGGGTTAAAATCGAGAGACGAATGTAGATCATTGCGGATGATGGCAGCCGCTATTGAGAAGTCTTGGGAAGTGCTATGGTGTCGGGGAACAATTGTGGCGGGTGGTACTGAAATGCAGGGCAAATCGATAAATTTACTGACGAAGTGCAATAGCCAGTTTGGTACGGTGCCGGTGAAGCTAGTACCGATACCCCAATGAAAATCACCGTTAGCAAAGTGAATGCAGGTACCACATACTGATCTGGGAGGTACCAAACATGTAATTTTGCGGGATTTGAGCGAATTCAATTTCGATTGCAAGGGTATGTTAGATCCTTCGACCACGGTCGAGATCACAAAGGAAAAGGGTATAAAAGCCAAATGAAAGGTGGAGAGGGTAGCTTTGGATTCTAGGGTTTCGGTTTCATAGAAAGAGAGTGTTTTTCTTGTAGTTTTGCTAGGGTTCATAGAGTAGAGGTAAATCACCTTTTCTTGATTAGATTTCTAATACGTGTAATCTTTCGATTGGATTCATATAAGCTTGGTTTTCTCTTACGATGTTACATTTCTTTTGATTCTCAATTCTTGCAATTAAAGTGTGATTTTCTCAAGTTTCTTTTATGAGTGGTTTCTTATCAAATATGAATTGCTTTCTAGTTTCAGTGATGTTCTAAACTCCCATGATGGGGTTCTAACGGTGGAAACTCACCTCGATCAAGGTAATAACCCTAAATTCCTCTTTTATACCTCAACGGGATAGTACGATGCTAAGCACTTGTAGAAAAATCTTATAAAACCTTAGTCGGACATCTTCTTGACAACGTGTGAACGAGAGATCCTTGGTACACGTTGTGCTTGATCGCAAATGCAAACTAAGAGTTTGAGCTAATCGTTTGAACAAGTGTTTATCATCGCTAGATCGTTTTTCGTTCTAAAAGAGCTTTTAATGTAAAATCTTCCATCGAATACCATTCATCAATGGTTCCTAGATGAGATTGTGAATAAGAGGTAGAATTGATCGGTAGTGGTGGAAACCTAAGAACCCTATCAATCACCTTTACGTTTTAAAATAGTCAGCTTAGTCGGTCACTTTCGATCCAACCTGACCACAGCCGAGTTTTTATTTTGGCACTTTACTCTTTGGAGAATACTCCGCTTAGGATCATCAGGAAAACCACTCCACTGTGGAAATGACACGTGGACTTCCACGGTAGTATAATCTTGATGGCCTTGGATTCACTGCAGCAAGGGCCAAAATTCGGCCTCTGAATTAAGGCCAAGAAGCATTTTTGGTCTGGATTGATTCTTAGGGAGTGGCGAGCAATGCAGTTGATGCGAAGAGAGAGTAGAGGTAATTTGCATTGCATTGCAAATCCGGTACGTTCTCTACCTTTTCTTTTAATTTGTTTTTGTGAAGAATCTAAGTGGGTGTCTGCTCGGAAGGAGTAGAATTGGTGCATGTCGGTTTGAGCTCGCGGCGATAGGAGCTTGTAAGAATCATAACTAGAATTACGAAGAGTGCATAGTAAGTCAATTGTTTCAAGAGAAATTTTACACCTCAAATGGACCATCCAGGAAATTGACAACCTCTTTTTAATCCAGGAAATGCTCGAGGATGCACGGTAACCCACAAGGACTCCATGAACCTCCCTAACATGGAATGGTGTTGCACTCGGCAACACCGGCGGTGGAGGGAAATCTTGCTTTAAGCGAAATCAATATCGGGTTCCCCCTACATCACGCCCAGATTCCGGCAGGCAGATTGGCGGACCGAGCCAGAATCGGGCGCGATCTGTCCCCATCTTATATATTGGGACTCTCATTGACACATTCTTTCGAGCTATACATTACCTATTGGTGCTTAAGCCCTTGATTTACATAAGCAAAGAAAAAATCATTTTATATATCTGAAGAACTCTACTTTGAGTGGTGTCTAAAGTATGATCTATACACATATACAAGAGTCCCTTTACTTATCTTATTACAATTTTACTATTACAAACTTGAGGAGATTGCGGGCGTATTTGGTGAGCACTATCTGCAGGTCGGCTGTAACACTGCGATGTGGAATATCGCATCTTATCGTCTTACGCCTGTCACTGCGCGGATTGAGCCAAGGTGATCTTTAAGCTGCGGCTTAATTGGGAACATAAGCATGAATGACCTGATAGCGTATCACAAGCTTATACATATGCATGATAAATATCTCTAAACATATTTCTATAGCAAATTCCATATCATCTTATATTCCTATTGCATGTCGAACTTTTTACATTACATGTTATATCTTTGGCATATCCTTTACTTATGCTTTTTTTTTTTTTCTTGTATTTTCTATTTCAGTACTTTCACCGTATTCACTATCTCTATCATGTCTCTAGTCTAACTGTCTTTTCATCTTCGGTTCTATCCTTTTATTGCATTCGATTATCTTATTACATTATGCTCATGCTCAATCCTTACTCTATCGAATCACTGCTATTCTTGTCCCCTTACTTATATTGTATCTTGATCTATTTCATCTTATTTCTTGTATCATGTTCTTTGCAGAGTTCCTATGCTTTGTATGCCGTATACTTTCCTATAACCTATCTTATACTATCACTAATACGTTTATCTACATTCTTATACTTTTCATATCTTTGTTCTTTCATATGTCTTTTACTTTGTCTCTAGTCTTTTCATGTTATTTGTAAGTCGAGTCTCTATTCTATGTCTTTTGTATATATTTATATCTATACTCATATTCTATCTATCGTCTACTGTGCTTTTTGTATACTTTCATTACTTTCTTGTGTTCATATACTTATTTTCACTTGTCAGGATTATAATGTACTTCTTGTTAACTGTAATTATGCGTACTTTAAGTCGCATGCTTGATCTTTATCTTCACATCATGTCATTTACTTTTGGTTTCATGTGCAAAATACAGCAGAGAGCGGATCACGAGAAACTATGTGTGCAGAAGTCTTATCATTTTATCTGACGGAGTGATCTCTGTCTAGTAATACGAGAGGGTATCATGGTATAGGCGGTGACCTATGTCATATGCTATCGATTGCAGAAGGTCATATCAGCATCTGGGCGGGTGATCTGCAAATGTATTAAATAGGTGACCGCTAGAGGGGCGGCGTGATCAAGCCGGGATCCTATATCATCGACCCAGTGGAACTCAAATATCATCATGGATATCTTGACATCTGTATCTTCCACTATAAAAATGTGCCCTATGTGCTCTCATAGGATTACAATGAATAGTCAGAACATTGCATTTTAAATGCGCCTACCGTAGCGTGAATAAGTACATTATTGTAATGTTGCTTATGCATATATACTATCGTTACTTTACTCTGTAATTCAGTTCTCAAAGTATCTGTAGTTTCGTATTTCGGTTCTCGTATATACATATAATACATATATTCATATCTTTTCTATCAATGTGTTTGATACATCATATATCATGAATGCATCACATGCACTCTTGTATTCATATATTCATATATAGCTTTATATTCATATCTCTTTATATCGCGTTTATACGTTTATCGTGTTTAAATTTGTCTTGTCACTACATATTCACTGCTCATGTGAGAACTTCTTCATTCAGCGTTTCACCGTATATGTACATCATTTATGTACATGTTATACATTCACTATCTTTCTTCTCTTTTCTTTATCTACATCGGTTCTTAGCATTCACGTCTTTCAACCATGTGTTCTAGCATGTTCCATCTTATTATTTACCGGTATAATACATCGTATAGTCATATCATATAAATCACATATTCATGCTCGTTCATTATTCGCACATCATTTGTGTCTTTGGAAATTATCGTATCTTATGACATATCTATGTTCATATCATATTCATATCTGTTTGACTTATACCTATCATATTCATGTTTATGAACATATCATAATGCGTTCTATATTTTTCTTGTTTAATGGCTATTACATATAGCACTTCATATACTTATAGTACTGATATATGAGATCGTGCATAATTCGTATGATAAATTCGCTATGAGATACAGTTTATTTAAATTGGAATCAATCCGTCGGATCATCCATTAAAGTTATGGCATTTTATGCCAAGCTAGTCATTTCTGGAGTTTTCTAACGGCGGTTTGTATTCTTCGTTTTCACGAGTGCTTAAATTTATATTTTGACCCTATGTCCTATAATCATTTAAAAATTTAAGGTCTTTAGGGTTATATTCCCGCTGGAATCACCCAATTCGAAGGAGCAGATCAGGGTCACGTCAGAAACAACTCGGACTACTCTATGATTAGCTGATGCGAAATGGGATTGCACATAGCCACTTGGGTGAGATTTTTCGACAGCCAAAAGTCGGAGTCCCAGCCAAATCTTTGCTGCATACGTTTGGTTACTCCTTGAAATACACTTTAGAGTGGCCGCGAATCATTTCGAATCGATAAGAAATGAAGCGAGTTATGGCCCGAATCTGGCGGTCGAATAGGAAAACAGAACAAGTTGTACCAGTAGAAACAGCCCTACCAGGCGAAACCTGGCGAATGACCAAAATCAAAGTTGCTCCAGGTACAAATTCAACTTGTACCAGTAGAAGACCTTTACAGAAATGCCCGAGTTTGTGTCTTTTCTCAGCACCATATTGCAGTCCCCGTTTCAACTCTATACTTAATCTACACTTCAAGACCACTCCATATGTCTCTTGTAAAGCTCAATTTACTTAATTCTTCTTTCATTACTTCTCTTATTTCCAAAAATCCTTCATGAATTACTCTCAAACCCACTCTAATATAGGTTATGATCGAAACCACAACCCTTCGCCAAAGGTTAATTAGGGTTTGTTCCAAGCCACCCCAGCTCATTTGCAACATTTCGCAATGAATTCAACCTCAAGGAAGTTACTACTTTTCTTGTGGATTTAAGAGTATTTACCAACCCCTACCTTCAATAAATCTTTGATTAGGAAGGAAATCTAACAAACCCTAGATTTGGAACTCATAAAAACCTCTCTAGAATCCCATAAAATCATGTAGATTCATAATAGAGTTCATATCCAGGTTAAGATCCATACCTCTTGATCTTGGCTTGATCTCCTTATGCCTCGCCCACTCTTCCTCTACTCTCACGGGTTCCCTCTCAAATGAGACCAATTTTTGGTCTTTAAAACATGGATTTGTTAAGGCCATGTTTGGCCCTCCAAATAAAACCCATTTTTTGGTTAACTTCCTTTAATTGCAATTTGGCCCATGATTTTTTCCCTTTTTGAAATTCAACTTATGCATATTCTAGTTTAACCCCACATCTTCCTCTTTTATGACTTTCATATCCTTTTTGCAAAATTACAAGATTGCCCTTGTATCTTGTAAACTTTAAGTTACTCAATTTATTTCCGAAAATTCCTATTTAACTTTTAATATACTAAACAAGTCTGCGTAGGGTATATTTCGAGATGTTCTACTTTACCTTTACCTAATGTGGAAAGAACTCTCAGGAGATTTTGCAACCTTAAAGAACCATGAACAAATTCATGTATTCGCCTACATGAAGAAGAGGCGGCTCTTGGTCTCTTCTCTTTGCATGAAGTCGGAGATGATCAGCCTTCTCCTTTGTGTATGAGGGGTCGGTCCCCCGAGAACCCTACTCATTCATGAAACTTTGGGGTCTTTGCGGTGCGTTCCTCTACATTGGATCACCTTTCCATATAATTTGCATGGTGTTATTTCCATTTTCTTTAAAGGAAAAGGAAAAAATATGGTTTCATTCGCTTGCGCCCAATTCAATCTTTACCTGGGAGGACATGCGAAATGAGTTCCTTAATAAAATTTTCCTTCACGCGCGTCTTAATGCACTCATGCAGAGATAATCCAAAACTTTTAAAAAAGCCAAGGTGAACCTTTTCTTCTTTGTAGTATGGGAAAGATACAAGGACCTCCTCCAGCACTATCCCTCGCAGTGGTTTAGATGTTGAACAAATTTATTGTGTGTTTCATCAAGGGCTATCCTTGAATAATAAACAATACATCAAATGATGCTTGGGGAGAGTTTTATAAGAAAAGGAGTGCGAGGGAAGCAATTCAATTCTTTGACACCATAGTAGAAAATGCTCGAACATGGGAGACTAATACCTCCTTAGATATTTATATAAAGTGCATGAAATGCCTTCTGAGGAGGAATCCATACTTAAGAGAGATGATGACTGTAATGAAATTGGTAACCTAACGAGGTAAGTTGGAGGTATAGAATTGAAAAGGTGAATGAGGTAGCTAGTGTGCCTCAGTACCCTCACTTTGCCTATGGGATCTAGAGTGCGGAGAGAACTGTATGTTTGTGATAGGCACACTAAACTATTAAGCGCCTAACCTTCCTGGGATTAAAGGGGTAATCAGAATAAACTGACTAATGCGCCCAACTGCGAAGGAAGCCTTTCAATTCTCAAGTGCAAAACCCCCGAGGTCGAAAATAGTGTTGGAGTCTCGAATTTAGTAGTGAGTGCCTAAAACACTCATATTATACTCGCGTGTCGGTTTCATTTTCCACGTTTATTTTTATTGTAATTCCATAGTTTTGTGGCTAGACTCTGATTTGGTGGTTTGGTTTGGATCACGGGTACATTAGGCGAAAGAGTATTTATCGGAAACATTTTTTGGAGCATTGGGGAGCAAGCGAAAGTGGTTAATCACGTCGCGGCGTCCGCGTCGCGGCGTTATCGCGTCGTTGGTCGACAATGAAGAGTCGATGTCGAAGCGTGGGTGACGTTTCAGCGTCGTGGCGTTCCAGCGTCAGCGGCGGTCGGGAGAATTTCAGATCGCGGCGCCGTCATTCATCTGAATGGCTCTCGAAATTGGAGGATGGGGCGTGCGAGCGAGGGAGCCTGAGAATTCGAGCGTGTGACACGGATTGACGGTGCCTTGATGCGTATTGTTTCAGACCGCGAATACTAGAATGATGTTTTGAGATTAAACATTTTCATATTTCTATTCAATATCGACTACGATCTGTGTCCCCAGGAATTGTGTTGAACCACATCACATGACATATGGATTAAAGTTAGGTCTTTTATATTTATTCATTGGTTTATAAAATTGTTGCTTATGTTTTTATATCTATAATTAAATTATATGATGATGTCTGGCGACATTAGCATAACTTCTCTTCGGAAATAGAGATTCGAGAGATGAGGATATAGGATGATGAAGCGACCTTCGGAGTTGATTCGTGAAATAGAGATATTCAGATCCTGAAGGTGCTTGTGAGAGATTGAAACACTTTAAGCATTTCGAATGCGAGTTGGGATAGAGATATCTTTCAACTCTATTGAAGATAAGTGGATCTCTATCGAGAGAGGATATCACCGTAATTAAGATCACCTTGCCAATCAGCGATATATATAAATACACATTGAATAATAACACCTTTAGAAATAATCCATTGAAAGTGACGGGAGTACATCCTTTAGTCTTCAATACCAGGTAATTCATGGGAATCAGCCAGTAATTCAGGGTCACATGCTCAGTTCACTTGATTAGAATAAGTTTATTAGGATATTATCTAAAGCGAGGAGACACTTTGTAGTCCAATCTCTGGCTTGTCACTTGTGGATCGATATCCGTCTGTCGTCTGTTTATATTACTTGGGGCGGCAGGTGTGCTTCGCGCGCATAGGCACACATTTTACCACCGCATTTCAACTATCGATTTTGGCGCGTTGTCGAGAGACGGGTTTAGATTGATATAGAGGATTAAGCAATTGGATATTACTCTGAATTTTTTTTTTTTTTTTTTTGTTATTACAAATGTAGGTAAGTTGGTATTGTTGTTTTGATGTGTAGATTCTGATTAAGTTTCGGTGAGTACATCGTGTGAGACCAGTCAAGCAACACTTGTTTGATCCCAAGGGCGGAAGAACTTTTGAGGCTCTGAAGGCGGAGAAGCGAACGGTCCCGGCAATTTAGCAAACATGGGTGATAATGAAAGCGAGGATCACGAGTGATGAGTAAAAAGCGAGCCCGGAGAGGCCCGAAATGGTAATCATGGAGGATGACACCAGTAGTTCATCTGTTGGATGGTTGCATATCATTTGCTGAAGGTTTGCACTCACTTCTGGGTTGTTCGGACAAGTATCAGGGCGGCCACCCGTTCGGTGGCTTGACTTAATTAAAGTCGGTAACAGTACGGATGTTGCGAAGTCATATTGTTCATGGACTGCCATGGGGCCGGAATATGCATCGACCCGACTTCCTTGAAGTGCGCGATCTGATCAGTCTGATAGTGGTGAAGAGCTCGGGTTGAGCTTTCCACTTTCACTGGGTGATCGAGCCAAGCATTGGCTAACAAGTCGACCACGGATTCCATTACCTCACAGACGACTTAGTGCAAAAATTCGACCAAGTTCTTTACATTATTCAAAATTGCACAACTTGTGCGAGGAATCAACTCTTGCTGGGCAAGCCCAAAGGGGAGGCACAGTGAAGCACATGGAGACCGATTTCGCGATTACTAAGAAGTGCCATCATAGACTAACCGGATGGATCGCGAGTCCATACTTTCTATAATGAAATTTGACGCTACTGAGCTTTGATAGATTGATGCCTCGGTACGGAGAACCATAATGAGAAGAAAACCACGGACCCGAGCCCCTAAGTGAAGTGCGAAGATCTTGTGACCAACACAAACCGAGTCTTTGAGAAAAGACTACGCGAGTGAGCCATGGGTGACACGGATAATGAGTTCTCAGCAGTAAGTTAATCATCTTGCCGCGGTGACGAGCAATTGGTAGATAGCAAGGTGCGAGCCGATGCCATACGGACCCGACCCATTAGGAGTTAATATGAATTACGTGGAGGGCAACCTGATAGCATAGAATGTCGGTCGAAACCAAAGCGCTGAAGCGGGCGGTCATGTATCGAGTTGTCGGGAATCAATCAGCGACCAGATGTATGGGAGGCAATTAATAAGTCAAAATCAAAGCGAGGGTGGCGTAATAAGCGAGAATCGAGAATAGTCAAGGGTAACCGGATGGAGGAATAACCCAGGGAACAATATGCCATCGAGCCAGAACTGATGGTCCACCTCACGAAAGATGGATTTAGAATAGGCTGCAGCGGATGTTAGCATCGAACAACTCGTGAGATGAGACCAAGGCGAATGTACGGCCAACGGGTAACTCGGTTGAACAATCAAGCGGCCTAGTAGAAATTTGGAGGCCTCTGAGTAAGGTCGAATGCGAACTTGATGCTTAGAGAAGTGGTCGGGTTCATTACCCGAAGCAATTGATAAACCGAGAAGAGATAGGAAGAAGGGAACATGTTAAAGCAGCAGTCATCTTGGCGGAAGAGTGGAACTACAGTCCCACAAACGAGTTGTAGAAACGATTAGGCGAGAGGTCATCAGTGGAAGCAGAGGTGATGATCTGCAGATAAAGATCAACCCTAATGAGAAGCGGTGCGGAACCTTCTACTTGAAGCCAAAGGCTGACCCACAATTCCATATCCACGGCGCTAAAGAAGCATAATGCGGATGTGGAGTTTCACTAAATTCATGGACGTGTTTAAAAAGTTACATCAGTATCCCATTTACTTGGAGTGCCACTAGAGCGGATGCCCGGCTATGTGAAATTTGTGAAGATATCGCATCTCGGAAAGAGAAAGTGGTGATTTTGAAATAGTTAAACGCTTAGAAGAATGTAGTCTTGTCTTGACGGAGAAGGCTTCCACAAAAGCTTAAAGACCCAGTGACACACCCCCACCCTTCCCGGTGGCGGGCGTCTTGGGTACCGCTCCACGAAATCCTAGTCGTTACCTCTAGCGACTGAAATCCTGTGAAGCGAGGCGTATTCTTCTTCAAAACCTCACTATAAAAATTTTTATTAAACTTATGATTTTTATAAATTTCGTATGCAATTGCGCTATAGGACGTATCCCCAGATCTGTATACATCCGATTTACACTTATGTCAAAATATGGCCTTGACGCGCAACACATTCTCACGAAAGCTAACTACATGTAATAATATGTTAATTTATACATGTGAGTATTTTTAACTACCTTAATAATGCTACTTAACGTGACTTGTCTGATATGGGAATGGCCTTATTATCTTGTTGTCTTGCGTCTTGCATGCGCGGAAAATGGATTTTAAAATCTGAAAATAATGGTATAATTTCCCGGTGAGTGTATCTTTATAAAGCGTTTTTGCTTTTGAGAAAACATATCAAAAATGTAAACTCTCTTTTACAATTCTTTTCGAAGCTTTTTCTTTGCTTTTGAGTTTAAAACTTCAGCAACTGCTTCTTTTGTACTGGCACAACTTTTAAAAGTTTAAGCTTCTTTGCTCAGCACAACTTTTAGCTTTCTTTTAACAAAACATAAAACTCTTATTGTTTGCTTCTTCCAGAAAGTTTATAAAACTTATATAAAATTCTTTTAAGCACAACTTTGCTTTGCTCTTGTTTGAAAAGTTTAAGCGCTGTGCGGCACCTAACTTTAAAAGTTTGAAAACTTTTAAGCGTAAAAGCGGGAGCGCAGAACCGGCCGCGTGCTGAAAATAAAGCGGGAGGCGTAAGAACCGGCCGTTTCTTTAAAATCGTGGGGCTTGGCTCGACCGTCGTTTGAAATCTAAGCTGGAATTTCAATTCGACCGTTTCTTTAAAACTCTCGGGCGTGGGCGGCCGGGGCCGTGGTTGATTTTTGAGCGTATGTCATCTTCGTAAAGCATCATTGCGCTGGAGACTGTTATAGCTTTTCTATCTTGCAGTGAGCAGGCTTCAGGCGGCCGTCTTAGGTGGAAGGACACAGGTCGCGTCTTCAGGTGAATATGAATTGGAATTAGCGCGGGTCAGCCGAATGCAATAATTTAGTTAAATTTCGTAACATATATCTTTCGCAATACGTCTGCGGCGTCTGGCTAAATGCGTGATGTATGTCCTAAGTTTCTTGGAAGTAGGGTAAAGCCCAAAATGTGTATGAGATCCTGCTGTGCCGTCTTGCGTCTGGAATCACCCAGTGGTTTCAACTGCTTGGCCCAAGGAAGGGCTATTTTTCATGGCTTGTTCTTTGCTAACTGGCAAGAAAAATGGTTTAATTATTCAAAAGCCAGATTTCAACTTCTTGCACAGCACAACTTTGCTTGAAAATGGTTTGATTCAGCCAAATCTTTAGCTTTACAGTATAGTTTAAAAGCTCAAAAGCAAGATTCTTGATTTAATTAATTCTTGCTTGAAAATGGTTTTGAGCTGAAAGCGTGGAAATCTGAGTCTTGAACAGGTTTACTGTAATAATAATATCTATTTAGTATTTGGAAAATAGGTTAAACAACTCCCGCACTCTTTCTTCTTAAAGCTTGTGTGATTCAAACTTCCCGCCTTTCTTTTAAGCACTCTGTGTGGCTCGATGTATTAGATCAGCGTCAGTAGTAATACGGCAATTCTGGCTTTGTCTTCTGATTAAAGCCCAAAATGTAATTTTGAAATGCGAATTCAGGGCGTATAGGTTGGGTCTAAATAAGGGACTTCAGTATAGTCTAAGCAAAGCATTCTGAAAATTACATCAGGATTTGTCTGAATAAAATCACGAAATTTTAGCAGCTGTCAGAAAAGCAGATCGGTGTCCGATTTGTCAGAAAATAGTCGAGAATTCACCAAATTCGCAAGTCTAGCTCGGTTTAAAAATTTTAGGATTTGAAATTTATCATTGCTCTAGAATATTAGGAAGTAATTACTTATATAGTCTTTAGGCTGAGAAATATAGTAGGAAAATTCCTCTTTCTTGAGTTGTGAAAAGCCAAGAGATTTTGGTGTCAGCGCGTAAGCTACTCGTCGCGTGGAAATTAGCTTTCCTCTTGGTCCAGAAAGAGGATACGGATGGCTAGAATCAGCGTAGATCGAGAAAAAGCCCAAAATTCTGGGTTTTTCGTATTTCACCTGACTACCGGTGAAATCGCGTGTTTTTGAATGCTCGCAGCGTGGCCTCGTCGCGTGGGCGGCACTTTTCGTGTTTATCGACCAATCAGACGATTCGATTTTCGTAAATCCCAGAAAGAAGATAAAGAAAAATAAAGAGCTAAAAAAAATCACTCTGTAGCGCTTATTTCTCTCTGCAAGCTTTTTGATTTTTTAATTTTTTTAATTAACATGTGGGACCAGCATCCTTCTTTTTCTTCTTTTCTCTGTCAGTTTGATAAAGCTTGATTTATTTTAATGGGTTTAATTTTATTTATCACACCAATGAATATTAACATATCTTTGCGATTTTTCGAATTTTACAAAATGGGTTTAGTTCATTTCTTGGCAGTTCTTTTAGAAGTCGTAAAATATTAAACATCTTAGATTTAAGCAGCTTCTGGAGTCATTGAATTTGTGAGAACGACTTACATGGCGCGATCCCGGATTCGTCATCCAGGAATCAGAAATTTTCGAGCTTCGCGAAAAGTGCGTGATTAGTTATTATTATTTTCTTATTTAAAAACAAAGCCCAATTATCTTTTCAGCACTCATTTTCTTGAATTCTTGAAGATTTGTCATTAGCGTTTAAATATTCATAATCACATTTTGAAATTCTCTTATGTTGTCTCTAGCTTGCTTCATGTCACATTTTCTTCAAATAATGATTATCTGCTTGTTTTAAATCACCACAAAGTCAGGGTTCCAAAATTTATAATTTCTATTTCATCTCAAATCTTCTGATATAATGACAGTATACTTGCTCTGGCACTACGTATCATGTCTTGCATCTGTTTCTGCGGGACGGGGTGTTCGCAATCGCCGCCGCCCAGGAACATTTGGTCGCCAAATGAATAAGTAAGCTTCCGAGAAGGAAAGCGAAAATCGCCGTCAGGAAGGCCAAGTGAAGGTGATGACCGTGCGTGCGAGCCTCTGGCTCCCAGTAGGCGCCTCACTCTCATGATTCTTAGTAAGACTTGTAATGGAATCGACTTTTGCTTCTCAACACACGTTTCCTTGCGATCTACAATCTGTAGCGGTATCTCTCATAAGTCGAAATTTTCCTTTAAGCGCATGGTAACTCTCTCAATACATGTGAAGGATCTGGGATATATTCCTTGACATTGATACATGGAATGTATCATGAATCTGATAAGCTACGGGATAAAGCTTTGACTTGTATTCTGGCGCTGCTTTGCTCACGATCTCATAAGGTCCAATATACCTCGGACTAACCTTATCGTTTCAAAATCTCGACACACACCTTTCAGGTGAAATCTTTAAAGACTTGGTACTTTATCTCGGCGCAGAAGTCTCTCGACGGTTGTCAGCGTAGCTTTTACGTACATCTCTTGCTATCTTGAGTTATCACGAACAACTTTCACTTTCTTTAGTGATCTGCCACTAAGATTCGGGGAACTGTTATTCTTCTCTCACCAACCTCATCTGACACCTTTGAGTCACATTTCTGCCAGCCTGCGCCTCAGGCCCAGACCATTTCTATCTTGGCAATGCATTTATTGTTGTGAAATGACTCAGGTGAATCTTTAGTGAGTATCTCCGACTTCCTTTGAATTCCGACCTTACAAGCTCGGCATATCCTCTAACGTCTGAATAGTCCTCTCTGACTGGCCATCCATCTGAGGATGAAATGTTGTCTTTGAAGTGTAGGTGATCTGTTTGTTTGCAAACTAGGCGAAACCTAGATGTGAACTTGGGGTCTCGATCGACACTGTCAGGCGGAAATTATGAAGTCTCACTTTATCTTACACTCCTGATTTGGCCAACTTTTCCAATGAATCTTCAACGTGCGGTAGAAAATGAATGATTTAGTCAATCGATAACTATTACCCATATCGCATCATGTTGCCTCTGGTCCCAGTGGAAGACCTATATGAATCCATAGTAATCTTCTCCATTTCCATCACGGGATAGGGAGTAATTGTATCTTCCCATGGGCCTCGCGATGCTCTGCCTTCACTGTTGACGGAGTTAGGCTGGAAATGAAAACTTGCGATCTTTTTCTTCCTCATCCCCCGTTCCACCAGTAATGTTCTTTCAAAGTCCTGTACATCTTGGTACTACTTGGATGCATATATAAATGAATGTGCTTCTTCCATAATGTCTCTCTTGACTCGCCATACTACGCACACATTCTGTCTTTAGCTATCATGCCATCATCTCGATTTGAAACTACCTTTCTTTCCTTTTCTATCTCTTCCTTAAAAGCAATGATTTGTGGATCAGTGTTTTCTGCTGAATCTGGTCCATGAGAAGTGATCCCAACATGAAACATGAAACAATAAGACTCGCAGATGCCGACCACCCGTATCACCTAGCGCTCTCAGGATCCACCCGACATTGGAGAGATAACTGATCTCATGTGAGACGAAGAACTCTGCAGTCGCCTACTCAAAGGGCATCTGCTTCACGACGTTAGCTTTTCTGGATGGTACTCGATAGATGCAGTCGTGATCATAATCGACTCGAAGCCATCTTCTTTGCCTCGAGGTTTAACTCTTTTGGGTGAAAATATATTGAAGACTCTTATGATGCGTAAGGTCTACAGGAACACCATATAGTAATGTCTCCATATTTTAGAACAAACCATTGGCTGACTCTGGTATGTGTGAGGTAATTCCTCATGCTTCTTGGTATCTAGAGGCATATCACGATCACATCGTGCGCATCAAAACATAACGAGGCCTTGCACGGAAAAGCATCATATAAACCCGCAAACCCATCTCTTCATTGGGTAAAAGCTAGAGGCCCGGAGGCTGAAGTCAATCCCCTTTCAACTCTTCAGAAGCTACGTTGGCAAGCATCTGCCAATCATACTTCACATCTTTCCTTGTCGGCTTGAATTGATGGGGCTGCTATCTTTGGAGAGCCCTCAACCAAACTCACGTAATATCACCGCTAAACCAAGGAAGCTCAACCTCTGACACATTCTTTTTGATTGGTTTCTAATTTACCCTTTGCTTATTTTACGGGGATCACGCTCCTATGAAATCAATTTGAAATCACCTTGACTGGGAATGCCACCACTGTCGAAACCAAATGCGACTTTTGCTCAACTTGGCATATAACATCTCTCATAGGGTTGTAATACAATCCTTGATTTGCTACGAATGTTCCTATTGAACTACTGAATACACTAGGACCATCATCAATAAAGACTATGATGAACATCGAAATCTGGTTGGAATACGGTTCATCAAATCCATAAGCATTCTTAGGAGCATTGGTAAACCAAGCGACATCACCGAGAAACTCATAATGTCGATGGCGTGTCACAATGCGATCTTAGGAACATCCACTCTCCTGCACCCTCAATGATGATACCCGACCTCAAGTCTATCTTGGAGTATACACCGAGATCCTTGGAGTTGATCAAATATCTCATCAATTCTAGAAATTTGAATCTTGATTGCGGATTGGTAACTACGTTAGGTTACTGTAATCTATACACAACGCAAACTCCCATCTTTCTTTTTCCACGAAGAGAAGCGGAGCTCCCATGGGGGATATGCTTAGTTGAATGAATCGCACTTGATTCTTCTAAGCCGGAGCCTTGAAAGCTCTCTCGACCTGAGAGCCATCATGGGAGGGAATGGAAATTGGCTCGATCCCCGGGATCAAATCAATGGTGAACTCCACCTCTCTTTAAAGAATTGTCTTTGCACGTATCATCAGGGAACACATCTGGGACTCTAACAATTGAGTCTCATCAATATAGTCCTCCTTCAGTCCTCACCAGCAATAAGCTAGATAATACAATAAACCATTTTCTGACATTTTACGTGCTGTCATGATGGAAGTCTGTCTGAGGAAGATAATTCTCTACTTATTCCCCTAAACTTTACCTCAAATTTCCCTGGCCTATTCAACTTTACGTCCTTTTTGTAACAATCTAATGTGGCTCTATGGCGAACTGACCAATCCATCTGAGAACCACATCGAAGTCCCTACGTATCTAAAAATTTCTGAATCGTGGGAACTCTGTCCCTGTCAGAACTCTATTTCTCGACTACTGCATGCATGAGTAACAGGATCTCAATTTGAAGGAAACTCTCCTTCTCCTCTAATGGTGGGTCTACTATCTGAGGCAGATCTAAGAAGTATGGATGTAAATGAATGTGGCTCTTTAGGTCGATAAATATATATGCATCATGATCAAGGATAGAAATAATATGGGTAATACGTCTGATTTGCATCTGCATCTTCTTTGAGATCACGAAACATATACTACGGCACGAGTGTGGGGCTATCTGTATCCTGGGGCACGCCTCTACCTACACCACGGCCACCTCGACACAGGCGTAAGCGCCCCTGCACTGGGAAACCTCTCCCCGATGGAAAGCTTTTATGTGCTGTCTGAGTGCGGGGTAGCTGGGCTATTGCTTGATGTCTCGCCTGTCAGTGGGGCACTCCCCTAATGAAATGGCCTTCACGGCCACGGAGTGGAAGCACTAAGTGTGCTGAATCTCTTACCTCCCACAGTGTGGCCTCGACACATGCGACATGGGAGGAATGCTGCAGGTGCCCTTGCTGGCAATGGAGACCTCCTTGATCCCACGACTAGAGATGGCTCCTCGACGCACCTCGGCCTCTATAACCTCTGCTCTTGCTTTCTTTTGGCATGCGTCACGAGCTTTGTTGGGACGTGGCAGTGCCTCCTTTTACTCTTACTTTCACGTACACTACGTTTACATGGCGCGGTGCTTTGCTCGACTCTCGGGCGGCCTCGACTAGGTCCCAAGTGTTTTGAAGACGATGATAAGTAAACAAGATCTGTGATGTAGTCTTTGGGTAAAACCTTTTGCCTTAGGACTTCAGCCAAAACTTGAATATGAGGGAACTGATCTAACTAATTCAGAACTTCTTCTCATGTTCGACCTTACGACATGTTCTTCGTTCTAATTTGAAGAACTCCTCAATTTTTGAATCCTTATGACTCTAAGGAAAGAATCGGTCAGTGAATTCTTGTTGAAATTGGTCCCACATGCTGCTTCACCCCGTGGGATACTACTCTCCGATACCACCCGATCCTTAGCCACAGTATCTTAGTGAAATGGAAAAACAAGACTCTTTGCTCATCAGGTACAACCCATAACTCCTTAAACTTTGTTTACGGTCTAGCACAACAGTACATACGGATCCTGCTAGCAGATCATATGGCTTGGCGCGGGTTTACGTACTTCTCTCTATTGACCTCCCTGATTCTTGTAGCCTACAGGTGGTGGTGGAGGTTGCGACTGCTGTCGGTCGCTATGGCTACTATTTGCGCAATCTGTGCCACTTGCTCTACCGTAAACAATCCTGGCATTTGAGCTCCTTCTAATGGCGTGAATGGTCCCGACCCGACCTTGCTGCGGAGGCGATTCATAGAGCGAGTAGTGGAACCTACTACGTGCCCATCACTCACAGGTACTACAGGACGCTCAGGAGCCTCTGGAATAACTCTCCTAGGACGACCTCTATGTCTTCTACCTGACATAGTGCTGTAATTTCCAAAAATATCAACTATTTAATACTTGAATCACTTCATATGTATGTACTTTAAACTTAAACATGCATGGTTGCCAATACTTATGCTCGTGCCACCCTTGCGGTATCTTATCTCACTCAGCCAGTTAGTGTCTGACACAACTCGATACCTATGACACACCCCCGCCCACCCAGGTGGCGGGGCGTCTTAGGCATTCCACGCGAAATCCTGCTTCGTTACCTCTAACCATTTAGAAACTCCTGTGGCGGCGTATTGCTTGCTAAAACCTACATAAAAATTTTCTATTCTAAAGCTTATGATTTTATAAAATTTCGGCCTGTATTTGCATATAAGACATGTCCCAAATCTGGCCTTACATCCAATTTACACACTATATCAAAATATGGCAACCGACATCTCGCTTACCATGAAACTACTCTGTACGTACATATGTTCCATTATACATATTGAGTATTTTCTTACACATAATATTCTTCTTAGACACTTGTACAATGTCGGGACAAAAGCGCTGTGCTTGTGTCTTTAACGTACACATTACTGGAAAATAGTTTTTAAAATACAAAATAATGAGCTAAACGAGCTCAGTGAGTGTATGCTTTATAAAACGTTTTGCTTTTTCAGAAAACATCTCAAAAATGTAAAACTCTCTTTTACAATTCTTTTCCAGAAGCTTTTCTTTGCTTTTCAAGTTTCTAAAACTTTCCTTTGCTTGCTTGCTGTTAATAGACCAAAGAACACATACAAATTTACGACGTTATTACCAAGGACTATTATCTAATCCCTGGCAACGGCGCCAAAAACTTGTTGGGAGACCAAATGATGTATATGTGAAAATATGATTGAATTGAATGGTAAATACTTAAAAACTGAATTGAAACAAAAGTAAGTATACTCAAAAATTGAAATGAAAAGTATTATCAACACTCAACCCCTTTCCGCAAGTGCACGGGTCATACAAGTAATAAAGTGGACTTTAGGAGTCCGGATATCATTACCGAGGATTGGAGGTTCTCTACAGTGGAATTTGATCTGGAGTTACAAGGGGCTCTTCAACATTTAGGCGACCAAGTAGGATGTCGAATAAAATCAATTTAATTGAAACAAGCGATTTAAAACTAATCCTAAAAAATCTACCAAATAAACAACTACTTAATTCTAAAAGGTATGAAGAGAGAGTCCTTTAGGGATGGAGATGGTATTAACTAAACAGTTTGCATTTCTTGAAAGAGTACAACATTTGTGAGTTGAATCAAAGTTTGTCAAAACAGTATAGTATAACGGATTCTCCCTTACCATACATTTCACTAGTTAGAGATCATATTAAACTTCGGGACAAATAGATTACAAATATTAAATTACTGTAAATTTATTGACTCTTTAAGATTTGATTGTTTTCTTTTGATACTTAACCATTTCTTAGGATGAAGAATTCTTGCCAATAGACGGGATAATGCGAAACGCCTTTCTCCCCGTGTCAATTGGTATCTCGTCCTTCAAATCTAATAAAATTTTCTATCCCCTTAGTCGGATCTTTGCTAACCACGGGATCGAGATCATTCATCGGTAGGAGAAATACGATCGACTAAATTGATACATCGTAATTAATCCTCACACCATGAGTAAATTAGTGATCTATCAAAGTAATTTTTCGAGTTCATTAGTTTCAAGATATTAATTTGTATACCTAAGTTACCATTCTTTCTTCTGGAATGCAAAATGCTGTGTCACTTTCAGAGGGCCTCCTGAAGCTCAGCAAAGATACGAACTCTTTGCGGGTATAAAAACACTAATATTCCGAGCAATTCATTATATGAACTATACCAATTATATAAATTCGGTTTTCAAACCCATAAAATAAGCGAAAAAGCGCAAATACGAATGTTCAACAATTAATCCCCGACCACAGGGTGTTTAATGATCCATTCTTGGATTTGATCATCAGCAATCAAGCGAAAAAGTAAAGAAAATGAAGAAAGAAATCAAGAGAAAAACCCGATTGAGGCAATCTTCACCTCCCAGCATTAAATAAATTGAATATCTGGTGCGGCACCAAAATCTCTTCAATAGAAATAAAAAATCTTGCTCAGTATTCTAAGATCTATTAAAAATAAAATCTGCGGCAAAAACTAAGAAAATGGCCGGTTTGAGAAAACCACATGAGAGAGAGAAAATCCAGTTTTAAACTGATCTTTGTCTGAACCTTAGTGAAATACGGAATCTACATTATCTGACAAAAATATCTTCAATAAACAAAAATACGCTCTAAGCTCTCGAATCTAAAAAAAATCAAAATCTACAGAAAAAAAATGGAAAAATGGGCAGTGCAGAGAAACCCTATGAGAGAGAACTCAAATCTTCATTAACACTCTTTACTAAAAAGCGAGTATATATATGGTCGCAGGGTGAAATGAGGCACGAAATTGGAGTGAAAGCTTCGATTTTCGGCCTTTTTTCCAGGATTCTTCTGCGGCGTTTACGGTCGCGACACAATTTTGATGTCGCGACATAACTTTGATGTCGCGACATCAAATCTGGTCGCGACATCAATTCCTTTGGTTGTTTCTTATGTCGCGACATCAGTTCGCGACATCAGTTGTTCCTTTGGTTGTTTCTTATGTCGCGACATGCGGTTAGCGACGTCGGTTATTCCTTTGGTTGTTTAACATGTCGCGGCGTCGATTCGCGTTTATCAGTTGTTCCTTATGCGCTTCCTATGTCGCGACATACCTTCACAGTACATGACATACTCTCTGTCGCGACAAATTACGGGCAATGTTGGTTTTCTTCTCTAACTTGTCGGGGCCATGCGCTTGTCGTTTTAACTCTTCGGATTTGGGCGTGTGAGTACTTGTTGGAAAGATTTCTTTGAATGTAGATAGGAGGAAATTTGAACCATTTGATGTTAGGATGAGTACGAGAAAAATTAATCTTTCAGTGGTGCGCTATGAGACTCTCGGTTGACTCTTCTTTTGAGGTATATTACTCATTTCTTTTAGCAAAATCATTTAACTGCATCGATAATCCTACAAAACCAGTTTAGAGGAAATTTTATGAGTTTTACATGAATATGGATATTAAATGCACCAAAATGGCGTGTGGAATGAAAGCTTAAAACATAGATGAGTTTGCACTGTCGCTAACTTTATGCTAACAACTTTTAAAAGTTTAAAACTTTTCTTTACTTGCCTTGCTTGCTTTAACTTTAACAAAACATAAAACTCTTTATTGTTTGTAACTTTAGAAGTTTATAAAAACACTCAGAATTTCTTTAACATAAACTTTCTTATCTTGTTTGAAAAGTTCTTAAAACGCTGGCAGCTACTGCTTTAAAAGTTTCTCAAAACTTTTTCATAAAAGCAGAACTGGGCTCGGCACGTGCTGAAAATAAAGCGGGACACGGGCTCAGCGGGTTTGCTTTAAAATCCACGGGAGCTTGTATGTCAATAGTCGTTTGAAATCTAAACGGGAGCTTAGCTCAACCGTTTGCTTTAAAACTCTCGGGCTTATGGAAGCGTAGGGACCAATGGTTGATTTTCAAAGCGTATATCATACTTTCGTAAAACATCGGCCTTTGGAGCTTTATTTTGCTTTACATGCCCTAGTAGAACACGGAGGCACAGCGGCCGTCTTGGGTGGAAGGGCGCGAGATTCGCGTCGCGCACCGGTGAATATGGTGGAGATTGACTGGGTGCCGTCACCATAAAATTTAGTTAGATTTCATGCGTATATCTTTTTCGCATGCGTCTGTGATTAAGCTACAAATCGTGATGTATGTCTAAGTTTGAGCCAGTCAAAACTAAAATCGTGTATGGGATCCTAACCTCACCGTGCATACGGAATACCTACGGCCGGTTTCTTTGCCGGCCAAGGGAAGGCTGTTTTCCTGAGCATTAACAACTGCTGGCGAAAAATGGTTTAATTATTAGCTTAATTTATGCTTTGCTTGCGAAAATGGTTTCTGATTTAAAACCAGTAGCACGCTATTATGGTTTAACTCAAAACCATTTGCTTGATTTCTAATTCATTGCTTGCTTCTTGAAAATGGTTTGAACTCAAAACCATGAAATACCAGTGCAAAACAGTTTATAATAATAATAATAATACACTAGTATTTGGAAAATGAGTTTAAAACACTCACCTCTTTGCTTGCTAAACTTGAAACGCAGTTCACGCTTTCCCGCCTTTGCTTTTAGCCTACACGATGTATTAGATCACTTACCGTCCAGTACTGCCAAGCAATTTGCGCACTTTGTCTTTCTGATTAAAAATTTAGGAAAACCTTGGGCCCCCAATCACGAATTCAGCGGGCATATGGCTAGATTCTAGACTAAAGGACTTTATATAATTAAAACACCAACATTTAAAAAGTGCAATAGGATTTAATAAAATAAAATCGCGAAGTTTAACCCGAAAGCGAGTCAAATGATCCTGAAATTCAAAAAACAGACTGTCAGAAAATAGTCTCGAAATTTCCTAAAAATTTTACAAATTCCTAAACTTGATCCCCAAAAATTTTAGGACTGAAATTTATGGCCTAGAATGTTAAGCGTGCATTATATAGTGCTGGAGCTGAGGGGAAATAACTAAGTAGGAAAATTCTCTGTTTCTTCGAGTTTGTGAAAAGCGAATTTTGGTGTCCTGTAGCTCTCGGCGCGTGAGGTAACTACCCTCTTTGGTCAAGAAAAGTGCGGACCACTAGAATGGCGTAAAATGAGGAAAAGCTGTTTGGGGTTTTTAAACGCATTACTGAACTCTCGGTGAAATCACGTGTTTTGGTACTCCTGCATTGGCCTCTCGCCGCGTAGAGCACTTTTCGTGTTTTATCGAAGCGAAATCAAACAGTCAAATTTTTCATAATCGAGAAAGAAGATAAAGAAAAATAAAAACTAAAAAATCACTCTCTGCACACGCTCTCTCTACCATTTGTAGTTTGGTTTTATTTCTTTTGTCTTGATTTTCTTTTTTTGGTGCTATGTGGGACCGCATATCCGCTTTTCTTCTTTCTACGCCAGTTTATTTAACAAATTTATTTTTGTCAGGTTTTAATTTTATTTATCCTAAATAGATCTTCTTTATATACTTGCAATTTTTGAGATTTTTTCTAAAATCCGGTTTAAGGGTTCACTCTTAACTAGTTACAGAAATTCGTAAAATATTCCATTATCTGGAATTTAACGAAGCTTTCTAAAGTCACTAGATTTAGCCCAGAGGCGAACTTAACGAGCGATCCGATTAGATCATCGAGATCTAGAAATTCAGACTTCACGAAAAATTATGTGATTAATTATTATTATTTTACTATTTAAACTTCCCTTAATTATACTTTTACCCCCTCAACTTTTTTAAATTGCAAATTTGTCCTTAAGCATTTAAATATTGCAAATCCAACTTTTGAAATTCCCTCATATGGCCCATCTCTACTTAGCCTTACATCATCCTTTTTGCTAAATGGCGATTCTTACCCTTGTTTTAAGTACCAAATTCAGATTCGAAATTTATAATTTCAATTCATCAAAATACTGGCTATGACACTTGGTACTCTTGCCACTCTGATGTCATGTCTTGTCTGACTCTCTCGGGGCAGAGTGTTACACCCGAAGCCAGTTCTATTCCATTACCACGTGAAACCTGTGTTTGAGAGCTCTTGTGATTTGGGTGCAGTATTAATCTCATGCCCTTATCATTTTAAGCGGTTGGGATTTGGGTGAGGTACCGTCAACTACGATCACACGCCGGCTAAACGGATCTTTAGGCGCATCCGAGAGGAATAATAGAAGATGTCCTTGAAGGTTGATAAGTTTATCTTCCCGGCAGATTTCATTGTGCTGGGTATGGAAGAAGATAAGAAATCTTACCATAATCTTGGGTAGACCGTTTCTAACAGCCGGCGGATATGATTGATGTTGGAGGAGGCTAAAATTGAGGTGCGGGATGGTGAGTCAGTTCAACGTATTTAGGTACAGCAGGACATCATTTGATGATCTGCTTCATGGCGAGGAGATGTAGAGCTGTAGTGTATGCAGCGAAATTAGTGCCGACCGCTTTGGAGGCTAGCCTAGTGGAGATTGGTCGAGGAGTATGGCCCGAGGTAGAGGAATATGTTAATCATTTGGACTCTTTCGGACCTAAATAGGAGGAAATACTTTGAATCTCTAGGCGAAGGAGCTACAATGCCGGTCCATCGGTTGAGCAACCACCAAAGATGGAACAAAAACCTCTACCTAGCCATTTGAAGTATACATACCCAGCCCGAGGGAAGAGTCCTAAGCTACGGTGATTATCCTCGGCATCATGGCGCATAGAAGAAGAAGTTGTTAGTCTCAGAAACACAAACATACACTCGGATGGTCAAGTGATTTAAAAGGAATTATTCAGCCCATGTGCATGCGTAGTATTTTACTAGAGATGGACATAAACCTTGGTGGAAGCGAAGGTTAAACCCAAACCCGATGAAGGGAGGTAATAGTCCGGAAAGAGGTTTAAAATGGCTGAATGGGGTGTGCCCCATTTCGGGCGGTCATGGAGTGAAGCCCGGTGCGGGTAGTGCAGAAGGGAGGCTCTTTTGTCATCGGAATGAGAACAACATCTTCTTGCCTTCTCGAGCAGTTAAATTGGAGAGTTTATAATGATTATCGAAGAGGCGAAACAAGCCACTCGAAAAGATCATTTCCCATTGCCGTTTTTAGATCAGATGCTAGATCGATTAGCTGGTCATGAATACTACTGCTTTCTAGATGGATACTCCGGCTACAATCAAATCGCTATAGCCCCTGAAGATTAGGAGAAGACAACATTCACATGCCCCTATGGGACATTAGCGTTCGGTAGTTACTAGGTTGTCAAATACACCGGGCACTGTGTTCATGATGGCGTATTCTCGACATGGTTGAAAGAACAATTAAGATCTTCATGGAGTGACTTCTCGGTAATGGAAATTCATTTGACTTCTTCATTTAGAAAACTTAAGATCATCTTGGCAAGATGTGAAGAGACCAACTTAGTACTCAATTGGGAAAAGTGCCATTTTATGAGTACGAAGACTAATCCTTGGACATCAGTTTAATGAGAGGGATGAAGTAGATAAATGAAGATTGATGCAATTGAAAAGTTGCCTCCCACCCTCATCGGTAAAAGGTTAAGTTTTCTAGGCCTCTTATTTGGATTACTATAAGCCGGTTCATCAAGGATTTTTCGCAGATTGCAAAACCGTTATCTAACCTTCTAGTCCAAGGGATCCCATTTGAGTTTGATTCACAATGTTTGCATGCATTCTCAGTGTTGAAGGATAAGTTGATTTCAGCTCCTATTGTTGTGGCACCGGATTGAATCTTTCCATTTGAGCTGCCTGTGGCCTTCGTGACCGCGATTAGAGCGATCTTTGGGCGAAGCGAGAAAATCTTGGGTAATCTACTATACTGTTGAGCCACAGATGATGCTTGAATGGAGTATGCCCGCTACGAGAGAGCGTGGCCATTGTCTGCTTCGATAAATTGAGGCCGCATATTTGATTAAGCGACAGAGTCATGGTGCACAGCGATCATTACGCCGCTGAGTGCGTGACCCGAAGATCACAGAAGCCCGATTAATTCGATTTAGGTCCTTTGCTGCAAGATTCGATGTAAATTAAAGACGAAGGCGAAAACCTAGTGGTGATGTCTTTCCATTGGAAGAATTTAGGGATGATGTTCCGAGTGAATATGATGAATTCGGATGAAACTCTTAGCTATTGAGAGACAGAGGCCGAGTTCCATGGTTAAGCTGATTATGCTTGAATTATTTGGTGGCCAGTAGTCCCTCAGGGAATTTAACTATGGCGGAAAAGAAGTTTGGCTTTGCCAAATATCTTTATTAGGAGGAGCCAATTGCTTTACGATTCTTTATGTGATCAAGTAGTAAGGAGATGTGTGCGAAGATGAAATGCACGATTATTACGACCAGTATCACACTCTACCAGTGTAGTGTGGAACCACTTTAGTGTGACGATAGCAAAGGTACTCCAATCGAGTTTTTACTGGCCTACCTTATTTAAAGATGCTCCTTAATTAGTTTCCCTTGTGACAAATAATAAATAATGGGAACATCTTCAAAAGATAAATTACTTCCCCTTCGCCCATTTGGAGGTAAATTGTTTGATCTATGGGGGATGATTTCATGGGACCATTTCACGCTGGTACAACAACTTGTATATCTTCTTTGGCGTTTGCTCTCTCGAAGTGGGTTGAAGCAGTGACTGTTACCAGCGATGCAGGTAGGCTCCGGTTGCTGCTTGCTTATTGCAATATTCTCACGTTTTGGAACCCTCGGGGCGCGATCATAGATAATGTTGGGACTCATTCTGCCGACCGGATTGATTGACAGGTCTTGCAAAGTATGGTGCGATCATATTACGCATCTCTTGCATATCACCCTGAGTCAAGCGGACAAGCGGTATCAAATCGAGAAATAAGGCCATTCACAGAAGGCGATTCAACAATTCGGAGTTGGTAAAAGTCCCGAATACGCTGGGCATCTGCTACTGACATTAAAAACTTCAGATTAGGTATGTCACCATTCGGACTTTGTGTACATGGTAAAGCATGCCATCTTCGGTGGAATTGGAGCATCGAATCCCTCTTGAGAGCAACTTGGCAGTTAAACATGGATAGTACATTGGCGGTAGAAGCGGTATCATTCGATGAACTAGGCGAACCGAGCGAAACATGAAACGCGCATTTTAAGGAAAAGACAAAGCTTTGTACGATAAACACATTACGAAGAACAGTGAATACGTTTGAGTGATAATTATAATAGAATCTAGCACATTTAAATCACAATTTACCCACATTTGCTTACAAAACGAGTACTTCTAATTTCTTACTGTGTTTTGAGACTTGTACGGAGTCTTTGAAGTTAAGCGTAGTGCCACGAGGATGTCAGCGGGAAGCGTGCCAGATAATGTGGATGTGGTGACAATTGTGAGTCTCGAGAATCAACAAAAGCAAGAAGCACCAGTGGACATCTTCATCGGTAGAACTTAAGTTCTACACCATCACAACTCTTTGGAAAATCCCAGCGGTAGTGAGATTCTACCGGGTAGAAAGCTTGAAGTTCTGCAGTACAACAACTGGAAAATCACTTGATGTTGGAAGTTCTATGGGTGGGACTTAAAGTTCTCTGGGTACAAGCTACATGGAACTAGGGGTGTCAAGGAATTCAGTCAAATGCAGAGGGTACTCTTGTCGACCTGCGGCCAAAATGGGAGAAAATCACACATTGGAGAGTTTATAAAAGGAGGAGGACGCAAGTAATAGGGGCTCTCTTTTAGTTTTAGTTCTTCACACTTCTAGGGTTTAGGTTTTAGAGTTTTCTCCAATTTTGAGTGGTACCTTGTAGATCCAGTTGATTTCCATTCTTTTAGTTTTTGGATTCGAGTTTGTAATCTTTCGGTATAAATATTTGTCTACTTTAAATCTTCGTATACATAATTCTTCATTCTCGGTTTACAAAGTTAATTGGGTTCACTTAAGGTATTGTTTTATGTTTTAATGGTTCTTCATCTTTAGTGGCTTCATACAAGTTTTATGGGTTCCTAAGCCCTCTTCTTTGGGATTATACGGAAACTCACCCAGTCAGGTAAAGTCCTCAATTCTCTCTTTGATTTTCAATGGATTGTGTAGGTGATCTTGTGGCAGAAAGGTTTTAAATCCTTAGTGAACAAATTCTTGACAACGTGTTATGAGATATTTAGGTACACGTTGTGGCAATCATAATGCCAACTAAGGGTTAGGAACAGTGAGGCAAAGTGTTTAGTATTACTTTCGATCCTCTTTATTTTCCAAAAGCATTTAAAGATAAATCCTCCATAAGACCATTTATCAATGGTTCCTAGATGAGTTTATAATATGAGAGTGGGACCTACACGATCATAGTGATTGGAACCTAAATCACAACGGTGTCTTTCTAGGTTAAAACATTCAAAACAATCAACCATTAGGTGAAAACGACACATCATCACAATTCTCTTTTTTAAATCCTTACTTTTAGTGAGAATAAGCTCCCTGTGATCAGCGAAGTAAGACCGCTCCTGTGGAGATGACCTGTGGATTTCCATTAGTATTACAATCTTTAGGCTGTATGTTCCTAAATGGGAATAGAATTAGGCACACTAATTAGGACTGAAGCATTTTTTGGCGTGGTCATGGGGAGTGGCGACTAATGAGTTGATACGAAGGAAGGTAAGGTAAATTACGAATTGCATTGCAATTCAGAGTAATTCTCCTTTTTATTTTTATTTTGTGAAAAATTTTAAATAAGTGTTTCTGGGCAGAGTAAAGGTAGTGCATGTCGGGTTTGGGCTCATGTAGGAGACACAACTAGTTAAATTGTATCACTGAAACCACTGAGAAATCCATTATAAACGAGTGTCTCAAGATACTTGTTTTATCGAATGGATAATTTGAGTCGGCAAGGACTCTATGAGCCTCCACAGAAACATAGGAGCAATGTTACCTCCCAGTGACCTAGGAGGTGGAAATGGTGACTTATCAGCAAAATCAATATAAAGTCCATCCTGTTTCCTTTACCTAATGAAGAACTCTTGAAATCCTACAACCTCAAGGACTGACCAATTCTTGCATTCGTCTTTACGAAGAGGCCACTCAATTTCTAATGAGTCGAAATGATCAGTCTCTGCACCGTATATCAAGGTTCAGAATCGAGAACCCTTATTCTCATGAGAGATTTGAAGATGTTTGCGATTGCACATTTCTCTCTCTTGGCTCACCCCTTTCGCATAATGTTTAGTTTTATTCCTTTAGTACAAGGAAAGTACAAAAATTTGGTTTCATTCTTAACTAATTGAAGTCTTTACATGGAAATATCTGAAATATAGGTTCATAACATAAATTTTTTCCCTTTTGAACTAATGCTCTCATAGAGCAATTCAGAGCTCTAAAAGCACAGAGGGAACCTTTTGCCATGATCTCGGGAAGATATAAGGATCTCCTCTACCGTACTATCCCTCACCATGGATTGGATGTAGACGGAATATGTGCATATTTCATCAAAGTTATCACTGAACAATGGCGTTACATCAGATGATGTGTGCAGGCGGGATTACATGAAAGAGTGCTAGGGGAAGCAATCAGCTCTTATACTGACACTATAGCGGAATGCTTTCGAACTTGGGAGACTAACACCTCTTTAGACAGCGCTAAAGTGCATAGCATCCACGTGGCGGAATCCATCACTTAAGAAAGTGATGAGTTATAAGCAAAAATTGCTAATTTAACAAGGGCGGCCATGGAGATGAAAAAGGTGAGCAGAGGTAACTGGCGTTGTACCTCGATTACCCTCGACGCGATAGGACCTAGAGTAGAGCCATGCATTATATCTGATGACTACTACCGACCATTATGCCCGAATCTTCCTCGAGTTAAGGAGCCAAACCAAATTGAACGACAAGCCCTTACCAGGGAAACCTTTCCAATTCCCCATACTCTGAAACTTACAATCCTAGGTGGGGCAAGCATCCTAATTTTAGTTGGAGAAATGAGGGAGGACTACGTAACACATAAACGGCCAGGCCTCGCTATCGAATAAGAGTTTTTCAAATTCCATTCCTCCATTTCGAATCAAGGCCCCGGGATTTCGAAACTCTTAGTAAAGTCATCATCCACCGAGACGAGGGAATCAAACTCACAGCCTTACCCGACCTCCACATAAGAGTGCGGAAGATATAGTTACACGGTTTGTACAAAACCCGACCAAATCACAAACACGAGAACTCCATTTGCTCTGAATGATGTGGTCCCAAATAACTAAGTTAACCTCATCTATAGGTAACCTTCAACAAGAAAAGGAAACCATCTAACCATCAAAGCCCATAAGGGTAACGATTAAACAGGAAGTTTAGGTTCAAGTGAGGGTACCTTTAGGCATTCTTAAAAGTTATCCACTACCCTTCGGAGTGGTAGGTGGTTGACAAAACTCTTCCAACAGGAACCATCGCAAGAGTCTCATAGTGAATTGGGCAGGAGGATGAAAAAATCAGATTACCTCGTAATCACTATTACAATGACAAAGATGATCAGCAGGAGGAAGACAGAGTCTAAACATATCCCTCGACTCCATACCTCATAGGTATTTACAAGAGCACCAAGAAAGTGAATAGCCATCTTGAAATTTATAGGTTATTCAAGCAGGTTAAACTCAACATTCCCTTATTGAATGCCATTAAGAAAATCCATCATATGCTAAATTTGAAGGATTTGTGCGGTAAAAGGAAGCTGGTGTCCTTGAGGAGGCTTTTTTTTTTTGTTTATATTGAACAATCTAAAGTCCTAATTGGGGAACGACTTTAAAATGCAGACTTGAATGATCTCACTATTTCTATAGTAGTAGGAAATTCAAAGTTAGAACATGCTTTAGTGGACTTAGGGGCAAGTGTTAATTTGTTGCCTTATTCGGTATCGTGGACCACAGAAGTGCAAGAATTAGAGCCAACCAATATCACCAGCTAAGCTAATTGTAGTGGCATACGAAAGTTCTGGGGGGATAGTGAAGGGATGTGACAGTCCCAAGTGGACAAATTTTACTTCCACTGTCCGATTTTTGTGGTGCTTGACACTCGGCTGTGGTGAACTTAGGAATAGTTCCCGAGTAATTTATGATGCGACCATTCTTGGAAGCTACTTCAATGCCATCATACATTGTGAGGCCTAATGACACTTTCATTTGGGAGACATATTTGTTAATCTGAATATTTTCAAGTAATAACTCAAAGGAATGGAGATGAAGAAGATATTGGTGAAATTAGCATGGTTGACTTAGGTGATGCGAAAATACGGATAATGTCTCATGATCCTCTTACGTACGTATGCACAGTGGCCTTGAATTGGGATGAGAAGTGACCACTTTAGATGGGGTTTTCTCCATTCTATAATTGAGCATAAAGATATATTTGAAGTTAACAGTGTGGGGCACCTAAATTTGAACCATTTGCCGCAGATAGGGGATAAGACATTATGGGGAGGCCACCTAAGCTTGAGCTAAAACCCTCACCAACACATCTCAAATATGCATTTTTAGGGAAAGCGGGACACTTTTCAGATAATCATATCTTCCCTCTCGTTGGAAGTGACATAAAACTCGAACTTTTGGAAATATTGAAACGCAATTTGCTTTCATTTGGAATAGGTGCAGATAAATAGGGAGATGGATACTTAGTCTGCTGTAAAATTCATAGAAGAGGATGTTAAACCTTCTAGGCAACACAGACGATTGAACCCAAATAATGAAAAGTGGTGAAGAGGAAGTTTTGAAACTATGAGGATGTAGGAGTTATCTACACTGTGCGAGATAGCAAATTAGGTTAATTAACACAAGTAGTTCTAAGAAGTCAGTCGCATTGGTTATGATGAAAATAATGAGCTCATTCCTACTACATTGTCACACCGGGATGGAGGTGTTAGCGTTATAGGAAACTTAATGTGGGGTACTAGGAAAGACCATTTTCCTCCTTCCGTTTGTGGATCAAATGTTAGAGAGAGTTGCGGGGCATGAGATTTTATTGTTTTACATGATGATTTTTCAAGTCTGATCAGGATTGAGATAGCATGATAGAAGATCGAAAAAGCTACATTCACTTGCCCTTTTGGTACCTTCGCCTTTGGAAAATGCCCTTTGGACTATGCAATGCACGGAACTTTCAACGATGCATGATGGGAGTCTTGATGACATGATGAAATCTGTATTGGAAATCTTCATGGATGATTTCTCGGTTTTTGGTGACTCGTTCGAGTACATTTTAGAGAACTACGTAAAGTTTGGAGATGTGTCAAGAAAGAAAAATCTTGTGGTGGGAGAAATGTCACTCATGGTAACCTGAGGAATTGTTTTAGGCCACATAGTATCCAAGATGGAATCAGTTGTCCAGGCCAAGTTGAGCTGATTTCTAATCTCCCTACTCCTAAGTGTGTTAGAGACATAAGGTCATTCATAGGTCATCACCTTTTAGTTTTTATCGATGGTTTATAAGATTTTGATCTTTATAAACACCACTTATATACTTTGCTTGCTAAAGATGTCACTCACATGGTCTGGCTTGTGACATTGCTCACAGCTAAAAAACATGCTAGTGTCACCACCAATCATGCGGTCTCACAATTGGGACACCAAGACCAAGAGATCGTGTGCGTCACTTCAGTGATTATCTTATAGGAGCTGTGTTGGGACCAGAGGAGGACAAAAGGCTTTGTCATTTATACGATAAGACCAGTTCTGCCGCACGAGAAGGGTTGACTACACAACCCACGAGGAAAAAGAGTTTCTAAGCGGTTTGTCTTTACTTTCTAGAAAATTCGGAGTCATATATTATTTGGCTCCTGTGACCATCTTTACAGATCATATTACGGCTTTGAAATTACTTACTCCTCTAAAGGGATCGGCTGAAGAGTTGACTAGGTGGATTTACTATAATCAAAAATTAGCTTGACCATCAAAGATAAAAGGGGGTTGAGAATGTGATGGCCCGACCACTTATCTCGGTCAGTTCAGAATCTAACTCCATGGCTTTTCCCATAGGTGATAAGCTTTCTGATGGGCAACTCTTTTGCTCTTGTTCGATGCAGTGGTATCATGACATTGTAAACTACCTAGTCGCGGCGGATTCGAGTTCAATGGACTTCTCCGAAAAATTCTTGGCGGATATTAAGAAATACTATTTGATGATCCTATCTATTTAAATCTTTGTCACGATCAAATAATAGAGAGATGTATTTGATATTGAACAAGTGAGGATTTTAACTGCTTACCATCACTTGTGGAGAGACATTTCACCTGAAAAGCGTGATGAGTTTTCTGTTTGTTTATTGGCCCTCTATTTAAGATTGTTCGATTTATAGCGTGTTAGCCAATGCACGGCGCTGGAGTCTAAGCGCGAAACATGTTATTACCCGTTACAATCGTGAAACTTTTTATTTATTTGGGGTATTGGCTATGGGGCCTTTCCCCTTCTTGTAGCATCTCTCTTATTTATTATCTGACTCGTGTCTAAGTGGGTTGAGGCAATTCAGAACCAACAGCCATAAGGTTGTTTTGAAATTTATAAAGGAACATATTTTTCACCAGTTTGAAAGCGCCTGAAGCGAATTATTAGTGATGGTGGACTCCACTTTGCAATCGATCTTTTGAAAATCTGTTAAAAATATGGAGTCACCCTTAAAGTATCCACGGTTTACCACACGGACAGTAGTCGGGGGTGACTAGCTAATGAGGGAGGTAAACACATTTTAGAAAAGGCGGTTGCCTGAATCGAAAGATTGTCATAGTCTTCATAGATGCTCTTTGGGCGCCACCGTGCCTTCTTCTTGGTATGTCTCTATAGGCTAGTTTGTAACGGCAAAGCTTTGCCATTTGCCGATAGAGATGGAACAGAACTTCTTGGCTATTAGTTTTAATTGATCTAACTGGCAGGTAAACGGCGTTTATTACGATTAAATGAACTTGAAAGAGGCTGCGGAGAATCGTATGAAAGCTCGAATTTACAAAGATGACTCAAGTTATTCGTAATAATTCTATTACCGGGGAAAACTGGGGCAATGGAAAAGAAATCTTTTCTTTGTATAGTTCTAGATTGCATTTATTTCTGGAAAGCTAAAATATAAAACAGTTGGCCCTTTCATGTTGGAGTGGTTTTATCCATGCGGGCCAGTGAGTGAAAATCGACAATGAAGACTCCTTGAGAGTGAATGGCCAGCGCCTCAGGCCATTCCTTGACATTTCTCTCCCTCCACGACACCTTATAGTTTGGTAGACCGGCTCTGCAAAACTCTCCTTCAATGCCTCGATTCAGGTACATTGTAAATAGTTTTGCTTTATTTTTGTTCTTGCTTTCTATTTTATTGTTTCGCTAATTGCGTTAACATTTGCTTTAATGTATGAAAATAAATCGTGAAACCCATTGTTTGCCCGATCCCTAAAGTCTGTTGTGGGGTACCTTTGAGTTCAACATTAGAGGACAATGCTTGTTTACATTAATGGGGGTAGGTAGGTGTACAACTGGTTGAGAGCAGTAACTCTGGCGCTCGTTATATGTTGATGATTAAATTTTTCAAAATTTGCTTATTTTTGAAGTATTATGTTTACATAGCGTACATACACCTTGATCCTCATATACTCTCCATCATCTTATCGCATGTACACATCTTAACAAGCACACAAACAAGCCCAGCATTTGTACTATGGATTGTTTCCCCCTTGCATTCTACCTACTTTCTTTGCTCGCCCGAACCCGCACGGACTTATGGCGAAATTTCTAGATCTTGCATTGTTGTTTCAATTTGTGCATCAATTTAAGTGAATCAATATTAATTTCATGCATCATAGTCTTTCTGAGGACACCTTGCAAAAGTGGAAAGTGATTTGAATAACATTTCTTTGCATACGAAGCAGGTTGTAGTGTCTCGTCCCGCTACACTATTTGGGCTTTAAAGTTGTCGAGTTTATTGAACCTTAGAATCCTAGTTCTGGAGCAATGATGGTTCTCATAAGAGTTTAATTGCTCCAAAGATGGTCTGATGCTAAGTCTACGAATGCGATCAGTTGTGATTTGAACAAGAGAAAAGTGAACATGCAAGAAAACACAGGATGAAGACGGGTTGAATAAGGTCGAAGATGTATAGATAGCTGCTTGTTCCAAAAGTGAAAACCTATATATATATATATATATATATTTTTTCAAAAAAAAAAAAAAAAGAAAAGAAAAAAAGAAGAAAAGAAAAGAAAAAAAGAGAGAAAAATCAGTTTGAAGCAAGTTACATCGGTCTGACTTAAGGAGTCTACGGTAGAACTTAACAAACAAGCGTGTAGTCACAGAGTGAGACTTTAAAGTCTAAATTGAAATTTCTAACAAAAAATGGCGATGACAGTTCTGCCGGGTGAGTAAAGTTCTCTGGTGAAATCGAGGCGAAATTTGGGCGAGGGTTTTTCACCAAAAAATGGATGCACTGTTTTACCATATGTTTTGTTAGTCCACAAGTTATTGCCCCTAGGCGTGTGTTCACATTACAAGCACTCCAGCTCAGTTGCTCTACGCGGGGTTTTTCGGTTTCAGTTCGGATTAGTTACACCGGTCATTGACGTGAAGTAAGCCCTACGACTCCGCACTTTATTCATTGATCTTCTCTATTAACCATGGATTTGTTTAGATTGGATTTGGGTGATGTTATTTTGTGATTCTTTGGTTGGGATGTACTGTCGGTGTGGCGGGGAGACTGTTATCTGATGTGCCTGGGCACCGGCGGTATTTTGTTCGAGACAAGGTTTTGGGACGATGATTTATTCGACATGCAGGCCGTTATTGCTATCATTGTCATTTCCATGGCGTTCAGGCTGCAAGGAAGGAAGGCATCGGTTCCTCTATGGAGCGGCGGTGAAGAAAACTTTGATGCCTCCCCAGCGGTGAAAAAGAAAACAGTCGCATCACTCTTGGAAATTGCTGAGATGTCAGACCAGTGTGAGTGAAATAGAGGCTATGTTTGCGACTACGAGGTGAGCACGAAAAATGGACCAGAACGTGGCAAATGGGGTTTTCGATGAGAGGAGTGTTGAAGCATTCTTATATTCTCATCCCGTAGGGGTAGTGGCATCAGAATAAAATATGCACTTACATTACTCTGGGGATCAGCGGATGCCGCTTGATAATTCGGGATTACACCCGGCTTGAGAGAAAATCGTGGTTGTTCTTGTCTTTGAAGCAGGTGATGGAAAGCAACTTCGATGTCCTCGACTGTGCTTTATACTGCCACTACTCTTCCATGCGACACGTCGGACCTGGCCATATCCCTCGGGGCTGTGCGATTTCGATGCCCATTGAAATTTATGTCTTTAGATCACGTACCCTTGAATGGATTTATGAAACAAGAATTTGTTCTGGAAGATTAGCCAAGAATATGTACGATGAACAAGATCATCCTGATCGCATTTATTTAAGCGAGAAGGGTTGTAGGCTCTGGTCAAACAGTTAGGTTTCAGTATACAGGAGTTTATGGTAGGAAGCTGGTGACTATGCCTTAGTCATGCGTGTGATGAGGGAGTTCATGCAATATGGCTGCAAACCGGAGTATTCAGTTCCTCATACAGCGGCTAGTATTGTAGAAGCGGGGGATGGGGGCGATTAAAGAAAGAGGGGTGATACCTAGGCGGGAGCGGATCACAGCTAAAGTGAGGCGAAGGCACGAGCAGCCTCCACCAGACCACAGCCCTCAGTGCCTTCAGTACCTCCTCTCGGGGCCACTTCTTCCCGACTCCGGCACCTATAGGCACATCTTTGAAGATGGAGGCGGCGGATCAAGGGGTGGTTGAGTGCATCCTTAGAGCGGCGGTTGGATGAAGCGTCTCTCTCGGGCTTGAGCCACATCTTTGAGAGACTAAGCGATGGCCGGATACTACTTCTCAGATTTGGGGAGAATCGAAGAATTAGGCAGTATAATGGGCGAGGGCATTCTCACTAATGGATGGGAACGATATGTATCAGTTATATTGATTCTATAAGTGTTATTATCAAATAGATAAATGAACCTTATTATGTTAGCTGTTTTGAATCTTTTTTCTTTTAATTTGGCCCAGTCATTCAAACTCTTAAGGCCTCTTTGATTCGACTTATGTTTGCTGTTCATTTTGACATTATGCATGATGGTTACATGTTCTATGTTACTAACGAGATTGCTTACCTTATTTCGATCTATTCTGATTCCTTTGTCGACATGACTACCTTACATTTCTTAAATCATAATCCTTATTCGAATAACAATTTGTGTTAGCGTGTTGCAAATGTTCATTGTGTAAGAATGTGGGTTGAAGCTGATTAGTCATCTTTGGTGCATACTAAAGTGGTGGAATGCTCTATTCCATAAGTTCTATTTTGAGATTCTTGTAAAGTTTGGCTATAAGGCGCCTTGTTTTGAATTCATACCTGGTGGGTGATTCAGTCTAAATCTTGTAGGGACTAACAAGATGCGAGGTTGGGAGTGTGATGAATACACATTTGAGTAGTAATTATAATAGAATCGCACGTTAAATCACAATTTGCGTTTGGCACGAGGCAATTGCTTCTGAGCTATACAGTGTTTTCCCGGACTTGTGCCGGATCTTTCGGGTTTAAACGTAAGTGCACAGGATGTAGCCAGAGCTTCTATCGGTAGAACTTAAGTTTCTACATGCCGATTCTTTGGAAAATCATGATGATGAAGTTCTAGGTAGAACTTAAAGTTCTCTAAGATATGACTTCTATTTGAAGAGTCATTAGTGAGTTCTCACAGGTAGAACTTAAAGTTCTCTGGGGTAGAACTTAAAGTTCCTAGGTACAGCTTGTGAAAAATTGGCGGGTAGACAAGTTCTGGGGTAGAACTTAAAGTTCCGGCTCTGTTGCATGGAACTTGCGGAATTGTCAGAGCCCAATCCGTGAGGGTGTCACTCGTCGACAAACCAAAATGGGAAAATCACATTGGAGGGGGCTATAAAAGGAGGAGGACACAAGTAATAGGGGCTCTCTCTTTTAGTTTTTAGTTCTTCATAGGGGTTTGGTTTTTAAGAGTTTTCTCGATTTTGATGGTACCTTGTAGATCCAGTTTGATTCCATTCTTTTAGAAGTTTTGGATTGAAGGTTTTGTAATCTTTCAGCATAAAAAATCATTTGTGCACTTTAAATCTTAAGTATTCATATTCTTCATTCTCGATTTTACAAGTTAATTACCAGATTCTTACCGGAGTATTGTTTTTTATGTTTTAATGGATTTCTCTTCCATCTTTAATTATTCATACGAGTTTTATGGAGTTCTAAACCCCTGCTGCTTTGGGGGATCATACAGGAAGCTACCCCAGATCAAAGTGGAATCCTCGATTCCTCTCTTGATTTTCAATGGATTGTGTAAAATTGATGTAATGGCCAAGGTTTTAAATCCTTGGTTGGTAAAAATTCTTGACAACGTGTTAACGAGATATTTCAGTACACGTTGTGTGATCATCATAATGCCAACTAAGGGGTTAGTTCCCAGTGAGAACAAGTGTTTGTATTACTCGATCATCTTTATTTTCAAAAGCATTTAAAAAGATAAATCCTCCATCGAAGACCATTTATCAATGGTTCCTAGATGAGTTTATAATATGAGAGTGGGACCTACTGATCATAGAGTGAGTGGAACCCTAAAAATCCCAGCAATTTGTCTTTCCACAGAGTTAAAACATTCAAAACAATGCAGCATTCGAGTCAAACAACACATCATCCACAATTCTCTTTAAATCCTTACTTTTAGTGGGGGAATGACTCCACATTGATCCAGCAGTAAGGCAAGCTCCTATGGAGATGACACGTAGTTTTCCACGAGTATTACAATGCTAGACGACCATAATTCCTACGCTTGGGAATAGAATTAGGCACACTAATCAGGACGAAGCATTAGCAAGATTTAGATCGGAACTACCCACTAGGTATGAATCTAAACAAGAGTAGCTCTCGAATTACCGGTCGAGCTTTACAGAATCTCAAAATAGCACTTATGGAATAGAGCATTCCACCCACTTTAGTATGCACCGACATGACTCAATTGCCCGACCATTCTTACACAATGAACATTATAACACGCTAACACAAAATTGGTTATTCAAATAAGGATTATGGTTTAAGAAGTATGAGGTAGTCATGCGACAGTGAAAACTATGTCGTCGGGAAATAAGGTAGCGATCATATAACATAGAACATGTAACCATCATGCATAATGTCGAAAAGACAGCAGAAACATAAAAAATTTGTCGAATCAAAGGAGTCTTAAGAGTTTATGTGTAGTGGGCTAAATATGAAAGAAAGGTAAAGATCAAATGGGTGTGGCATAACATGGCTAAAGATTACACTACCGTTACTTGACATACCGCCCTATGGTACTCAGCCTAACGACTATGCGGGTATCGTCCTCATCCCATTGAAGAGAATGTCCCTGTCCACCACAGTCGTCCTGAATTCTTCTAATTCTCCTCTAAATACGGAAGTAGCATCATGTCGGCTCCCCTTTGAAGATGTGGCTCTCTCAAGCACGGAGGCAGGAAGTCGGTCAGAGCATACGCTGAGGATGCACTTGAACCACCCTTGATCGTAGCTCCATCCTCTTCAAAGGCGGCCGATGTGCTCTATGGAATCTTTGAGTTGTGGAAAGTGGTCCAGAGAGGGAGTGCGAGGCAGAGAGGCGTGGTCTGGAGAAGTGGAGGTACGCTCAGGCTCTTCGCCTGATCTTGGTTGTGATCTGCTCCTGCCTGGGTATCACCCTCTTTTCTTTAAAAGCTGTTCCCCTCATCAAAGCTTTCTTCCTACGATGCAGTCCGCAGTGAGGGGCGGAACTACTCGGGTTCACGACGCATATTGCAAGAACTCCTCGTCGGCACCATATGACTAGTGCATGATCGGTGCTTCAGTCATAACCTCGTACAACAAGCGAATACATTCTTGGCGGGAGACTGCACGACCCTTCGACGAATCACGTTGTGGATGATCTTTGTTCATCGGGGCGTGATCAGGCTTTAACCCGAGGAACAAATTTCTTGTTTCATAATCCATTCATGGAATTACGGAATGGGTGCACATAGCCTCGATTGAATGGCGGGCATGAAATCGATAATAGCCACGGTGGATATGGCGGGTCCCGACGATGTCGGGCGGAGATATAGTCACCAGGCAGCTGCTTCTCCAGTGGGAGTGACGCGAAGTTGCTCAAATCAACGCGAAAGTTTCCGGCCCACGGTGTCAACTTGCGTGATTTTCCTTCAAGTTGGTGTAGAACTCCTAACCTCTGCGAAGGTAAGTATCGCGATCGAAGGTGAAGTGCATATTTTATTCTACGGATAATTACCACGATGGGATGAGAATATAAGAGAATCATTTTCCAAATTAACGCCCCTCTCGCATTGAAACCCCTATTTGCGATTGCCCGAGTCCATTTTAAATTGCTCACCTGCGAGTCTTCGGCAAACATAGCCTACATTTCTTCATCAACAGCGTACGATAATTCCTCACTTTACGAAGAGGATACGACTTGTTTTCTTTTTTTCTTTCCACTTTGGTTGGAGGCATCGAGGCTTTCTCTTCTTCCTTTGCTTTCGTTTCTTCATAGAGGGCTGGATGCCTGCTACACTTCGATGTTCTTAGAGCGTGCCATGGAAATATGATGATGATAGCAATAGACCCGGATGGCGAAGCCAAATCATCCTTGTCGAAACCTTGTCTCGAACAACAGCCCGGAGCCTGGCCTGTGCACATCCCGAGGATAATAGTCTCCACGCCCGTGCGACGGCGGACATACGACCCGGCGATCACGAGAAATAGCATCACCCCAGAATCTAATCAAAGCGAATCCGTAGCATGGCGGGAGATCCAGCGATGCTAGTGGAGGGGATTTGTAGGGCTTACCACGTTCGAACGATGATTTGCGGGTAACTAATCGGAGCTGAAGCGAAACCTGGCGAGCAGCGAGCTTGGAGTGCTTGTCGCAGAGAACTTGCAGTAGAACGCGACTTGTGGACTAACAAAAAACATGGCAAATGAAAGGCATCACATTTTTGGGTGAAAAGAGCCTCTGCCGCTGATTCACTTGGGTTTCTCTTGGTAGAACTTTAATTCTCTGGGTGAACTGCAATCCTTTGCCCGTTTTTTGTTAAAGTTCACCGTTAGAACGCAAAGTTATAACTGGTAGGACTTTGCTCTTTGCTTGTTTTTGTTAAGTTCTCTGGGTGGGACTTTAGAAGTTGTCTGGGCCAGAACTTGCTCAAAACGATTTTCTCTCTTTTTTTTTTTCTTTTTTCTTTTTCTTCTTTTTTTTTCTTTTTCTTTTTTGATATATATATATATATATATATATATATATACCTGTATATATATATATATATTTTTTTTTTTTTTTTTTTTTTTTTTCACTTTTTTGGAGCAGTGGTGCCTTATACATCTTGACACGTTCCAGCGCCTTTCACATCCGAGGAGGTTTCTTGCATGTTCACTTTTCTCTTGTTCAAATTCCTGTTGCATTCGTAGACTTAGTACTGTAATTCATTCTTGGGATAACCCGAACTCTCCATGAGAACCAACTGGCATTGGTAAATCAGGATTCTAAGGTTCGAATAAACTTGACAACTTAAAGCTCAAAATGGGTGCGAGGGACGAGAACCACTTTACAAATCTGGTATACAAAGAAATAATGGCCCCTCGATCATTTTCCACTTTTGCAAGGTGTTAAAGTAAAGACTATGATGCATAAATTTAACATGACCCATTAAATTGGTACACGATTAAGAGTAATAACGAGCAAGATCGGAGGAATTTTGGCCATAAGTGCGTGGTTTTGGGTGAGAAGCGACAAAGTAAGGTAGGAGAATACGAGGAAACAATTCTTAGAATACAAGGCTTGTTGTGTGTGCTTGTTAAGATGTACATGCGATAAGATGATGTGGAGTATATGGTCAGCGGTATGCGGTCACGGGTAAAACATAATACTCAAAATAAGCAAATTTTGAAAAAAATTTGACACTAAACATATAACCGGCGCGTGATTACGTTCAGCTTGGTGTACAAAGGAGTTCACGGCGGAATGACGAGGTTGTGCTTTTATTCAATTCTAGCCTAAAAGCTTTTTCGAGGAAATTGAAGTCTGGAGTAATTAGGGCCTTTCCGCGTTGACGAAGCTCTTTTCACACAGTGGGGTAGAAGTCACACATCCTGAGAAAGACATTCCACGATCCACCACCCGGCGATTGAAAGCGTATTATGGAGGTAGAGTTTCTTGCGGTTTCATGAGATCATTCTCGTACGCATTGGATGAAGTCTGATAAGCGATCATAAGAGCTCGGGTCCGGGCATTGAGAGTCAGTAGTCGAGCTAACGATTAAACATAAATGGCAGCTTCTTGGGAGGCAACCCAAGTGTTTCTTAAATTTTTCCCTTTTCCGAGTGCCATTTTTATTTATTTTTAGTGACATTGGTTTTCTGGTATTCTCCGTAATCAGTGTTTCTGCTTGTTTGTGTACTTTTAGGACTCGCGGAGCCGATCTTTGGGGAGGATCGTTCATCTTGTGCATTACAGATTCCCGAGAGAGTCACATTTGCAGAGTGGGAGGGTTTCTTGTAAGGGATCATCAATGTGCACAAATTTTCTTGTCCAGACCTTCTACGTCGTCGCGACGTTGAGTGCAGCACGTCGTGGCGTTTAAGCGTCGCGGCGTTTAAGCGTCAGCGGCGATCAATTTTTACTCTTTGTAGCGTCGCGCCCGACGTGGTTTTAACATCGTGGCGGTCGATTTTAAAGTGTCTCTGTCACCTCGCGGCGTGGAATTCGGCGTCGGCGGCGTCAGCACATACTCTGGAGCGTCAGCGGCGTGGATTTCAGCGTTCGCGGCGTGAATTTTATGAGTCTGTAGCGTCGCGGCGGTGAAATCCAGCGTCGCGGCGTCGTTTAGTGCCACTCACGTCGCGTCGCGGCGTTACCCGGCGTCAGCGACACGTTGGCCCCACGACTCTCTGTAGCGTCCGCGGCGTTGCCACACGACGTCGCTTGGCGTTGCCGCATTTAAGGCGAGAATAGTTCATTTGTTAACTACTCACCGTCCACCTTAGAACCTGGCTTCCGCCGCGGCGCTTACCCTCTGACGCTGCACGGAGCTCTGTCACGCGGTCGGAGAGGTTCTTATATTGCCCTCCATTTATTCTGTGCTTCTCGAGTCACCATCCTTCCACCAGGTCCGCTGTCACCACCACATTCACCCCTACTACCCATAGCTCGCCTGCTTGGTTTGGTCGACGCGTTAGTGCAGGAGTTTTAGATTACCTCACAGAGTCATATTAGATTTATTTTAGGTGTTTGAGTCCCATTTGGAGCCATTAGTACACTTAGTTACGTTCGTTTGGTCTAGTGCACGCTAGGTGTTTGTTGTTTGGTCTAGGTCAGGGGGTGACCAATTTTGTTCCCCCACCACGTGCTTTAAGGTCGCCAATGTTTGGTAAGCGGCGAAATTGCCTGCGGAGTAGGTCCGGCGAGGACCCGACCCGAAGCATGATATCACGAGGTTCATCAGTAGGGGAGGCCGGCCGGTCGGTTCGGCACCATATCACGAGCGGGTAAGTTCGCCTAAAGAAAGGGGTTTCACCGCCTGATGACTTCCATGAACCATTGCGGTAGGGATAGCGGGCCTTGTGTCGACCACCTCATCCGGTGGCGTGGTGGCAGTGCGAGAGTTCTACGCCGATCTGGCCTCCACGTCCGAAGGTCCGGTGCGGGCGTATTGGTGGTCGACCGGTCGCGATCGATAAATGGTTATTACGAGTCTGGAACTTGTCCCTTGAGGCGGGTTAGGTGGCTCCACGAGCGCCCCAGACTACCAGGGTTATACGGTATTGACCCAGATGGTCGGGGTGGTGGAAGAGTCATAGTGCGGGCCGTGCGGTCCATTCAGGCCGAGCACTTGGCGCTTCGCACTAAGGTCTGGCATCGCGCTTCATCAGTGCGTCTTATTAGGCCCGACGAGCGTGTGTCAGTGACGACCCAGCGTGCCACAACACCCATTGCCATCTTACGAGGATATACCCTTAGATGTTGGGCGGGGTTATAGAGGATGCCATCCTCCATAGCAGGGACGCCGAAGATGAATTTGGGGCACCCCTTCCTGTATTTCGGCGTGCGAACAAAGCCCAGGGGTGCTCTGGGCAGCCGATGAGGAACTGGCTCGCCCATGAAAAGGCCCGTATACGCCGAGGGACACCGCGTGTGTCCGCGACGAGGTTTATGATTAGGCCATGAGCTCGGACGGGGCGAGAGCTTCATGATCTCCGTTCTGGTTATAGTTCTGGGCGATCGGGGAGACATTGGCCGATCCTCGTCCGCACGCAAAGCACCATCACGGCCCGGCTGCGAGAGCTCTGCTGCGATCCGTCACCACATCCGGGGGACGGTGCTCTCGCTAGCGGCGCCGATGCTTTGCAGGATGAGACCGGGAGACACTTAGAGTCCTCGTCACACTGAGGATATGGAGGCTCTCGCGTGCGACATGCGGACTATGCGGCGATCGGGGCCCTCATTCTTCAATGGCCGGTGCGTACGGGCCCGGGATCACACGGCTCACGGCCTTACCCGGCCCTCACCGTGTGGTGTGCGGTGGGATCTGCTGAGTCCTCTAACTACACCTCTTTGTTTTAGTTGTACCCGATGGGGACACTTGGACATTTGTTTAGGGATGATGATCGGAATTTTGTTTAGTTTAGTTATGTTTTGTTTTTAGTAGTTGTGTAGTGTTTTTGTTTCGTTCAACATGTTAGTTATGTTTCGGTTTAGTTTCAGTTTACCACTTCCATTTATTTTGATGAGTCATGTGTTAGTTGTTTGTCTGTGTGTTAGGTCATTCTTATATGTAGTAATTGCGTGTATGTGAGCCATGTTGAAAGTCGAGGATCACTTTTGAACTGAATTCGCTATTGACATGGATGATCGAATGCATAAACTGTTTGAAAGTCGGTAATTAGGTTGAATAGGTGGAAAGGTTTTAGTGATCGATCCGGGTAGTCGAAACTGACTCTCGATGATCTATCACATTCACACATTCCGACCTTCGGGGAGTATGCATAGGTGTCGAGACCCATTACTAAAGTTAGTGAGCAGGAGAAGTCTAACCATCTAAGTGATGGACATAAATCAAAGAGGATTGCCGTTGAGCTGACAAAAAAAAAAAAAAAAAAAAAAAAAGAGTGAAAAAGAAAGAAAAAGTAAAAAGAGTCGAGGTGAGTTAGAATAAGTGGATCATGATCGAATCCAGTGCAGTCCAGAGAGACTTTCAAAGCAGCTATTGCTATTAGCGGGTAGGGAGTCATTGACTTCCTTTGCCGTACATGGAATGAGGAAGATGGATTTTCCTGACCTAGGGCCTTTGAGTTTGGTTGAGTGTTCGGGGTGAGGATTTGAAGGAACTTAATGCACGGTGCCCTTAACAGTGGTGGGGAGTCACGATGGATCCCATTCACGAAGACGCTATTCACTTCATGGCACTAGATCAGCTCTTCCATTTCTTTAGGTAGGAAGTTTTAGGTATTTTGACATGAATAAAATGGGTGCGTTCTATCCTTTTCAGTTAGCTTCTTCCAAATGGGTGAGTTGAGCTTAAGTTTGGGAGGTGTCGGAGCTGAGCATCTGTTGAAGTCGTCATTACGCACATAGGGTCATGGGGAAGGTTATTGAATGCCATGGAATTTGAGGCACTAGTCACTTTTACCTATTTCAGCGGGTTTCCGAAAGTCGAGCATACGTATGCATCCTGCCAGACCGGAGCAAAGCCGGCGGCGGTGTAGGTCGGTCGATTGATCCCTCTACTTCCTCGACATGTGCATTACTACGTTAAAATTGTATGCACGTAGTCTATAGAGGTTGTGTTAGGTTTAGAGTCCATTCTTGCTTGAGAATGACGAGAAATTAAGTTGGGGAGTGTGATGAGTGCACACAAAACACTGCATGTATACTCGCGTCAGGTTTTTTCATTTTTCACGTTTATTTTATTGTGAATTCCATAGTTTTGTGGCTAGACTCTGATTTGGTGGTTGGTTTGGATGCGAGGTACATTGGGGCGAAAGGGCAGGCGGTAGAGCATTTTGGAGCATTGGGGAGCAAAGCAAGAAAGTGGCTGTCACGTCGCGACGTCCTCACGTCGCGACGTCCCACGGCGTCACTGTCGCTGACGTCCAGCGTCCGCGGCGTTGGGTCAACAATCACGAGGAAGTCAGCGATCGAAACATGCGTGACGTTCCAGCGTCGCGGCGTCTGGCGTCGCGGCGTTGCGATCAACCTCGGCGTCGGCTCGAGATACGCACCTCATCATTTAAAGTACGAATGGCTCAGAAATTGGGAGGATGCGGGAGCGTACGAGCGAGGAGCACGAATTCAAAGCGGCGTGACCGCAGTTTCGAAGCCGATTGCCCTTGAAGTCTGTATTGTTTCGATTTTTGGATACTAGAATGATGTTTGAGATTAAACATTTCATATTTCTATTGATATGTTCTAGATACGTATGCAGGGTGTGATGAACCTGTCACATGACTATGGATTAAAGTTAGGTCTTTTATATTGTCGTTGGTTTATAAAATTATTATGTTTTTATATCTATAGTGTTATATGATGATGCGTGACATTAACACATAGCTATAAATCAGGATTCGAGATGAGGATATCACAGGGATCTACAGTAGAGTAGCCTTCGGTTGATTCGTGAAATAGAGATATTCAGATCCTGAGAGGTGGCGAGATTAGAACACTTAAGCATTTGAATGCGAGTTGGGATAGAGATATACTCAACTCTATTCACAAGATAAGTAGGATATACCTCGAGAGAGGATATCTCGTAATTAAGATCACCTTGCCATCAACAATATATATAAATACATTGAATAATAACACCTTTAGAAATAATCCATTGAAAGTGACAGGGGGAGACATCACGGGTCTTTAATACCGATAATTCATATGGAATCGATAGCATAGTGAATTACGCATACTCCATTCATTCATTAAAATAAGTTTATTCGAGGATATTATCTAAGCGAGAACCTTTGTAGTGATACACTTATCCACTGTGGATCGATATCCAGGTACCAGCGTTTTCTTATATTACTTGGGGCGGCCAGCGTGCACTTGCGCACATAGGCGGCGCACATTTACCTACTTACTTGCATTTTGACTGTACTAAGTGAGGGCACCTTGGGTATTCTGAGAACATTACCGCTCTTCGAGTGGTAAGGTAATTGACAAAACCATTCAGCCCAAGGAACCGATGCAAGAGTTGCAAAATGAACCAGTCGGGGATGATGAGGTGTGGATGAGAGCCTCGTGTTCTAGGGTGATGTTCCTTTTCCCATGTCGCTCCTACCCATTACCTCGTAGGTTGCGTGCCACAGCAGAAAGTGAGAACGATCGTTCTTTAAATTTATGAGTTGTTCAAATAGGTGAAGTTGAACATTCATTTACTAGATGCCATTAAAGCGGATCGGAGTCATATGCGAGTTGAGAAAGATTTGTGCACTATAAAGAGAAAACTAGGTGTCGGCGGGAGGCATTTATGGTGAGAGCGATCCGCCTCGTTGATGCGAAATAATTTTGCCCCAATGCACAAAGACCCGAGGAAGCCTGCTATTTCCATAGTGGTAGAATTCAAAGTTGGGACATGCTCTAGTAGTTTAGGCTGAGTGTTAACTTGTTGCCTTACTCGGTCGCATGTTGAGCTAGGGTTAGGAGAATTAGAACCCGACCCGATATCACCTGATTAGGCGATCATAGTGTGAAGATTCCTAGAGGGATAGTGAATGATGTATTGGTGCAAAGTGGACAAGTTCTACTTTCCGTGGATTTTGTTGTGCTTGACACTCAGCTTTGTGGTGAACCCGAGGACTCGATTCCCGGTGATTGCTTGGTGAGCCATTCTTGTACTTTGCTAATGCCATCATACACTGTAGGGGAGGATTAATGACACTATCATTTGGTAACATGACCGTCAACTTGAATATCTTTAATGTTATCAAGGAAATAGGGGATGAGGAGGATGTTTGTGAGGTGAATATGATAGACTCTATGGTGCAGCAATATGTAGATCATGTCTCATACGATGATCCTCTCATGTCTTGTCTAGTAATCCCGAGTTGGGTTGAGGGGGTGACCACATCTGAGTCGGAGTTTCTACACTCCATAATTGAGCCTGATGATAACAAGGAGTATTGGAAGCAAATGGATGGGCACCCTAGGAAATTTGACAGGTGCCGCAATCGGGACGAGGGTATTACCTTCAGAAGAGAGACCACCTAAACTTGAGTTGAAACCTTTACCATCACATCTCAAATATGAATTCCTAGGGGTAGAAGAAACTTTTTCGGTAATCATATCTTCCTCTTTAGAGTCAGAACAAGAAAATAAGTTGTTGAAGATATTGAGAACCCACAAAACCGCTATAGGATGGACAATTGCAGATATTAAGGGAATTAGCCCCTTGATGCGCACACCACGGGATTCATTTGGAAGAGGATGTTAAACCCTCACGGTAACATGAGAGCAGTAGACCCGATCATGAAAAGTGGTCGAGAAGGGGGTTCTAAAACTTTTGGACATAGGTGTTATTTACTGTTACGGATAGCAAATTAGATTATTAACTCGAGGTAGCCTTAAGAAATGGAGTCACGGTGGTAGCAAATGAAAATAATGAGCTAATTCCCACTGTGTCCGCATTCGGGTTGGAGGGTGTGCATAGATTATGGGAAACTGATCTTGAGTCTTGGAAGATCACTTCCTTACCTTTTATGGATCGAATGTTGGGAGAGTTACCAGAGACATGAATTTTATTGTTTTCTGATGGGTACTCGGGGTATAATCAAATTGAGATATCTTTGAAGATAAAGAAAACCATTCCACTGTCCTCTTAGCACATTTACCTTTAGGAAAATGCCCTTTGGATTATGCCAATACAGGAACCTTCCATTGGTGAATGATGGGGATTTTAATTGATATGATAGAAATCATTTTGGAAATTTTCATGGATGACTTTTAGTTTTGGGGTCATATGAGGTTAATACGGAGATCTCACACATTAGGGTATTGGAGAGATGTTAAGAAGAACCTCGTGTTAAATTGGGAGGAAAAGTGTCACTTCATGGTGACCGCGAGGATGTCTTAAGGTCACGTGGTTTCGAGAAAGGAATCGAGGGTGGATAAGGCTAAAGTCGAGTTAATCTCAACTTACCTACCCCTAAGTGTGTTAGAGATATAAGATCATTCTTAGGACATGCTGGATTCTATAGGAGATTCATAAAAGATTTCAGTACCATAGCCCGTCCTTTATGCAATTTTGCCAGGGCGTCCCTTTTAAAAGCATGGTCACGGAGGCTTGCGAAGACGCCTTTGATAAACTCAAAACTATGTTAGTGTCTCCTCCTATCACGCGATCTCCCAATTGGGCCTCCTTTTGAGATCATGTGTGACGCTAGTGATTATGCTATAGGGGCTGTTTTAGGACAAAGGGAAGATAAAAAGGCTTTTGTGATCTACTATGCCAGCAAAACTCTAGATGCCGCTCAAGCAAACTACACAACTACGGAAGAAGAGTTTTTAGCAGTCGTTTTTGCCCTAGAAAAGTTCAGGTCATACATTGTAGGGTCTCCCGTAACCATTTTCACGGATCATGCAGCACTAAAGTATTTGCTATCGAAGCAGGATACTAAGCCTCGTTTGACTAGGTGGATTCTACGTTGCCAAGAATTTAACCTGACTATTAAAGATAAAAAGGGAGTCGAGAGTGTGGTAGCTGACCACTTATCTCGGTTAGCTCCGGAATCCACTTCTCACGGTCTGCCCATAGGCGATAGTTTCCCTGATGAGTAGCTTTTTGCCCTTGTGGACTGCCCATGGTATGCGGACATAGTGAATTATCTGGTGACTAGTCAGTTCACTGATGGACCTCTCAATAAAAGGAAAATTTTGAGGACATTAAATATTACTTTGATGACCCATATCTGTTTAAATCGCATCGAGTTGATTGATGAGAAGGTGTGTACCCATGGCGATCAAAATTAGGGTGCTCACTTTTGCCATTCGGAAGCTTTGTGGAGGCATTTCTGAGGAAAGCTGCGAGGACAAATCTTTAAGGCCCAGGTTTTTCTTGTGGCCCACACTACAAGATTGTTTGAATTTTTGCAAAAACTTGTTCTGGTGCTTGGCCAGGTGGGAGGGTCCTGAAGGAACATGATGCCTCTTACCCCTATTTTAATCATTGAAATTTTCAATTGCTGGGGTATAGACTTCATGGGGCCTTTTCCTCCCTATTGTGGGTACCTTTACATTTTGTTGGCCGTTGACTATGTGTCGAAGTGGGTGGAGGCCATTCCAACGAGAACTAATGACCATAAGGTTGTTTTGAAATTTATAAAGAACAATTTTTCTCGCTTTGGGTGCCTCGTGCAATCTGTGGTGATGGGGGCTCCATTTTTTTTTGCAATCGTCTTTTGAGAATTTTGTTGAAAAATGCAGTCGCACACAAAGTTTCAACGACATATCACCCACAAACCAATGGTCAGGCTGAATTAGCTAATAGGGAGATCAAACATATTTTGGAAAAGAAAAGCGGTTTGCCCGAATCACAAGGATTGGTAAACCGACTTCGCGATGCTCTTTGAGACACCGTCTTGCTTTTAAGACCATTCTTGTTTATGTCTCCCTATAGGCTTTTTATGGCAAGGCATGTATGGTGAAATGATGAAGGGGGCATATTGGGCTATTAAAACTCTTAATTTTGATTTGGCTAAGGCAGGTAAACAGCGTCTGCTGTTGATGAACGAGCTTGATGAATTGAGGTGGGAATCATATGAGAGCTCCCGAATTTACAAAGAGAGGCTCAAGCAGTTCCATGACAAGACCATTGTTCGGAAGACCTTCGCATCTCACCAAAAGGTATTACTATACAGCTCTTGGTTACACATGTTTCCAGGAAAACTTTGTTCTAGGTGGATTGGCCCGTTCGTTGTCAAGGTAGTTTACCCATATGGTGCAGTGGAGATTGAAAAGCCGAAAAATGGGCTATTGTTTGGTAAGATGCTTAGTTTGGTGAAGAGATTTCATTAAGTGTCATGAACCGCATAATTTTACTACCTTATCGGTGGAAAATTGAAGCATTTGGTTGTGACGGTTGGTGAATTGCTCTTACCTGTATATGAGTCTTTTTGTATTTTATAGACTCTAGCATTTGCTGATTACTTTTGTGGGTCATTTGGTAAGCCGAAGAATGGAGCAATTTGCATGTCTTTGTTTTACATGTGTTTTTGACATTGCTCTCTTGTTTATTCTCCAGCTTTGAACTTTCTTCAGTTCTTTGCCATCACGAAATTCAATGGGACTAATTACAAGAATGGGAAAAATGAGCTATTGATAGGCTCAAAATGTGCTATATAAAATGTATGTGCCTATATGCGCAAGTGCACGTCATATCACGTAGTAAGTGATGAGTATCGTTCCATAGAGGTTAGGTTACTAAGTATTGGGTGAGACCAGTGATCTAACTTTTTTTGGATTGACACAAAGGGGAAGTTAAAATGAAAACAAACTAAACTAAATAAATCCTAAACTAAAACCTCTAACATGAAAAGAGAAAATGTAATTATAGGAAAGTCTAGGGTGTTGATTTCATCTAACAAATTCCTATGGTGAGGCTCTAGTTGCTCCCAATTTGCCTAAATCATATATTAATGGAGAATTTCACTTAAGCACATGCTATTCTTTCTCAAGCAATAAAAATCTATCCTTGGGAAAGGTTCTAATGTATCTCTACCTGAGCCATCGCCAAGGATGCATTAAGCATTGGAAATTGATAAGCCACATACAACCCACAAACATCTCTGATACATGGTGAAACATGACATTATATTCATGGTCTAACCTAATTATCATTTCTAAGTCTCAAATTAGGTCACAAATCATGTTAGTGAAATCAATCATCAACGACATGAAGGCTAGAATAGAACATTTAATATAATGAGATTGAGTTCAAAGATTTACAAATTAAAAAGCCGACACCATAGTTTATTCTCCAAACTACATTAAAAACCCTAGAAATGAATTAGCTCATGGAGGAGAAATCTGACCATAGAAAATGAAGAAAAGAAAGAAAAGGGGAGAAAGAGTGTAGTTCTTCTCTTCAAATCTCCTTCTTATTATTATTCTTCAAAAATCGATTCCCCAAGAGAGATTTGCCTTTGGGTGTTTCCATCCAACGGATATTCTCATTTTTGCCTCCATGAGCAGCTCCCGAATTCCTCTACCAAAATGCCCTAATTTCCTCTTGCAACTGAAGCTTCCCTACGAGAGTAGAAGAGATGGGATTAACAACTTTTTAGACTGAACATCCCACCGCTACAACGTGGTAAATCTCACACTGCAGCATGAGCATTATTCACAACATGCATGCCATGTTTTTCCTCCTTTGTTTCCTGATGCCATAACTTTCTCATCAAAACTCTAAATTGAGCAATCTTGGTCTCGTTGGAAAACTTAGAGAGTGTAGAATATGGATATGGCCATAAAGAACACTTTAGTGTTGATGGTAAATACTGAATCCACAAAGTGTGCTAACTATAAGATTTTTAGCACTCTTCCTCATTCATTCAACTTCCAAAAGCCATAATTTTGCTTCCCGATGCCATAACTTTCTTGTCAAAGCTATAAATTGAGCAATATTGGTCTCGTTGGAAAGCTTAGAGAGTGTAGAATATGGATATGGCCAGAAAGAACACTTTAGAGTTGATGGTAAAAATTGAATCCACAAAGTGTGCCCTAGCGGTCGATTTTTAACACTCTTCCTCATTCCTTGACTTCAACCATGGCACGATCAATCGGGTTAAAATTAAGTGAATAAGAACTCTTTGGAAGCTTGCAGAGTCTACTATCTATCCATACAAATATTGGAGCCAAAAGGTCATTCTGCATTTGAAAAGGTGAAATATAGTAGCTCTTTGTTGGAACCAGTGATATTGATGATTTTTGGACCTCTTTTTACTCATTTTCGCTCAATAGTTGGCACAATCACCAGGAATTACAGAGAAAATATAGCATTAGCATGAAACTTATTTATCTAAAAAAATACTAAAAATTAAGAAAAACATGGGGATAAAATGAGTATTTAAGATACTCATCGACTATCCCGATAATCATTGGGTGAATGTTTTGTTTTTGAATCTAAATATCGGTGAGTGTGACATCTAATACTTTGGTGGTTAGATGAGTGGTGCTTTCTGATTCACAGCTTGAAATTCTATACAGCGTGATAAGACGGAAGAAGTCCGACCAGTTTGGAGTAGTATTATGTGTACATGGGAGTATGCGAGAGTCCAGTTGATTTTAAAATTGTTAAGATTTGCATCTTAATGAAAAATTTATTTTTGTAAAATGTGGTGTTCATACCCTTTATTAGAAGAAATTGAATATTTGTACCTATTTTGGATAGACTTGGATATAGTTTTCTTTTGGAACTGGAAAAGTTAATTTATATCGAGACTCTTTATTGATTGGCAATGGAACACTTTATGGGAATCTTTACTAATTAGAGTTGTATAGTTTGCTTTCTTTTTCTCCCCCCATTGGTATCTTGTTAGTAGGACCGACGTTAATGTTTGAGGATTGAAAGAGAGAAAAGGAATTTTCTGTCTTTGAACGGCAATGAGTCATATTTCCAAAAGAATGGAGATTAGTGGGATGAGATTTTTACGGATCTTGATTTCTTAGTTTTTGACCGCAGTGTGCCTAGTAGAGAGTACAATTCCTAAGACTCCATATGATATTGTCAACAAAGAAGCCTGGATTTTATCAGGCGTCCATGTTTGGGGTTGCAAAGTGGGTAGAAATTTGTCTGACCTACAATCGAGCTTGATCCCAAAGCAGTTGGTGGGTACTTTGTTGGTTATTGTGGGATAAGAGGGTTTCCAAGTTTTATTACGCCCATCACACATTAGATTGATTGAGTCGGATTAGCTATCTGGCCTGGGGATGATATTTAGTGAGCCGGGTTAAGAGAAATTGACATTTGTGTTGAGGAATATCCAGGTTTTGTTCCCGCATGCCTATTGCCACTCAGATCTCTATTTGTTTACGACATCGGTAAGCATTCGATAATGAACCAATTGAGGAAGTAAACACAGAGCTCGAAAAATCCAATTATAGTTTATAGCAGGCTTCGGGACAATGACATCTCAAGTTTACAATTTAAAGTATCACATGATGATTTAGGAGAACATCAGTTGATCATTATATATATGAGGGTAAATGGGGCAATACATATTCTTGGTTTTATATGTTGATGATATTTTGCTCCCGGCCCGATGATATTGGCCTATTGGTTGAGGCAAGCGAGATATTGTTTAGCCATTTTTATATGAAGGATCTTAGGGAAGCATCCTTTTGTCTTGGGCATACGAATACTTCATGATGACCTAAGTGGCGTGCATGGGTATGCAGCCAAGCGTATATTGAATGCACATTACGAAAAGGTTCAATATGCAATTATGTTTTTCTGGCAAGGCACCAATTGTAAGGAGTGGCCAGTTACCTAAAGCTTGATGTCCTTAGAATGACCAAGGAGAGATAAAGATGAAGCAAATTCTTATAGCACCCAAAAATTTTAAACATAAATTAATTTCTATTATAAAATTTGCATTTTTAAATTTTTCGCAATTATTATTTTACTAAGTGAGAAAAAATTCGAAACCGAAATTTGTACAAGATACAAGGGTAAATTTGTAATTTATTAAGACGGGACACAAAAGTCATAAAATAAGAAGGTTATAGGTTAAAGTGAAATATGCATAACTTGATGAGCAAATAGAAAGAAGATGGAGGACCAAAGTGAAAATAAAAGGAAATTAACTCAATTGGGAGAGTAAAAAACGGATAGGAAGAAGAAGAAGAGGAGGAGAAGAGAAGGAAGAAGAGAAGAAGATCAAAGGTATGGAAAAGTATGGAATTTGATCCCTTTCGATGTTTCTATTGAATTGTGTGTCTGTTTGGCTGCTGGGAAAGCAATGGAAAGGGAGAGGAAATGAGATTATGATTTTCTCAGTTTTGTGATTTTTGGAGAAATTAGTCTTTAGTAGGCTAAGTGGAAGATTAAGGATTTGCTTAACTGAGGTTCTAATCATTGTTTAACTTTTGATTCTTTTTCGGTTGTTTCTACGCAATCGGCATGTATAAGTTCTACTGCTTTAATATATATATATATATATATATATATATATATATATATATATATATATATATATATATATATTTAGTTTTGATCTTGTCTAAGATAACCATAACTATCCAAAGTTTAAGAATGTCACTTTAAAATTGAAATACACACCCACATACGTAGGTCTCGGCGCCTGGAGTCGAGCTTAACGGGTGGTTGCTTGATACACCCTTACATAAAGATGGGGTCTGGGTTGACTCCTTTCTACATGTTACGGAATACGATGGAACACTTAATTCTCTTGCAACACCCGATTCCTAGTTACTAATACCTTGGATGTAGGAGTCTGGTATGAATTCAACCAATATCCAACTCGATACTAGAATTTTAGAACATCTATCCAGACAATGAATTTGGTTGGGGGCTTAAATACAAACCAGGAATCAAAACCTCGGCTTTACAGTTTGTTTGGTTAATTCACTGTTTGGTTGTGTTTTGGACTTGGGTTGGTTGATTGTAATCCTCAATTGAGGAATATTTGTATTAAGAAATATTGGGGTGTTAGGGGAGATCTTTGTCAAAAAATTTCTCAGCCGAATGGTCATAATTTCTTCGTCCGAACTCCGTTTCGAATGTTCTTGAACTCTATGGAAAGACATTTGAGTATAGAATCCATCCATATATAACTTGATAATATTGGAACTCATATTAGGTCCAGAAATCACGAAAAAATATAGGCCACGATAAGTTACCTTGTAGACCTTGTTCATAATAGGAAGCCTTCAACCGGGATTGATCGTAATTTCTTTGTTTGAACCGTTTTGGATATTCTTGGACTCTATGGAAGCCATACTGAGTCTAGAATCCATCCATATAATAAACGATGAAATTGGAACTCATATTGAGTCTAGAAATCATGAAAAATAGTAGGCCTTCTTCGGTTATGCTCGTAGTCCTTTGTTCATAGGAAAGCCTTCAACTTGGACGATCATAATTTCTTCAAATACGAACTCCGTTGGATGTTCTTGGACTCTATCGGAAGATCTTGGAGTCTAGAATCCATCCATATATAAGCTTGATAAAATTGGAATGATAGTAATGAAGCTCATATAAGCATACATGGTAACCATAGAATTTATGCATGCATATAATGAGATATGAATAATGCAAAAAAGATACTAATAAATGATTGTAAATACTGCATATGATTCTGGGATGGCAATAATTATTCGCTTGAATGCAAGGATATGTACTGAACATAAAATCATTACATGGATTATGCTGCCCAGAACTTTGGTAGAGGGATAGATGGACATGCACATTAGGGAAGCTTAGTCGCAACATGCGATCGATTGGCCCAGTTTGGGTCATTATAAGCGCCTTCGGGGCCCTTATAGATGATCATTGTCGTACAATGATAACAGCATGTCGGGCCCTTATAGACCATTTCGTATGGTGAGTATAGCGCGCCCCGCGAGGGCCCTTATATTTTCCTTTATCCACTTCTAAGGTTTTATACGGACATGGAAACATAAAACAAATGACTTAAGATTTGACATATGAAATGATATGATATGATAAAGAGAGCATAGCACCGCTATGCAACAAAATATATTAGTAGAGCAAAGGCATGAAGCAAGTGTAAAATGATAAGAAATGAAACATGGTATGATAAGTAAATATGAAATATGTATAAGCATGTTTAAAAAATGATAGCGATATGTTAGATGTGTATGCGTAATGTATAGAAGTGTGATAGGCCTTATTAGAGGTCATCCATATGTAATCATTCCCACTAAGCTATAAAGCTGCATGGGTGTTTCATCGTGTAGGTACGGAAAAGAGAAAAAAACGAGAAGTCCGGACACTCCCACATCGTGGGGCTGACAGCACCACTAGGTGCCCACCTAAAGACCTTTTTGGTCCCATTTTTGTATATGTTTTGTTTTTGTAAAAAATGTAAATATTGTAAATGTTGAACACTTCAATATATAGAGCTTGTATATATTTTGTAATCCGCTACTATAGAATATAGTACAAGTTAAATGTTTAACATTATATGAATGAACAAGCTTAAAGGTTATAAGTTTATAAAAAAAAAAGAATTTTAGCCTCGCTTGACAGGAACAGGATTGGGCGTCATAGTCCCTTATTCTTCGATTGTGGGCGGCTGATGTATGCTTTCAGTAATACACACGCCTTATTTGTTTTGTTATTTGGTGTGTTGGGTGGGTACTGCCAGTGATTTTGGTCGAAACCATTAGAAAGCGACTAAGAAAGTTTTGGAGTATCTTCGGATTACGAGGATCTCATATTTGACATATCGGCATCACAGGCACTCTTAAAGTGGTTGGTTTTGAAGTGATTCCAATTTTGCAAGGCTGCGTGGATGATAAAGATCCTTATGGTTATATCTTTTATGATGGGTGAAGGAGGTATTTCGTGGAAGGGTGTCAAGAAAGCGGGACACTTCTGACTTCTTCTACTATGGAGTAAATTGTGTGAAGGCGTGTTATGGGGCTACTTATTAGATGCGATATGGTTGTGGAACTTCATTTCGACTTTAGAAGGTTGTTCACTCCATTTCGATCGGCCCGAAATTGTTACGTGATAATTTTGCGACTATATCTTTGTCACAGGAACACTACCAGAGCTCTTCTTGCTCGAGCACATTGATGTAAGTTCTTTTTTTGTGAAAGAGAAGGATTGCGAGAATCCCTTATTTCAGTTGAGCACACTCCTACTACTAGCATGTTGGCAAACCCGCTGCAGCAGGCTATTTGTGTGTTGTTCCCCGAGAGCCACGTCACGCGTGGGTGTTAGGAGCCTACAATCTTTGTTTTAAGCGGGAGTTTTGCTTCATGTATTTTATGGGGAAAGCTCATGTTTTTCGTTATTATGCACATTTTGACGTTTGTAATTATCTTATGATTTTTGTGTCATTTTAATTAGATGAATGACGAGGAATGATGTTTACCTACTCTTTCCATTGAATCATCTTCTTGTTGAAATACTGGGTCAGTGTTAATGATTATAATGTAATTTGCCTCTTCAATGTATTAATTGTATATGATTAGTTATGACTATGCAGAAGTCTCTTGTTGAAGCATTTGAGTTATGATTTTGATTAGTAGCGCCTGATTATGTACAATTTATGCACCATCTCGGTGCGTTAATTGTATATGATTGGTTATGACGATGTAAATCTATTGAGAAAACATTTGAGTTATGATTATGTCGTCCAAGTGGGAGAATGTTTGATTAATTTATTAATTATGGACTAAGCATAATCATATTACAGTTTTAATTGTAATAGTGCATGTTAATTATGGGCAATTTATAGGATGATTTAATATTAACTGGCTATGGGCCCATAGTTCTATCTTCTCCCTTGCTTTGGTAAGACCATTGACCAAAGCCCAATTGTTCCCTTGTGCTCTATATATATTAGTGAATGAGCCTTAAAATTTTACAAGGGTTTGGTAGAACACACTTTGAGGAGAAAGAAAGAACTATATTCAACCATAGCCTTTCTTTGATTTCATCCACTTAAAATTGGGGAATAGCGGCAGCTTGACAATTTCGGATCCATACCAGGAATGTTTTCTACACACATAAAATTGATATGCTTCTTTGTTTAATAAAGTTATTATTTTGTAATGTATTTATTGGGTCCTTTGATAATTAATCAATAAATACCCTTGATTTTACAAAATAATTTTGCGGCCTCTAAGGTGCGCCTTTGCAATTACGACAAATTTTGATTGTTTATTGATTAACCTTCTGCATTTGAAGGAGGTTGCAAAAGCCTTTTTTTCAATCCTGCAAGATCATCTTCTTCGGCTTCAAGGTTGCTTTTTGTCACATTTTGTGTCACATATCAAAATAGCGTCATTTTGAGTCATATATATATATATATATATATATATATATATATATATGTCCCGATCGCAAAAGAGCCCTAATTTTTCGATCGAGATCAAAATGAGTGTCTATTTAGGTTTCTTTTGGACCAACCCGCGATCTGAGTCTTACATTTTTTATAAAGAAACTCAAACCAGCGTTGTATAGAATCCACCCCAATTTTTTCAATCATAGAGATCATCTTCCTTTGACGTTGGGGTTATAGAAGTACTATTTTTCAATCACTTAAGAGATCAAGAAGGGGACATTTGTTTGTTTGTTTGTTTTTAAAACAACTCCCATCAAACTCTATAGAAACTCCCATAAATTTTAGATTTTCTATTTTAGTAAATTTAAAATAACGAATAATTTATTTATATTTTTAAAAATATATTTTGAATTTTATTTAAAAGTAGATTATAAAAGCCCAAATAAAATTTTAATAAAAATTAAGATTTAAAAGAAATAGAAAAAAGGCTTGATGGGTTCTTGGGGTACGGTTAGGGAGGAGGGTGTGGGTAGGGTGTTGGGGAATTTGGGTAGGGGGTTGGGTCCAACCCGGAGGGGTTCAATGAGGGAGAGAGAAGGAGGGATGAGATGAGAGAGAGAGAAGAGTGGGTCCCACAATGTCACAAGGATGCCACATCAACAATTAATGGCATGAATTTGCGTCGTTTAACTCTTTTAATGTTATCGATTGCGGAAATGAGCTTGGTGTTCTGAGAATAAATAGCGAGAACTCTTTGGACTTATAAAAAGTTTGAGGATTGAACTTGTAAAATGGGATATTTGGTAAAACACGAAGGGTTTTGCACCTTTACCAATTTTCCATCACATATCAAAAACAATGTTGTTTTGTGTCTTATACATTTTTGTAAAGAAACCCCCATCAAATCAACATATTTTTGAGTAATTCTATAAGTTTAAAAAACAAAAGACATTGGGGCTTCAAATCAATGCCGTTTTGGCCCTAGAATATGTTTTTCAAGTTTCTAACCTTTCAACCCCCCAATTTTGCCAACTTTGACAGTTTGACTTGAAAAACCGCAAGCATCCAAACCAATGTGGTATCCATATAGAAGAGGAGAAGAAGCAAAGAAAAAAGAAAAACCCACTAAAGCTAATAACCAACGAATTACAAGAAAAATGTGAAAAAATAGGAAAATAACCTCCCAATTATTGATTAGATTAAAATTTTTATACGATATTATTGATGATAAATGATTGTTAAATTTGGTATATGTGAGAGAAATATGTAAGATATGGTATGCCTTACATAAAGAATGCGCACAATTATAACTTTTACATTCCTTGGGCCTTGGTACACCTTAGGCCTTTCAAAATGAATCATCTCTAATAAAATTGGTAAAATATTTTATTTAATTTTTGAAAATAGAATAATTTTAAAAAGCTCCTCTTTAATATACTTTAAGCTTCTACCACGTGGTATGTCGGTAATTTTAGTACCATTATCTTGGGGTGTGATTAAGAACTTTCTTTCCGTTGAAATTTAGCTTAGGAATTACTTTTTCTAAAAATAAGTTGAGTTGGGATCTTAATTGATTGAGAAAAATCAAATGAATTGAGACTATGATTCAACTTTCCTTCTTTATATGCCATTTTGGCTCATTACCCAGTTTAGTGTTGAGTTAGTGTTGTTTTTTAGCCGATTTTGGCTTGGCTTCGGCTAGGCCTCACCAATCTGATTCTTTACTTCTACATTTGTCCCCTATTGTGAGAAAAGCTTTATTTTGGATGCACCTCAGAATACGGGCTTGATTTTTCAATCATCCATAAGCACACTGCTACAGTAAATGGAAAAAAGCCATACTTTACGCCCATTAAAGCGGTGTTGTTTGAGTCTTGCACATTTACAAGAAACCTCCATTAAAACGACATGGTTTGCCTTGTATTTTGAGTTGTTCTCTAAGTTAAAAAAAACAAAGACATCAGGGCTTCAAATCAATGTCATTTTGGTGCTAGAAAGGCTAAAACGATATCATTTTGACCCTAGAATATGTTTTTTTGGGTTACAACCTTTCAGCCCCCATTTTTGATTTGGCGGTTTCGAAAGCGAAAAAACCCCTAAGCCTACAATCAAATTAATGAATAAAAAGGAAATAGATAGGAAGGAGAAACTCAAGAGAAGAAGGGCACTTTATGGAGAAAACAGAAATATGAAATGATGATATATGAAGACGATTCCTGTGATTGGTGAAATTTTATATGATATTGGGGGAATAATGATTATTGAAATTTACAGTATATGCTGAGAAATATATATATGTAAGATATGGTACGCCTTACATAAAAAAGTATGCATAAACTTACAGCCTTACGCCTCAAGGTTCCAAGAGGCATTTGTACATTTGTGTGTCTTGGACCTTTTAAAACTATGAATTGAGTCATCTCTAATAAGAATTAGTAAAAATATATTTATTTAATTTTCGAAAACAGAATAATTTTAAAAGCCCCTCTTTATCATACTCTAAGCTTCTACACATGGTACTAGTAATTTTAAGTATCTTCTGCATCTGTTGGCTGAGAAGTATCTTTATTTTGGATACACAGTACGTTTCAGAATATCCAGGCTTGATTTTCAATCATCTATAAGCACTACTACAGTAAATGGAAAAAGCCATTCTTTAGAAAGCCTAATATTATCCAAAATTACTGTGGGACCTAATGGAGCAAGAAAAAATATGAGTGGTTTATGCCACAGCTAACATGTTCCAATCCTTATCGTACAGGTTTCCAATCAGAGGGGTGAAATACCGAGTCTTAGGGCACTCCCATGGCAATGCAAAGAAACGAGATGAAATTTCATAGGAAGCTTACATGGGAGTGGGAGGGTCAAATTTTCACATCAAGAAAGTCTTTTTTTTTCCCCTGTAGATTCACCGCAGGAAGCAGATAATTCCGATACAAAATTAACTTTAATGACCCTGTACATTGGAAAATTCCTTCTTTTTTTTTTCCTACCAAGAACACAACATTGTTTTTTCTTTCTTTTCCATATTACTTGGAAACTAAATATAGCATAAAGTCATATATGTCTTATCGCTGAGAACATGAAGTAGAAGAGAGGGTTCACTTGTGCAGATTGCATTATGATATCTCGGCGGATAAATGTCTTGGTTGAACTAGGTCTTTTAGGTGAATAGAAACTATGACAGTAGTGAGAGATGTGTTAAGTATCTGTGAAACTCGTGGCGTGGTCGGTGTCGTTGTCTTAGCTTTATCGCCTTGTTGTGAAGGTGCCTCACCAGGCATTATCTTAACGAGTTATACTTTTCTTCTTGCAGCACTTTATCTTCTTAATAAGGTCTTTAGAAAAAAGATTAGGAGAATTTGACTTAGCGAAACAGACCCAGAAACCAGAAGAACGATTGAGGTAAGATAGACATTTGATTGGATGGAATTTGGGCGTCTGGCATCAAAATACTGTCAATAAAGTAGATTCGCGCTATAGGTTTGCGGCACCTGATGCATTAGGGAACCAAATCTTTCCCTGCCTCTACCCAGAATTCGATAAGCCCAGGATCTCCCTTGTGGAGGACTCGCTGAGTGAGATATGAGTCTGGCTGAGCAGATCATTCAACAGGGAAATGTGTAACCGATTGTAAATGACTTGAAAATTAGAGGGTCTTGGGACATTTGAGGAGAGAGAAGTCGCTTGGGCTGACGAAAGTGAGGAGGAAGTCTTTGGGAGCATTTGACGAGTGAGAGGAGAGAGGCTTGAGGTGAGGAGATCTGAGAGTAGAGGTGTGAAAGCGAGGGAGGGGCGAGCTGTTTATAGGCACTTCGACGGATGCTACAAAATGTGAGGAAAGGTAAAATAAAATTATTAAAATAAATTAACTAAATGAATTTGTCAAAGCATTTCACGTGTGAAATGACTTAATAAGGAGCTATTCAAGGAAATAAAATTTGAATTGAATTTGATTGACAAATTGAATAAAACCTAATGTTTGTATTTAAAGTAATTAAAATGTCATAGATATTTTTCTTTCTCGTGTTTACACTTAACTATCTAACAAAATGGATCTTTTATACTGTAGATGATGTTAATTTGGGTGGCTAGGAGGAACTAGCCACCAAAACACTGTTCAATGATAAGGACTTAATTGCGGAAGCACAAGACCACAAAATATCTTAGTGAAAGCTTATTAAGTGAAACATGAAGCATATTCATTTTACTTGGGTTGGATAAGGGTTGGATAAGGTACCTTATCCAACAACAACTCCTATTTGATGAGTATCTTAAATACTCATTTTATTCCTATATTTTGTTTATTTTTAGTATTTTTTATGAGATAAATAAGTCTCATAATGCTATTTTCGATTTTGTGATTAAGCGACAATTAAGCGGAAATGAACAAAAGTAAAAAAAATCAAGGCAAATTCAACGTTCCGATATGCATTTCTACTTGTATTTTGATTTTTTTCGGATGTAGAATGACCTCTGGCGTTAGATATTTATGAGTGGATAATAGACTTCTCAAGCTTTCTGAAAGGCTTTATTCACTTAACTTGGGCATCAAACGATCAAGTTGTGGGCTTTTTAAGTTGAAGGAAGAAGATAATAGTGTTAGTGATAAGTTGGCACACTTTTTATGGATTCGATGTTCTGTGACTCACAAAGTGTTATCTCTTGTCATATCCATAATATAGACTTCAAAAGAGCTTTCCGTAGACACCAAGATTGTTGAATTTGGAGTCCGACGAGAGGAGATTACACGGTATCAGGAAGCAGAAGAGGAAAAACATTGCAAGCTGGAAATAGTGCTCACGCACTGTGACTCCACTTACGTTGAAGCGTGAGTTTCACGCTGGGCCATGCCACAGAGCTTTACCGTGCCTTTATGTGTGGCGACTGGGGCGTGAAATTTTGACGTTGCGGTGTAGATTAAACACATTTGTAGTGCGGATGTGGGAGCCTATGTGTTTGCTGAGGCCGCCTCCTACCTCTCCCTCTCTTGGGTTGGCCGTCAAGGAACAAAATTGGGCATTTTTGGGGGGGTCTTTGTTCCAAGGGAACTCTTAGGGTGAAGCTGCCTAGAGCACCCCAAAATCTTTGAAGAGGCTTGAAGAGAATGAAGGAGGGAGAAGATGGGACTCCCACTTAGACTTATTTATCTTCTCTTTCCCTCTTTGTTTTCCATCTTTTAATGGTTGTATTTTCTTAGAAATCATTTTAGTTTTGTTTCTTAGGGTTTTAGATGTAACCATAGACACGAATGTATGAGTTTCTGCAATTTATTATTGATTAATGTTATTTTACTTTTCCCATATATGATCATTTAGTTTCCATCTTTATTCTTGTGGTGTTACGGCAGAATGTTTGCATGATGTGGCTTCATTTGAGATTGAGAAGTGATAAATTTCATGGGAAGCAGATGGTCAAAATTTCACTTCAAGAAAGTCATTTTTCATAGATTCCGCGTAGGTATCGGATATTCGGATACAAAATTAACTTTAATGACTATAATTGGAAGGTTCTTTTATTTTTCTACCAAAAGCACAACATTTTTCATCACTTTGAATCTGCTGGCCTTTGCTTTAAAGTATCTTACTTGTTGTGGCTTTTGACGTGTCTTAACGAAGTTCTGCTGTGCGAGCGGCTGGCGAGCGATTAGTGCAGATAACTATCTGATTGGATGTTTGGGTGTGCAATATAACTGCATCGCTTCAAAAATGGGTGGCTGTGGGTTTAACCTTAGTGCGATGGGAAAGCCCAAATGTTCTCATAAGGGTTGGCACATTGAATCTGCATTTTGAATTAGCTCTACATGATAAAATCTGATCTATTTCGACATTGATATTCATAGAAAGTATCAGCTTTGGTAGCCGGCGGCTTGAAAATTAGAAGTGTTGGGATGACTTGAGAGAGAGAAGATATTGAGTGTTTGAGAGCGACTTTGAAGTGAGTCTTGAAGCGTTTGAGCAAGAGGAGACGAGAGGAGAGAGGCAGGAGTGAAAGATACCGAGAGTAGAAGGTGTAAAAAGCAGGGAGGAGGGGCGCAGTGTGGTGACTCCGAGTGGATCTCGAAAATGTGGGGAGAAAGGGTAGATAAGGAGTGGTATAAAAATGTTAAACAAATGATTTGTCGAATGAACATAGACGGGGAGTGGACTTGAGTTTAGAAACTATTTGAGAAATAAGGATTTGATTGGTTGATTCAAGGAATTGAATGAAAAGAATCTGAGTGTTTAATATTTAAATCAGTTCAAAATGGGACTTTGGCTGGGACTTGATCTAGTCTGGAGATTGGAAATATCAAAGATGCTTCTTTATTGTGTTTACGCTTGATATCAAACAAAGAATGAGCAGCTTGGAAGCTGCCAGAATGATGCTAAATTTGGGTGGCCAGGAGGAACCGCATAAACACTATTCAATGATAATTCTTTGTTTCAACAATGAGTAAGGGGTAAGGACTTAACTGGAAGACACAGACCACAAAGGAAGCATTAAGTGACATTAGCTTATATTTATTTTAGGTTGGATAGGGTTTTCCGTATCCAATCAACAACGTGTTCTTCCCCTTATCCGTATCCTTTCTTTCCATGAAATATTGGCTTTACATATTCAAGCCATCAATTTCACTTCAAGAGCAATTGCAAACACAACAATAGTCATGGTCATGGCCAATCAAGCCTTCACCGCTCCGATCATCTTTCATCCTCTTCATCATCTTCTTCTTGCTGCCATATCGATCTTGATTAACATCCTGAATACCAAAAACATTCCCTCAGCTAATTCAAATTACTCCATCCTTATACATTCATTCTTCATTTACAAACCTTGGATTCATGGAACTCCAGTTCTTAGTTGTTGTCTATGGGATAATCACTTGTGATGCCTCTTAATTCAGATTCAACTTCAAGTGTTGTGATTGCATACGTCTCTCTAACCTTTTGGCACAGTTCATACCTTCTAATTTGCTGGCACCGCTCTTTTTCATCAAGTTTGGGTGTGACATCTCAGAGCACCATAATGATCATTCCAGCACTCCCAGGTTTGGTAACCTCAGCAACTTGGTTCACCTTGATCTTGATTTCTAATAACTTTAATGGATCCATTCCTCCTGGCCTCTTTTCAGCTGAGACATCTTCAGTATCTTGATTTGGGTTCCTAATAAACTCCGGCTGGTGGCTAAGTCCTAAAGTAGGCTCTCTTCAAAGACTTCAGAGGATATTGAGGGGGTCTGAGTTACAATCGTCTCAGCGGAGAACTCCCTGAAGAGATTGGAAACCTCACAAAGTTACAGCAACTGTCACTTCAAAGTAACAAATTCTCGAATGGCATTCCCTCTTCGATTTTGTATTTGAGGGAGTTGGAGGAATTAGATTTGAGCGACAATGCTTTGTCCATGGAAATCCCCACTCACATTGGAAATTTATCCATCTTGTCCTTTCTAGAGTCTAGGGAAGAACAAGTTGACTGAGGTGGGATCCACTTCCTTCGATGCAAAAGTGAACAAGTTGGATTCATATGACTTGGGAAGGAAACCTATGCTCCACACTGGAAATTTCATTCTGGTTGTTTCGATTTCAAAGAAGACTTGCAGCTTTTACAACTTGGAGGAAACAATCTTACTTGGAAGAACAATATGAAGATAGTACCCAAGTGTAAGCTGTCAATATTATCTCTCAGATCTTGTGGTCTACAAGGAGAAATTCCAGAATGGATTTCTACCCAAACGAATCTCTTTGTTCTCGATCTAAGCAAAAATCAGCTCCATGGCTGTTCACAATGGCTCATGAATATAATTTTTTTATTTGCAGATTCTGTCTCATAACAAACTCTTAGGTTCTCTTCCCCCTGCTCTCATTTAGAGTACTTCGCAATTATCCGTCCTTGAACATCAGTAACAATTTCTGGGGAGTTTGCCGGAGAACATTCGGGATCAAAGTTTCATATCATTATGATGTTGGGACGAACAACTTTTCTGGACCCTATTCCTCAAATCGTCTCCCAAATTTCTACCTTCTACTCTTCAGATCTGTCTCGCAATAGACTTTCCGGAAATATTTTCCCAGTTTTGATGCCATCAAGGGGATTATGTTGTACGCCGATTTCTCGATCTGGCAATTCTCGGGAGAGAGTTCCAACCACCTTTCCCTGCAAACATTGAAGTGTACATTGGGTGGTAATAAGTTTTCAGGGGCACTTGCCTTCCAACCTGACCAAGCTGAGAAATCTTCAACGTCTTGAACTCAGGACAACAATATTTCAGGTGAATTACTTAACATCCTTCTCCAAATCCCATCTACGGGTTTCTAAACTTACGAGGAACAACTCCCTTCAAGGTTCAGTCTAAAACTATTTCAACCTCAAAAATCTCAGATTTAACCGATATCTCAGTAACAATCTCTCATTGGAGAAATCCTAGAGAGTTTGTGCTGTCACAGGAATGTTTGGGGCACCACGTCTGTCATCACTTAATTTGGTTAATATTTATGAATATCATCAGTGTTTGGTTTCAGCAATATTGTAGTAAAATGAGCTAATAGTGAATTAGGAAGAAGTCGAAGCAAGGGTCTCCCCAAGTAACAACCCTAGAAATGTGTCCTTCTTGTTAGACTTGTCTAATAACAACTATCAGTAGGGAATACAGCCTCACTAGGAGCTCTTAAAATCTTAAGATGCTCAACCTCTCACTATATATTCTCACGGTGAAATAAAAGCGAGCAGAGTGATTCTGAGTTTAGGGTTTGAGGACTTATCACTGTAAACTGCACGGAGTCGAATTCTGCAGCGTAGCTGTGAAGCTCACTTCTGCATTTGGATGTAGCGGCAATGGTTGGCGGTAGGATTCGATCGGTGGCCCGAATGAGCAATGACGGATCTGAAACATCTATCTTGACAATAGTGGGTTATGCGGCTTCCAAGTCGCGTCTTGAAGTGTCATGAAAGGCAGCACTCTGGCGCTCGAGCGGCTGGGCATGATATGAAGGAGCGCGGATTTCGCTGAAAGATTTGGCTGGGGATTAGTTTTCCCGATTGAAACTGCTTTATTAACACGATAGGAATGTTGTCTTGGCTGCGAGCTATTTCGACCCAATATTGCGCCTTCAAATGATCGTCGCCGCCCATCCTACTTACCGTTAATCCAAGCGACGGATTTGGTAAAGCAGTCAGAGTCTTCTTCATAAGCTTTTTCTGTCCGAGGTGAAAGTTGTGGATTTTCTAGGATGGTAAAGAATGAAATTCTGTTGTAAAATTCCCCTTAGTGATGTGATGAGGTTCAAAGTGTTTTTCATGTTAATTAATGAACTAAAGTGCCAATCTTTAATGTTTTTAAAGTTATTTATCTCTTATCATGGAAAAAATGCAGCATAGTCGGAGCTTTTAAAGAATCCCTACAAAGCAGCATAGTATTGGTATCCTTTGGTTTCAAGAAATTTTCTGTATGTTTTTGTCACAGAGATGGAAATATCCACTAAGTGTTTTCTTATTAAAACAAAATGAAATTTCATGAAAATAGAGGGGCATGAAGATATGAGTGCATTTTTGGTAGCTCTAGAAACCATTTTCTCATTCAATTAAACCAGAAATATAAAACACTTTATAGTCACTCCTGACAAACTAAAGAATATGTTTTGGCAACTATTAGCGACTCAGGGAAAAAAGAGGAGAGAAAAATTAAGTAGTATACGAACTTTTTTATTGTAGATGCACTTGAAGATTTTGATATGTATATAGATTACCATAACAGAGATAACCACGTTGCCCTCAGTCTCAATTCTGAATGGGATAATAACTTGGAATCTGGGTTTAGAGGAATATTATATTGTTATTCAGTGAATGTCATTAATTTCGTTTGCTATTTACAGCATTTCTTTTCCAAAGAAAATGACTATGCAATGATTTCACATAGTGAGACCTTAGTGGAGAGCATGACTAATCATTGACTTATAGATGAGAAAACACTAGGAAGGATTAGGAAAATGAGAGAGGGTGGTTTGCATTGCCAGCCTATTAGCCTGAGTCTTAATCCTTACTCTCTTTCATGTAATAATAAAAAAAAAAGAACTGGATGAAATTTGCCTTAAATAGGGCCAAAATTCAATCCATCATCCATTTAGAATGAGATAGGAGGCTTGAGGAATGAATTCTGATGGCAACAACTTTTATGACCGTTATAAATTTACTTTTTTTTTTTTTTCTTTCCCTTCCCAGAACGCATTAATGGTGATATTGTTATATATCATATGAGGTAAGTCTAAGGTGTTTTTTTTTTTTAAGCGGTACAACTGCATTAAACAATATTATTTATTTTATTTTTAGCTTTTAAGTGATTTGTGTTGAATTTTTAAAAAAATATTTGTTGAATAGAAAAGGCCAAACTATTTGACTTTTTGGATTTTTTTGAATTTTTTTAATGTTTTTTCTATTAACAAAAAAATAGATTTTCAAATATGAAAAAATCATTTTTTTATGATCCAAGCTAATTAAAAAAAAAAAGCATATGTATTTTAAAATTTTTATTTTCTCAAAATTTGATAAAAATAAAAGGTGACTTTATTAAAAAACAGAAATTAAACCACTTAATTTTATAAGCACATTAACAAAAAAAAAGAAAAACGATTTAGCATTAAAGTAAAAAAAAAAAAGGAAAGCGTAGCCTAACCTTATATTTGCCTTTATGAAAACTTACAAGGAAAATGCAAAGGAAAAAAAACATAAACAAAGAGTGGGTCAGTAACAATATCCCTTGGTAGTATTTGCTTGCCGTGAGAGAGGATTGAGTATGTGGTTTGGTGTTTCGCAAGAGTTGGGAGTTTAATTTCCTAAGTAATCCATTTTTTACAAAAAAAAAAAAATTATAGGGTAGCGTGTACCAAAGGCAATCTACGCAAACTCGTCTTCCACATATTTTCAACACCGTATTCACCATTTCTTGTTTTGAATTAATTTTTTAAAAACACATTTGCAATTTGGGTTTTTCAAAAATGTGAAGAAGACTAGTGGATTTGGTGATTCATTTTGAAAGAATCTCTTTGTGCCAATTTATTCTTAAAAATGAATTACTTTGATACTAAACTCAGAGTTATTATGTCATAATAGAAACAAAGGCCTTCAGTGTGGAAACGATTTGTTTAAAAAAGAATTCATTGAGTAGTCTTTCTCATAGAAATGATGGCTGAAATAATTAAGTTCACATGTTTTGATAATCGCATTCTAGCATGAAAGTTTTCAAAACAATGTGAAAGTAGTTTGATGATTATTTGAGGAGAGCCCAGGTCGTGAGTATAACCTCATTGCTAGGCAATAAACTCATGGAAAAGACCAGATTTATGGCAAAAAATTAAGTGAGGGCAGTGATTTGCCATTTAGCAAAAAGCTAACAGGTAATATAAAGGTGACAGTTCCAGCCACCTAGTGAATATGCCTCAAATTCTAAGTGTGTGTTCTATTTTGTAAAAGAATACATTATATGGGGATAATTCTTAGGTTGTTATTTATATTATTGTAATATTAAGGTTTCCTTGTAGAGGAATAAGGAAAGTGATTAGGAATATTTACTATAAATATTTTAAGGTCATAGAGGAGAAAATTATGAGAGAGAGATGAAACTTATAAAGGTTGGCTATATATGGTATGTAGAGATCTGCGAGGAAGAGCGGATACGAGTGGAGGCGGGGATTTTTGCGATTAGGTATGGATCTGAGAAATGGAGAAGCATCAGATGTTTGGGGAACTTGATGCATGTTATTACATACGTAATATTTTTATATCATATAGTGGGAAAGATTCTCTCGTTAAATGGATGTGAAAAAATGGTTTGGCGATAATGGTAAATTTTACTATCTTTACAATATTCAGAGTTATCCTTGATCTTTTTGTTCTTGAATTATTATCATTTACATCAAAGCTTCCAGTGGCACAACAATTGGTATTAGAGCCAAGGTTCAGACTTGGCCATGTGGGTGAATCCTCGGATGTTGAACATAGGTGGTGAGCCCTAATTAGTTGGTGGTAGATCCATGGTTTGCCTTTCTATATCGAATATGGCAGGTGCTGTGATCTTTAATATCATTGTTGTTGCTCCATGATGACGAGGAGTTACATGCATGGGGCCAAGGCAAAGTTCTCGAGAGATAGGTGGTGCGCCGCTTTATGTAAGGTGTATTCTAGAATGCAATAGAAGCAGAATAAATCCTAGGGTGCGAAGTGAGATGGATGGATGATGTTTTGGGGGTTGGTTGTATTTATTCAGGGAGGATTGTTAGAGGTTTCAAATTGAAGATCTTTGAAAGAACTTGAATCTTTCATTACAGGATAGAACAAAAGGAATTTCAAGTTAAGATTGGAAGTCGATGATGGAATTTGATCGAAATTGGAGATTGTTTGAATAATGACTTGCGGTGTATTAATTCTAGTATAAAATAATATTTTATAGGATAATTCTTAGAGTTATATTATTTTAATATTAGGTTTTCTTGTGAATAAGAAAGTAGTTCAAGAATAACTATAAATATTTTGGTCACCCAGGGAAAAAGTTATGAGAGGAAATAGAAACATATTTAGGAAACAGTGTGAGGGTGTATGAACATGCTGAGGAAAATGGGGGGTACCAAAGTGGAGAGAAGGGTTGGCAGAGTTTGAGGATATGGATACGAGAAATGGAGGAAACATGGGATGTTGAGGCTCCGTGTATGTTGTTGCACTGCCGTAATATTTTATGTCTATAGTAGAAAGATTTTTTAATCCGTGGATATAGGCATGGTTAGACGATATGTTAAACTTTCGTGCACATCTTTGTGTGAGTTTTAACATCTTTGTTTTGGTGTAGCTCATCCTATTAAGTTTAAAACAGTACAACACATGCTGTTCACAGTCAAAGCCTTCCTGGCCTGGTATGGGAAACGAAGACTTGACATAAAGCATAAGCAGTAGCAGCGCTTCACTCAGTCAAACCTCTATTCGAACATGCCAACCCAATCATCACTTTGCTTGGAAATATTGTTTTTGATGTTATGCTAGGCTATGACAAGTTACCTTAACTAGCTCTTTAAATTCATCCATTCACGTCAAGGAAACAATTAACAAACCCAAAAATGGCCAACAAAAACCTGCTAGCTGCTTGAATCCATCTCGATCCTCTTCTTGCTGTCATATCTGTCTTGGTCTTGGTCTTGTCCCGCAGATACCAAAACCAAGCCCTCCTTTTAATTCAGTCTCCCATCCTTGCCATTGATTCTTCATTTCATTTCACGCGCGGATTCATGGAACTTCCAGTTCTTCTAGTTGTTGTTTATGGATATGAGGTCCCTTGCAGTTCTTCCAAATTCAAGTCGACTTCAACTGGGTGTTGTGATTGCTCTCCATCTTTCTTACCTTTTGGCACTGCCCATGCTTTCTAATTTTTTCCAGCCATGTGGCCCAAGCCTTCTAATTTGCTGACATCTCCGAGAACTTCATAGATGGTCAAATTCCAGCAACTTGGTTCACCTTGACCTTAGTAGGAATCCCTTCAAGGGATCTATTCCTCTTCAACTCTTTTAGTTGAGACATCTTCAGTATCTTGATATGGGTTCTAATAAGCTCCAGGGTGGCCTAAGTCCTCAAGTAGGCTCTCTTCAAGAATTGAGGATGTTGAATTTGAGTTCCAATCGTATTAGCTAGAGGAGAGCTCCCTAAAGAGATTGGAAACCTCACAAAGTTGCTTCAACTGTCACTTAGGAGTAACAAATTCTCGAATGTCATTCTCACTTCCATTTCATGTGAGGGAGTTGGGAGAATTAGAATATATGATTGTGTGATTAAGGAAGCTATAAGGAGTGATAGACATTGCACTCAAATAAGGTGTGCTTTGTAGGATGTTTGAGTATAGTAGCATGTCAATGGCTGATAATTAATTGATTAGAGATAAAAAGCTTATGATTCGAAAAAGCTACAAATCGTAGCTTTTTCTAAAATGCTCCTACAAAATATTACATTTTCCATTTTTATCCTTCTTTCCTTATTTACCTAAATCTTTTAAGAAATTGGTTATATCTTTTAAGAAATTGATTATATGGAAAAGATATGTAAGAAAAATTAGTTTCATAATTTTTTTTTTATAATTAGTATTACCTATTGATAATTATTTTGAATAATATTTTTATTCTTGAAAATAAAAATAGAAAAATATTGTTTTGATCATAGACAAATTATTTTTATATTTTCTACTCTTACTAATAAAAAAAGATGTTTTTAGATTTGATTTTTGTAATTATTTTTATTTTTTTAATTTATGTCAAAAACGATTATCTAAGTATTAAATTTTTTTTAAAGCAATAGACATACAAATTATGTTTTTAAAATATATATAAATATATTTTAAAAAAATTTAAATTCTCAACCAAAATTTTATTTTCATAAACTATTTATGTTACCTAATTATTTTAAATAAAAAAATTGTTTTAATTTATTTGTGATAATTATACAGATTCAAAATTTATTTTAAATTGATATTATTTTTAATTTTATTTTTAGTTATTTAATATATGATAAAATCACAACTCAAAATAAACTATTCAAAATGAATTTTTATGATATGATTTATAACTATATTGACATAGAAATTAAAAGAAGATGAAAAACTTAAGTATTATTATATTAATTTTTATTTATCATAAATTATATATTTAATAAATTGTGCTTAATGGCTTGATTATTAATTGGTAACATTATAGCTAAAAATAATAATAATAGATCTCTAGCAGATATTAACATTTGTTGGGTTGGATTGGGGTTGTGTTTGATGTAGAAATATCGAGATAAAATCGAACAATGTGAGCGAGTCCCCAGGGTTATAGATAGAAATGAAAGATTCTTTTGACCAATATAAGGTGTGGCCTTACATTATTTTTCTACAACAAATTCGAGAATCCCACTTAGGACTTTACTTGTGTATTTACATGGTTTTGAGTGGGATTTTGGCCTCTTTCACTTAAAGTCAATGCAAAAACAATAATTAGCCATCAGCTCAACACCAACTATCACCGTTATACATGTTCATTGCTTTTAACTCTATCGTATATATGGAAGTAAATTTACCCAAGCCAACTCTTAGATTTATCGATTCTTTCTGAAGCCCACGATAATTTGCTGTCAACGCTTCTCGGCTATTAGGCTAGGTACGACTACCGCTATCACTTTGAGACAAACAAGGCCTTAGATTTGAGCAACAATTCTTTTTCGATGGAAATCCCCACTCACATTGGAAATTTATCCAGCTTGTCCTCTCTGAGTATGAGGAATAACAAGTTGATTGGTGGAATCCCTGCTTCGATGCAAAAACTGAACAAGTTGGATTCACTTGACTTGGAAGGAAACCTGCTCACTAGAGAAATTCCAGTTTGGTTGTTCTATTTCAAAGACTTGCAGCGTTTATGACTTGGAGTAAACAATATATCTTGGAGTAACAATGCCAAGATAATACCCAAGTGTACTACTCTTATTATTCTGGATTTAAGCAAGAATGAGCTCCATGGACCATTTCCACTGTGACTCGCTGAAACTCAAGTTTTATTATGAGTCTATCCGATAACAAACTCTTGGGTTCCCTTCCACCTTCTCTCTTTCGGTCTCAGAGATGATCTATCCTTGCTCTCTCCCAGAATGATTTTTCTGGGGAGTTGCCAGAGAACATTGGAGATGCAAAGGCTCTAAGCTTGCTGATGTTGGCCCGGAACAACTTTTCTGGACCTATTCCTCGATCCATCTCCCAAATTTCTGACCTTCTACTCATGGATCTATCTCGCAATAGGCTTTCTGGAAAATTTTCTACGGATTTCTTTTCCAACCAATTCTCTGGAGAAGTGTCGACCACCTTTCCTACAGACATTGAGATTCTTGCATTGGGAGGTAACAAGTTTTCTACGGCCTTGCCTTCCAACCTGACTAAGCTTAGAAATCTTTGTCGTCAATGTTTCCGGTGAATTACCAAACTTCCTTCCCCAAATCTCCAATCTAGGGATTCTAAACCCGAGGATCAACTCCCTTCAAGGTTCAATCCACACAAAACTATTATTTCCAACCTAAAAAAATCTCCAGATTCTCGATCTCAAGCAACAATCTCACTAGAAATCCCCACAGAGTTTGCTAATCTCACAGGAATGTTTAGGGCAGGGTTTGGTTTCATTTCTAATATTACAGCAAATGAGCCGATAGAGTATTGGAAAGAAGTCGAAGCCTCCTAGTAACAAACTAGAAATGTTGAAGCAGGCCATTTATAAGAAAAGTTAAGAAATTTCATACAGTTGGGTGAAAAATCAAACGTTATAGTGTTAAAGAAAGAATAATAGCTTCAAGGTCTATTTACTCTAGGGCATACACCATCCTTAATGTTTTTAAAGTTATTTATCTCTTATCATGGCACAGATGCAGCACAGTTGGAGCATTTAAAGCAATCCTACAATATGAAAATTTTCTGGTTTTAAAATTTTTCTCTTTGTTTTTAAGCAATGATGGAAATATCGATAAATTATTTCTACAATGCAAAACAAAATGAAATTTAAACGAAATAAGTGGCAGGAGATATGTTCTTTTTTCTAGCTCTAGAAGCCATTTTTCTAAATCGATTGAACCAGAAATATCAAAATACTTTACAATCACTCCAACAAACTGAAAATATGTTTGACGCTATTAGTGACAAAGGAAAAAAAAGGAAAAAAATCAGGCAGTCTACGAACTTTTGTGTAGTCGCGAAGATTCTGATGTCATATATGACTACGCAACAAGGAATAACAAGTGACTCCTCACTCGAATTCTGAACGAGGTAATAAACTTAGATTCTTAGAATTCTGAAGGAAAAGAATTATATTATTTGGTGAATGTCGTTAATTTCATTCGCTATTTCCAACGCAATTCTTTCTCCAAAGGAGAAAATGAGAAATTTATCATGCGATGATTTCAGATAGTGGGGCAAGAGGAGGTCAGATGCGGCAGAATTTTCAGTATTTAGGGATGAAATATTCTCTTTCTAATCAGAGGAAAATACCAGAGTCATGACTGCACTCCTGAGCATTAATTCAAAGAAGAATGCAAGATGAGGAATTTCATAAATAGCCAGATAAGACCAGAAGAAATGGGGCAAAAATTCTGTTACGCAGCAACTATGACCATTTACTTGGAAATTTCCTTTTTCCCTACCAAGAGCAGGTAATGGGTGTTATATCCTTAAGAGCCACTCTAAGGTGTTTTTTTTTTTTTCATGATTTATTATTATTGAATTTTTTTGGAAAAAATAATTTGTTGAATAGAAAAGGCCAAACTATTTTGGCTTTTGGTTTTTTTTAATTTTTATTAACAAAAACTAGATTTTTGCAAATATGAAGAAAATCATATTCTTTATGATCCAAGCTAATTAAATAAAATCATATGTATTTAAAAAGTTTATTTTCTCAAAATTTAGATAAAAATAAAAAGATTGACTTTTTCTAAAAACAATTAAATACTTTAATCTAATAAGCATTATTAACAACAAAAAAGTTATATTTATCATTAAGTAAAAAAAAAAGAAAAAAAAGAAAAAAGGCCACCTAGATTATATTTGCCCCTTTCAAAACTTACTAGGGAAAAATGTAAAAAGGAAAAAAACATAAATAAAAAACAAATTGGGTTCAATAATAATAGCGCTTAAAGTGATATTTCTCCTTCACGAGAGAGGATTTAGTAACACGGTTCGGTATTGCACTCAAAATTAGGAGTTTAGTTTCAAAGTAATCCATTTCTTATAAAAAAAAAATTACAGGAGTAGTGTTCTTTTCAAAATAATCACTAAACTAGTCTTCCACATATTTTGAAAACTACATTCACCAACACTACAATTTTAAGGTAATTTTAAAAACTTATATTTACCAATTTGATTTTAAAACATGTGAAAGACTAGTTTTGTGATTATTTTGAAAAGAATACTACTAATGTAATTTTATTAAAAAGATGAATTACTTTGACACTAAACTACAGAGTTGGCATGTCATAATAGATAATGTAGAAGTAATTCATTTAAAAAAAAAATTTACATGAGTAGTTTTTCTCTGAAAATAATCATTAAACTAGTCTTTCATTTGTTTTGAAAACCGCATTCACCAATGCGGTTTTCAAAACATGTAGAAGACTAGTATGATAATTATTTTGGAAAGAAGACTAGTCATGTAATTTTAAAAAAAAATGAATTACTTTGACACTAAACTCGGGGAAAAGACCAAAAGATTTATGGCAAAAAGCAATAACTGAGGCATTGGTTTGCCATTTGATGAAAGTTAGCAGTAAATAAATAGAGGCCCCGAGCGATTCCATACTTGTTCCTGATTGAAGCCTTCTGAGCGATCTGGAAATGAAAGCTTCGACATAAAGCATAAGAATCGAATTTTGCCTTCACTCAGTCAAACATCTCTCTGAACATACCAACAATGTGACTTCAATTCCCATGTCTTTCCTTTGCCTGAAAATATTGTTTTGATGTTATGTTATGCTATGACAAGCTGCAGCTACATAGATGATCATCCATTTACTTCAACGAAACAATTAACAAACCCAAAAATGGTTGAATCCATCTTAATCCTCTTCATCTTCTTCTTGCTGCCATATCTGTCTTGGTCTTGGTCTTGGTCTTGCCCTCCTTCAGTTCAAGTCCTCTATCCACCTTGCCATTAATTAACTTCATTTATGCTTTTTGATTCATGGAACTCCAAATTCAACTTCTTGTTGTCTATGGGATATGGTCACTTGCAATTCTCATTCCTTCTAATTTCGCGAAACATAGAAATCTTTTTTATCGAGAAGTTTGAGGTGCTTGACATCTCCCGAGAACTACGGATGTTCAAATTCGACCTTTCGAGTGGCAAGTCCTAAAGTATCCTTGGTTCACCTTAGCGACTTGGTTCACCTTGACCTTAGTTGGAATTGGTTTGTGGATCCATTCCTCCTCAACTCTTTCAGTTGAGACATCTTCAGTATCTTGATTTGGGTTCTAATAAGCTTCAGAGTGGCTTAAGTCCTAAATTAAGTAGCCTCTCTTCAAGACTTGAGGATGTTGAATTTGAGTTCCAATAGTCTCAGCGGAGAACTCCCTGAAGAGATCGGTGATAGGGTCCATACCCATCATTTTGTCTCCCACAAGGGACATGCTTTCATAAAACATGAAAGCATGTCCCCACCTCTTTCTTTTGATTTTTCTTTTCTACGCACTTAGTTTCCTTAGTAAGTTTCCACAGGAGATTTCTCCTTTGCTTGCTATAAATTGAAGGCAATTGATCATCTCATCTGGCAGAAGAAGAAAGAGACCTTGAGAGAGGGAGAGGGTGAGAAAGTGAGAGAAAAATAGAGAGAGACTCAATTGAGAAAGGTTGCTTTGATTGAGATTTCCACACAGGGAATTTGTTCACATATGCACATTACATTCACATATATGGTTACTATTCATTCAACGTCACGGTAAACACTACAGTAGTGTCGGAGCAATAAGTGATCATTAGGGCGGCAACAATTGAAACCTCACCAAAATTCACAGCAATTGTCACTTAGGAGTAAAAAGTTGTCGAATGGCATTCCCTCTTCCATTTGGTATTTGAGGGAGTTGGAACAATTAGATTGGAGAGACAAAGCTTTGTCCATGGAAATTCCCCGTGACATGTGCTTTTTAAGATTAGGTGTTAGGAGAAAATATATCTCAAATTCCTATTTAATAATAATTCATTTTTATAAAGAGCTTTTATAGGTGAATTCATTCTTATATTGTAATATTATGTTTCCTACTAGAATAAGGAAAGCTTTTAGAAATATCCCTATAAATATTATGAGTCGTGAGGGGAAAAAGTTATGAAAGAGATTTGGTGTATGAGGAGATGTAAGGGTTTGAGAGATTGAGAGTTTTGTGAGGTATTTTCTCGGTATTATGGGCATCTTAAGGTTTTTTCATTTTGTGATTTTTCCTAATCGTTGCAATACGTTGATGCTCCAATCTTGTACTCTGTGTTTTCATACTAGTGAAAAGATTCTCTCTTATCTCCGTGGATGTAGGCATTATTAGGCGGTATGTTAAAACCCTCGTACACCTATATGTTGATTTCTTTATCTTTGTGTTCTTGAATTTATATTTTCGGCTGCTTGAGCTTCAGAGTGATTTTATGCGAATGGTATCGAGGCTTGAGAATTAAAGATCTTTGGAAGAACAAAAAGATTCACAGACACACGAAGATGAAGATAAAATAAATTTACGTTCGAAATTAGGTCGATTACTCTCTTATCAAGATGTTATGGAATTTGATCAAGGTAGAGATTGTTAGGGAATATGTGCTCAAATTCCCTATTTAATATTAATTCCGCTTTCTATAAGAATATTTTATAGGATAATTCTAGTTGTTATATTATTGTAATATTATGTTTCTGCTAAGAATAAGGAGAGATTTTAGGAATATCCCTATAAATATTTATGGAGTCGAGGAGGGAAAAAAAGTTATGAAGAGATTTTTGTGTGTGTAGAGATGGTAAGGGTTTGAAAGATTGGGAGTTTGGTGATGTATTTTCTCTGTTTTCGGGCATCCTAAGGTTTTGTAATTTTGTGGTTTTTCTTAATATGTTGATATTCCAATCTCGTACCTTGTGTTTTCATAGTGGAAAGATTCTCTCTCATTCGTGGATGAAGAACTTGTTATTAGTAGAACCACGTTAAAACCCACATGCACCTATATGTTGATTTCTTTATCTTTGTGTTCTTGAATTTATATTTTGTTGCTTCAAAGCTTTCTTGATTTATAACCCTGGGGAATAACAAGTTGACTAGTTGAATCCCTGCTTCGATGCAAAAACTAATTAAGTTGGATTCACTCGATTTTGGACCGAACACAGTCCTTGGAGAAATTCCATTATGGTTGTTTGATTTCAAGGACTTTCGCATCCCATCTTGGAACTGACGCGCGGAACAGCGATGAGAATGACTTGGAGGATGTGGTTGGTGGCGATCTATGAATCTTGTGATCAACAGGAGAAATTCCATAATAGATTTCTACCAATGAACGCACCAGATTTTTCCTTGCTTGCTTTTCTCTTTGGATCTCTAGGATTATTCATCCTTTCATATTCATAGTTTTCTTGATGAGATTCTTTGTGGAGGCATTGGAATAAGTTGTCAGAAGAATTTGGTGTCAGTGTGGATGGAGACACATGGTTGCATTTCTTCTCAGTAAAATATATGAATTCAACCTTCAACTTATGATAGCGTCTCCAGCGACCGAGCTTTTGTTGAGCCATTTTTAAACATGCCAAGGAAATGCTATAAATTAAAACGACCCACTGAAGCCACCTGAGTGCGAGTCTCGAGTAATAAAGAAGTGGTTACATCAATTGCTGAACCCCGATTATGCGTTCCCCACGAGATTATGGGTTTTCGAGTTAGTGCCCGGGCTTCTTGATTAATTCATATTTGACTTAAATGATTTGATTGTGAAATTACCAAATAATAAAGAATAAGGCTATAAACAAGCATGATTATAGAAATATAGTGGGAATCTTGTGGATGAGGATGGAGGGCCAAGAAAAGGAAGAATGAGGGTGGATGGATGGATATAACATAACGATGACTATAGCGATAATCTTGTGCTTTTAAAATACGGGATTGATGATCTGTGACTGGATTGATTCATAAACAGATTCTGTTCGAAGATCATTCTGGGATTTGTGTGTTTTCTTTATGGTGCCAGCTTCCTATTCTTAACCATGTCGATACCTGGAGTTGCCTAATGTGTGCACTTTAAAATGTTTGTGCCGCTGGTAAAATATATTGGGACGTGTGATATAGTTCTTGATCAAGACCTTTGTGGGACTCAGATGGATTATGATTAATTCTTGCGTTTTCTGATGTGTGTTATATGTCCTTCATTAAATCCACTTGCAGTACTTGGAAGATTCTGTTATTTTACAGATACTCCTGTTCCCGAGATTGTGGTATACTGGCGATAAGTGATTAAAAAATCTGCTGAAGATTCGAGACTGAATTAAGGGCTTTCGTTCCGTCTGAATAAGAAAGGATGCAGAATCTATTCTGAACGGATTTGATCGTTAAAAACAGCAATAAATCGCATATCTATTTTAAATACGGAAATAACATATACCAACGGTTGATGGGATGCAGATCAGACATTATTTGCTGTTAATAAATCGGCCGCGCTGGTGTGGCGCCTGCGTTTGCCCGACCATCCAAGATCCTAAATTTCATTGCATCAGGATAAACAACTGAGATATCAAGAAAATACCTGGAAGAAGGAAAAGGTGTGAACTTTCAAAAAACAAACATCGACTTGTAAATGGTTGCTGATCCGACTTCAATTTGATCTTGATGTGGCTTAGTTATATTACCATGATGATGCTGTTGACGGAAGATCTGCAGAAAACTTGAAGAGTTGGACTCACTGTAAGGCTTGGGACTAGCCTGAAAGTTGGAACTGAGCTTCTGGGGACTCTGGGGAGGAGGACCTGATATGGTTTAGAAGGCTGGCTGAATCTTGGAAAGGAGAAGAGGCTCTTCATATACCTTTTAAAAAATGGCTGCCAAAGCCTGTTAACCCGAGTTTGATAGAGGAAAAACCTCAACTGGTTCCATTAAGCGGTTCGAGAGCTATGAAACGACGTATGTTAATGACACCCGAGGAATTCTGGATCACGGATTTCAACGGATGGAAAACGGAGTTAATACGACATCTTCGAGACGCGGTTAAGATTCTGTGGGGATCTTCGGTGCGACGCTGGGTTGCGAGTTCTTATCAAAGACGATTCACGCGATCTTTGTGAACATTAGCGATCCGCGGCGTCGAAGGATGTCTTTAATAACATTGCGGGTTCATGCGACTCCGCATAATGTTATTCAAAATCGCGGCACGTAAATCGTATTTCGGATCATGAATGAATGATTTTGTTTTCGTTCATCTTGAATATTTCTTTAGAACTTAACATTTATATTCATTCTTAAGAAGATCCGTATGAATGCGAAGATGGGCATGACTATTCGGATGACGTTGCATCGAATCATGTTTTTGTTGAATTGATGATATTTGACTCAGAGATATCTAACAACTTTCTAACAACATTTTCCAGGTTTTTATGGAAATACTATTGGCGAGTGAATGCAGTGTATGCGGCAGATTTCTCATCTATATGGGTTGCCGGGGTTCTTGGTAAACGTGTTTCTTGTATGGACAGATAATGTTTCAGGTGGTAAACTCAGGTGTAGGACTTGCCATACAACTGGACGGCGGACTCAGTGGGTGTGTGGAGCGTCACGAACTGAGACAATGATATTTTTGTGGTGAATTACCCAATTCCTTCTCCAATCTCAATACATGAGTTCTAAACACGAGGAACAAATCCGTAGCTACGGGTTCCGTCCTCGATTGTTTTGACATCCAGCATCCCTTATTCTTTATCTCTCGAGAACAACAATCTCTTACGGGATATGAGGTCACCTCACGGCGGAGTTATGATCTCGCGGAATATTTTGAACTTATGAAGACTTATCATCATGAATTTATTATGACGTAACTCTTATATCGAAAGTTTGATTAGAAGGATAATTGACGAGTGCGTCATGTATTTTGATGAATGGGTGGATCTATTGAATGTTCTGAAATACTGGCGTGACATGTTCTTGATGGGCTTTGTGTAATGGCAACCTGCATTATCTATACAATGAATCTGACTATGGCGGCTTGGAAGATAACTTTGAAATTGCGGATTATGGGCTTCTGACTAACAACTGGATGTTTGGAAAATACAGCAGTAAAAAAAGTTTGTTTTGAAGTTGCCCACGAGGTTTACCAGATCTCTACAGCGTGAGCTCCACTGCAGTTGCATTCCTGCCGCATTCACGAGAGCAGCATAAACTTATATTTGGATGTGAGGTGGCTTATTCAGTTTGGCCGTTAATTCTGTCCAGTTGTAGTGGATGCCATGGTGGATCAAACTTCTAATCTTACTTTGCTCAACGACGGGTTATTGTGGCTACCAAATTCGGTGTCATGTCACGAGAAGACCTACCACCGGCTTGAAGCTATAGGAGCGCTGATAACAAAGGAGCCTTGGATTTTGCGAGAAGCTATGGGGATTGGATATCCAGTTGGCTTCTTATTATGTAGGGATCATCGTCCTTGCGAGGCTATTTCCACCAATCACCACCTTTGGCTTGGTAGAGTCGCCACCACCATCACTAACTAGTTAATCAGCCGATGGATTTAACCAAGCAGTCCGGTCTTCTTCCGCAGAGCTTTTTTTCTATCAAGGTGAAAGTTGTGGATTTCTAGAGACCGGTGAAAGAATAGAAATTCTGTTCGCAATTCCTTGGTGACTATGATGGAAGCTAAGTGTTTTCATGTGAAAGATTAATAATAAGCATAAAAAATGATAGGCTAGGCCATTTATTAGAAAAGTTCGAGGATCTTGTGTCAAATTTCATGATTGGGTGAAAAATCGAAACATTATAGTGTTAAAAGAAAGAAGGCAAACGTTCTTACTTAAGGAAACTTAAGTTTAACTAGGTCATTCGAATCGATCGGATTCTGAGGAAGGTGAAAGCCCGAGAAACAACATAATAAAATGAATACCTCTCTTTCTTGAACCAATGGATGAATATAATGAAATTAAAATCAAAAGTGGTTTTGCATCTTCATCTTCATGGTCCTTATCCACGGTTAAGATTTGCCGAGACTTAAGCTAGTTGAGCGGGTTGAGGAGCTAATTACATACATGACCTCTATTGTCTTGACCTTTAGTGTCAGTATCCCTAATAAGAAATAATTGGATTATAACCAAAACCAAATTTCAACATGAGAACGTGTGTAACAATTATGCAAGTAATATAATAGCATTTTTTGTCCATTGCCACAAAAAATATGTGTTTCTTATTTCTTCAATTTCGGTTGGAAAAACCATAATGGCATAAGCTCTTATTTCTCTGTTTTCAGTTTTATGCTTCTTCTAGCATTAATTTTTAACATGAGAATCTTTCTAGTTGATGGTTTATTGGGGATGCTGGTCTTGAATGCCTATTTGTTTACAGTGTTTTGTAGGGGTAGAAAGTAATATGGCATGCTATTCATTTAT